>OZ005744.1:8299124-8889056 GCA_963930735.1 Dioctria linearis
GTTCCCAATCGTTACAGATCAGTGGAAAAGTATGCTCTCACGGAAAGAGATAGAAATAAGAAAGTGGTGCCATTTGCTTTCATATATTTTTGGTTCAAAGAGCAATCCATTTATATACATGTCAGTGGGGATACCCAACTGGATTAGAACAGTTGGTAATATTAATACCATTATAATTGTTACAGTTAAAAATTACTTTATTAATTATCAGTGTAATAAAACTGTTCTACATGATCTACTCTCCTGAGATACATTGTAGACAGCTAGTTCATCAATCAAAGGATCGGTGAGAGATGCTGAATATTTTTTTTATTATCTTAATCGCGTAAGTCTACATCGTATTGAAACATCATAGAATGCTTAAGGGGCTCAAAAACATTAAATCTATTAAAAGTACGCATAGAAATGATGAATTTGTATTCTACAATCAGAAGAGAAAGAGTCAGAGAGAAAAAAATAGAAGCTTTACGCTCTATCTAAATACAAAAAAAAAATATTCCTTAAAGACATTTTCAGCTATAAAAATAGTAAAATTTCATTTTTCAAAATAATAACGTAATTACCATTTGATTCCCCTCTGGAAAGTGTGCAAAATCAGCAAATCCAGAATTATTAGAGTCCATTTGAACATCGAGACTATTTTGGGCAGTCATCTATAATACACAAAAAAACAAAAAAAAATCTCTTAAAAATTATATAAATCCACAAAATAAATCAACTTACTTCTGGCTGGGCGGGTGTGCCACCCATTTTTAATTTATTTAAATCTAAACTACTACTGCGAGCATGTCGATGCGGTCTTGGAGGTGGTAGAGGTGGTGGATCTTTCTTATTTGTTATACTGGGTAAAGGACAAACATCGACAGCATCACCGCTAGGCCCTCCACCTACACTTGGTTCACGTTGTGGAGGTGGTGGTAGAGCTCCAATACTTTTAGTTGGTAGCTTTTTCGGTTGTGGCCTTTGAATAGCTCGCAAATCATTATTTTGTAAAGAATCTCGATGTTGTGATTGATTAATCTGTTGAGAATATTGCGGCTGTTGCTTTGGGCTAGAATCATTTTCACGCGATTGAATACCACCACCTGCAGTACTTTCAAAGCCTAGATTTTCTGATTTTCTATGTATACGACTTACTTCTTCTTCGGTTGCTTCAGTACCTATATATCAAATTTTTATAAGAAATGCAAAGCTTATTACGTAGCCATGACCCCCTTGCGGGGTTTACTTTTTACGAGTACTTACCAACTGGTGTAACTCGCAGTGGAACTGGATGCAAAATTTGTGGATCAGACACTACCGCTTGAGCAGTTCGTTGCATATCAAAATTAACTGGTTTAGGCCCAGGGCTGGAAACATTTGATGTTGGAGATTCTGTAAATTTTGTCCATTCCAGCAATGTTTCTCTTCTCATTAAATACTTAAAAATAAAAAGATGCAGAAACTTATTGATAAATTTATAAATTATAATTAAACCAATTTACCTTATTCTGATTTGTCCAACCCTTAGCTAATTCCTTTGTTTTCAATGCGGTCGGTGAAGTTCGTTCTGCTGGTGGAGAATTTGAAACGCTACCAGTTTTTGAGCTGTAACAGGTGGACTAGATGAACTCTTTCCATGTTTTCTAGAAGAGGTGCTAGTCTAAAATAAACAAAACATAAACTCATTTCTTACATTCAACAATTCATTTTTCATCGAAAATATACTTGTGAATTCGTTGACAAGGTACTTATATTCATTACATTCTTATCAGCATGAACCGAGATCATTCTTTTATAGTCATTTTCTTTCGAAACATTATTAGATAATGGCCCATCCGTTTATCATCATCACCTAAATGTAAAAGATCAGCTTCTGGTGGTTCTACTGGTTGAGCAGACTGATTTAATACTGCAGGATATAAACAAGAAGGTAAAACAGGCGGAAGGGGAATATTATTACGCCGCAATACAACTAAATGCATTGCAGCTGTAAATTCGGCCAAACTTAGAGCACCATCTCTTGTAACATCACATAGCTGCCAAATATGTCGCAATTCCTCTACTGGTATTCGTGACTTCTCAAAAAATACTCTACAAATAAAAAAAACATCATTGCACAAATCCTCCACACAAATACCTCTATTTTCATATTCTTTACTAATCACTTACCTTGCAATATGACCCGAAAGTAATCCTTTCGGATCTGGTTGAACCGCTTTAAATTGTTTATGATAATATTCTCGCTGTTCTAGAGTTATTTGATATACAGATTCGAGATCGGTTTCATTATCATCATCTGAACTATGTCGATCCGATGATTCTTCTTCAGTACCTAAAAGTTGACGATGTTCATCACCAAGAAGACCCTGCCAGAGATTATCTTTAGCCCAGGGACGCTCGGTAACACTATTTGTTGGCGTAGGACTATCACTATTTGTACTCCAAGCTTCAGGTGAACCTGTACGGTGACGTCGCTACAAATATTAATAGCATTTATTATAATTTACCTTTAATCACAATAACAGAAATTAATAATTACATTAATTCGTCCACCACTGGATTCATTATGTTCCACTTCTGAATCAGTGCTCTGAATATCAGAATTTGTTGTTTCTTGTTGCAATTCTGCTGATCGCGTCAATTCAATAAGATCAGGACTACGAATCTCACACCACTGTCTAGCTTCCGCTGGTAATGATGATGAACCACCAGACGAAATTTTAGGACCATTTGATTCAGTTGATGTTAATCCACCTGTTACAGATGTTAATGACAAAGGTGGTGGTACTACTGCTGATGCTGGTGCTGCTGCTGCTACTGATGATGATAATGTTGTTGCATGACTAGTTATTGAATGTCTTACATGTTGTACGGCAGGCGGTGAATCTTTCCAACTAAATTTTGGCAATGGTAAATTTATTGAAGATGATATGATTTCTGATCGAAGTGGTACTGTCGCTTGATAGGCAGCTATTAACTTAAGACATGAGTAAAATTGTGGCCTCGAGATATGAAGGGCTGTTTGTGGCACACCGGTGAGTAAAAATATCTATAACAGAAAATAAAATTTTGGTTAATAACAATTCATTTTTTAGATTATAAAGGATAAAAGATCAATAGGTAGTTTGAAAATGTTATAAACTTAGGATTGCATTAACGCTAGAGTTTTTCGGGGGTGATGGCTTTATTTTTTTCTCTAGCGGCGGTTCGTCTCAAGGAATCATCATTAAGGTTGAATTTTAATTGGCGTCCACAACTTTTTATTGTGAATCTAATGACACCTCACCCGAGTATGCAGCCTTGTACACCATATTCTACGGATTTCTTTCCAAAATATTAAAATATAGGCAAGATGAACAGATTAGAAATTATGTCGCCAACTTTAAAACGAAATGAACTTCTATAAGAATGCCCATACATTGGTCATGATAAAGAGATTGTGTTCAAATACCGACACTTATACCTTTAAGCTGTACCGATTTCTGATCAGACATGTCTCAAACACTTTCACTTTTTGAATTAAAAGTTCCAGCTCGCAAGAGCGTTTAAGTGAAAAATCTTTTTGGCTCAGGCTCGCAAGCGGGTTCAATTTCGTAAAGAGGCAAGCAAAAGTTGGACATTGGACTGCAAGTGGAGCGAGAACCCATTAAAGGAGTCGACTCAATAAAATATCTGGGAATGATAATGGACGATAAACTGACTTGGAAACAACACACAACATATGTGAGGAAAAAAGTTGCACCACTTATAGGAATCATGAGGAGAAGAGATTTTTAATCGTCAGACGAAAATCTTAATCTACAATGCATTTATACTACCAATAATTACTTACAATATAATTAACTGGTCACAATGTAGCAATCACTTGTTAACCTCCATACATAGGGTATTAAACAAAGCAATAAAGTCCATATTTAATTTACATAGACTCACACCAACTCATTAGCTGTATGAATCGACAAATTTTCTGAGCTTAAAACAACTAATTTATGTAGAAAAATCTAAAATGATATATAAGATAAGAAAAAAGAAGATAAAGTCGAACATAAACCTAATAGAGGATGGTGAAACACATAGCTACGGCACACGAATACGCCAACATCTACGTCTATCGTACGCTAGAACAGACAAAAAACTCAAGAGTCTAAAACATACAGCTGTACCCATATACAATGAATTACCAGAGGAAATAAATAATACAGAGCAAGTGCACAAGTTCAAGAAATTAATGAAGAAATTTGCACATTAGAATGTTGCAATACTATGATGTGTAAACTGGTTACTATGTAACAATGATAACTAGTGACTAAAAAGAAAAGAATTATTGAATAGGACAAGTGCTCTTCACTACTACCAGCCCTTGGCTGTCTGTGAAGAATGCCCAAATAGTTCTTATAAGAAAAAAAAATAGTCAGACTAGAGATGGAGAGAGTGGTGGAAAGGAGGATAGCTCTGTAATTTTTTACTATTTTTAAACTTTTCTAGAGCGCTCTTTCGAGACCCGCTCACGAGCGTGCATTTTCATATTCTGAACAAAATCTTCCCTGTAACAGTTATTTTACTAGTTTTTCTATTCTTTATCCTCTTTGTAGATTACTATGGACTGTGATCGTTATTTCGGATGATCTTTTGTTTTCAATTTTTTGCCAAGGATAATAAGTAATTCACATTTGTTCGCTTTGCTTGCGTTTAAGTTAATAAAATTGGACTTTACAGTTTTATCGATAAAACTGGTATATTTTCTACGGATGTTTTCTCTCATATGATCTTGTTCGACATATTCCCATGACAGTCGTCCACCAGAACTAACTAAGATCTTTCTTTTCTATGGCGGAAAAAGGAACACAAATCTGTTATCGACTTACTTCTACTAAATCTACTTTGATCATTAGGAAACAAGTTGAAATATTTTCGAGCAGTTAATAAACGCAAGGCATTTTCCCTTAAAATTGTCTTTCATTATGCCTGACATCATAATAATATCAGTCATGATAATTACCAGTGATACCGATAGCATGATTTTCTCTTTTTGATAGCTAGGCTGATATTTTTCACGCTGAGTAGCCATCAAAAGAGTAGGTACCAAACAAGAAAAGTTTCTATTTTATAGTTCTATTGAGTGATGTGATGATTTTTTGGTCAATCATCCATTGATATGGTTGTTTTAACAATTTTCTAAGGCATCTTTGTGTATGGCAAATATAGTTTTCTCTTGAAATCAGCAGCCATCTACTAGGTGAGATCTACAGATCTAAAGAAATGTTATAGGTAATCTATCAGTTGCATTTGGACAAAGTTTCTCTATGAGGATATCGGTAAAAACTTTAATTTGATTTTATTTAACACTCTACAAAACTATGAAAGGGAAACACATCAGTGTAATGAATTTTCATAGCTATACTTTCACAATGTGTCATCGTTTTAGACTACCTTAAATTTTTATAAAGCAATTCAGGAAATTTGATCCCAAGTATTGCAACAACAACTTCAACAGGGAGACTCGTAGAGCTACAAGTGTGAAGAAAAATTCTTAATTTGTTTGGGCTGTAAAAGTATGCTCTAAAGCATAATGTAAAGAAGGAACTAAGTAAAATTAAGTAAGTTAATTATATAAAATTATACAGAATTTTCTACTTAAATTACGCGTGATGGGAAATCAATCACATTTTCGTATCAAATTTACTTTCATAGTAGTGTTCTCATGCTGAAAATTCTCCCAGTAAATCTTTTATTTCATATATTTTTGTAATTAACCACATAATATTGTACCTGTCGTATAACATCGTTGGAAAGGTTTGCCGATCGGAAAAGTTCTGTTGCCTTTAGAACAGGAATTTTTCCAGTTTTATCGACATCGCAGCAGAGAAATAAGTCACCATAATAACGTGACTCTGCGTCTGTTAAGGATAATTCATCCATAACTTCCAATTGATGAAAATTTTCGATTTAAAATGAATTTTTCTTATTGAAATTGTTTCGTTTGTTCGATAATTTTAAGCACTTTTAATTTTTTACAAATCGGAACTAGGAAAAAAAAATTCTTTAAAATTAACTGCACTTCTGTGTAAGCGAGATTTATTATAACGCAAGCTTTTTTCTTTTCTTTCTTTTTGTATATATATAAATAGCCAAAATTGTACAGATATCTACATATGACACATGTGGCTATCACTGATAAAATATATTTAATTTTTTTACGATGTTTTTAAGATGAACAAAAATTGAATTTAACAAAATTTCACTGAAAAATTAAGCTCTTCTACACATCCTTTTGACAGTTCGATTCCATTATTCTGAGTTTTACTTTGTTCTCTTCTTTATCATGTCAAGTTCAACCTTCTCTCACATTTCTCCGTATACATGTGATGTGAAGTTGGCTTGAATTTGAAAATATTTGTTGGAAAAAAACTAAAATAAAATTGTTACAAAATATTTTTATATTGTAGAAAAGTAAAATTACATTTTAACAGTATTGCAACAGATAGTGTGATGAAACTATATAAGATTTGTCAAGTCACTTGATTTGCCCTACAGAGCCCTATCCAGCTGGATGACCTTCAGAAATACTATGTTGTGGTCCACATCTTGACCCCCAACTAATCCACACAACATTACTAAGATATTTGACTTAAGTCTGTTGAGCCCTAATTTATTAATAGACCAGTAACGGTGTCGCTGTAAGCTCGACAAACTGGGTGCTAACCATAGTTATAAAAAAAAAAAAACATAAAACATTTATTCTCTCAGTTATTCTCTGCTGGATGCCTGGTCACATTGACATACCTGGAAACTAGGCAGCGGATGCCCTGGCCAGAAAAGAGTGTTCCGCTATGAATATATGTCTAGCAGAGGAACCCGTAAGTAGGCCCGAGAATCAGTGAAAAGGATTCTAGATGTACTTGCCTGGAAGCTGGCAAATCGCAGACAGCTTTGGCTAGAGATTTGTTCTGTGAAGAATGAATCTCTGCTGAAGATGAACCATAATGATGTGCGAATTCTAAACGCAGTTATTACGGGACACTGCCAAAACACGCAGAGCGCATGCAAGCTCCATACAATGACTTCTGCAGAAGCTGTATGGACGAGGAAGAGGTTGAGAGCGTTAAGCACCTACTATGCGAATGTCCTAACCTTGCTAAACATAGGAATATGCTTGGTAGCTACTCTTTCTGCGAACTGTGGGAAATTAGCACCACCTAGCTCTTAAATATCTTTTCCAGGTAGGGTTCCAATATAGTGTCATCACAATTGACCATTGATGGTCTAAGTGTGGCTCATCGTACATCTTCTTACCCTTCGTACACCTTGAACTAGTTCGAGAAAGATAAACCTGCCTAGGAGTTCAATTCGAATATGATAATTGATGATAAAGGAAGAAGAGGAGAGAGTTTTTACAGAAAGAGTCCTATTGTCTACGCCAGATGAGTTGTAATAGATCGTTATTCACTTAGCATATAAATAAGCCCTGAGAGTCAGCGATTTTCCCATTTATCTGGTATCTTTTCTAGAATAAATAGAAAGTATCCAGTGAAAAACTCTTTTGTCGTTTGAGTTCAGAATTGTTTCAAGTTTTATGAGATATCTATCCCTCAGTCACGACTACATACATTATGTATAACATGCGAGTATATAGTTTTCCTCACTCACATTAATAAAAGACTCCACATCATCTAAGTAGGGAATATATAAATTAACTTATTTTACTTTCTTTATTTCCTATTTAAATCGAACACTGAATTAATTGTCGCCATCTCGAATTTATAATAAAATTATTTCTTTTTGAATCCCATGGTATAAGCCATGTGAATAAAGTTCAATATCCCAACACCGCAAAGTGCTACTGTAATTCCAAATAGTACCTTATCAGCAGGACCTCCTTTTAGAAAAACAGGAAGATTGTTTTTTGCCTAAAAACAATAACAAACATTTTGTCTTAAGTTCCAAACATAAAAATATAATTGCGATTTTACCTGAAACAGCTTGTAGTTTTTTTCTAAAGATTCAGGAAGAGCCATACTGTGATATCAGCAGAGATTCGGTGGTTATGTAAGCTAAAATGTTACAAGTTCAATAGATATCCAAATTGTCAATAATAAAAATGCTCGTTATAAACAGAAATTACGCAAAATAGATAACAATAATTTAAATATGTTAACTGTGAATCCTCTAAATTGTTATTAGAATTTTATTTTAATTTCCCTTTGAATACTTACTGCAATGAAATCTGCGAAACTACAAGTGCATTTGATAGTTCTAAAAATAAATTTCGTTTTTGCACTTATTGCAGCAATTGCAGTTCGTTCAGTGATAAAAACAGAAGTCGTTCACATGTGGTCAATAATTCCATTTTAAATTTAGAGTCTCATGAAAATATTGTTTTCGCTTCCACTTACTTTTTCAGACATAAATTTCTTCTGTTCATCTCGATTTCTACACAATAATAAGTTTGTGGTAAATATTAAGATAAAATTGATCAATAATTAGGTTAAGAGTAGGGGGGGGGACTAGGCCACTTAGGTCATATGGACACCACGACCAGTGTTAATTTATTGTGCCTTCTCCTAAATAATTAGACAAAATTCCATTGATCAATTCATTGATGAATCAATTTTGAATCATCAAAAGATTGGACTACTAATAATTCAGTAAAAAATTTTGGGAAGGATAGGCTGATTTGAGATAACTTTCAGACTAGAGGAATGGTTGAACCCCATTCGTTATATAACGAATGGTTTGCATACGAAAATAACGAATACGGATTTCGATGGTTTTGACAGCTTGACGTATACGGAATCTGCCTTTGTTATTCAAGAATAGGACCCCTGACAGCCACGAAAAACGTAAACGAAAAAATAAAACGGCTGCCTCTAGTAGTCGAGCCTTCCGTAAACCTTAGCGTAGTCTGTTGTGATCCCACAAAAATTAAATCTTTCGCCATCTACCCATTATGGGAGGTATTAAATTAGATATGCTCAACCTAAACTCCATACTGTATTTCTTTTCAGAAAAACATATGATAAAGTCAACGTAGAATTGGAGCAATACTTCCAATCCAGTTATAAGCTGTAATCTGTATAAGTCTGTCAGTTGTATAGGTCAAAAAGAGATTAGGGCCTGTCGTGCAGACTTGGTTAGGCTCACTCGACCAGGTTTTGTCCCTGCCAAAGGACTCATCAGGAATGTTTAGTTAGTGGCGTGAGATAGCCGGTGTGTACTTAGGTACTATATTGATATGATGTCCGTCAAGTTATTTAAGAGGCATGCATTCGTAGCATGGACGTCACTCAGTCATATCATCACACTCTTTGTGGCAATGGCTTGTAGTAGATCAGTAACAATGTTTACCATCTAGGATCTATGTATGTTCTCATCCTTACCATCTCTAGATCTTCCAAAGGCTGAAGTGACTGTCTACCAATCAAGCAATTGGTGTTGGGTTCAAATCTCCCTAATTACTTGAAGATTCTTTGAAAGCCTGAATATGCCCATGTCTTTCAAAAAATACGTAATCAGTGTAATAATTCAGGAAAGCAAAGCCCTAATTGTGTGCCATATTGACAAAATAAATAATAGAATTAAGCTGCTGACCCAGCTGACTCCTTGTAAGATGATTTCCAATTAAATATCAAATTTCGCTATTATAGTAAAATGTATGTATAATATTGCTTGAATTGCATAGTCTAAGAAAATTTACTTATTAATTAAACATTTTTGCTAATATATTACTTACGTTTACCTTAAAAATTTTCTCTTTCATTTTCAACTATGGTTGGCTCGGCTGGCTGCGACAGCATACAGCAAAATATACTTCATAATAAATTTCTTGATTAAAAAAAACAACAAGAAATTAAATTACTGAACTGATCGTAAAAGATAGGAAAAAAATCTTCCTTTTTTAATTTAAAGTCAAACATCAGCGGCTCTTCAACTATGCAATAATTCTGTAGATCTACCGCTTGGGGGTGTTTTGTGAGTAAAGATAACTGTCAGATAGTTGTCAATGCCAACCAGCCTAGCCAAGAACTGTCAAATGATAAATTAGTTCAAGGAGTTTTATTTTTCTTTTTTTTTTTATAAGAAATGTTCTTGATGAATTAGAAATTATAGTCAATATAAACAACGAAATGGAAGTTAACGATGAGGTTGTGGAACGACAGAAGTTGGTAACAAATGATCTAGAAACCGAAGAAGAACCTCCTAGCCAAATTACAAGTGGTCCACAAATAATTGCTCCAAAATTAGTTCCAGCAGCTCCAGCTTCCCCGATAGCACCTATAAAGGTATATTCATAAAATCATCTTTTACATTGAATACTAAAAAGTCGAATTTTAGATTAAAAGTGTCTCTAGTGGTGAAACTACTCGTAGTCAAAATTCCGCTTCCTGTTCAATTGAGCACACAACTTCAGATAAAGGCCCCACCTCTGCTCGAATCACTTACATAAATGAAAGAAGAAAACTGCAAGAAGATTTGCGTTTTGAATACAAATCCAGACCAAGAAAACTATTAAAAGGTATAACCTAAAAAATCAAATGATTTAAGTGCAATACACTCTTGTCATAATATGGTTTCTATTTTTATTTAATTAGCTTTAGCTCGTATGGTATGTTATTTATAATTTGTTCTTTTTTATGTTCGTCCCCCTCTTATGTTTGCTCGATTATGATTTTCAATTATACCTGCTCAAAGACTGTAATCCAAAAGAAAACAGTAGCTTAGCAACAAATTGTGATAAATTCGATGATCGTCCCATTAAGCATCACTCTTTTGTCTCAGAAGTTCCAGATGTAAAACATATGGAGCGTGCTCTTCTTGGTTTATTGGAAGACTTTCATTCGGGAAAATTAAAAGCTTTTGGTGGTATGTTCTATTTTGGATTGAATAATTTTACTGATATTCTTCTGTCTCCTCTTGTATCGCCCCCCACTCTCTATACAGGTTCCGGCTGCACAATGGAACAAATGACGAAAATTCGTGAACAACAAGAAAGTCTAGCCAAATTACATTTTGAATTGGCCGCAGCAGAAGAAGACTCTCTAAAAAATGGTACTGATGTAAATGCTGCCAAAGCTCAAGAAAATATGATGCAATTAGTTCAGAGGCTAGAACAGCTGTCCATTTCTATAGAGCAACTGCAATCTAGCCATACAGGGCTGTGAAAAATGTGTTTTATTTTATTGTTTTGTTTTTTTTTTATCGATTGACAAAAATTGTATGTTGTGACGTTCTAATAATTAAATTTGCTTTTTTTTATATTATATTATAGAATACTAGAAAAAAACAAAAAAAGACCTTATAGGAAATAAAATTCATTCGCATAAGAAATTGTGGTTTTGTGGGGGTGGGGAGCGCTGATGGGAGAGCGTAAGACTTTAATTAAATGAAGAAATACAAAGCTAAAAAAACAGACAAAAAATTGAAGTCTAAAATAATCCAACTGCCATATTCGAAGATATCGAGCTCTAGACATAGAAGTTTAAAATTAGCTAATAAATTCTGAAGGAGCATCTAGAGATTTTAACACTTTTATTGTTTTTTGGTCCACTCTAATGTAGAGTCAGCAGAATCTTCAAAGTGAATTATAATTACGATTGATCTGTCAACTGCGAGTTGATTTTAAGTCGAAGTCGACGCTGAGGTGAAATTTTGAAATTAAATTAAAGCTTCAACTGCTTGAAAAAACCAGAAGTCTGTGATTGAACTGAAGTTGGCCGCAGCCAATACCACCTTTGCACTTTGAGCAAAGTTTTGTTTCAGTCGCATTCGAAGTCGAAGTTGCAATTGTATCTTACCACATGTATTTCCCATTTGGGCAGTCGTAATTGTATTTCAGGCCTTAGTCTACCGTTAAGTAAGCCCGTCAAGGGGGCCATGGCGACGTAGTAGTCTCCGGCTTGTTAAGCCGGAGAATTTACGCGCTATTCCCTTCGTTAGGGAAGGGGGGTACTTCTCTCGAAGTTTCTGTGCAATGGCCTGCCCTGCAGTTGGGCTAGGCCAATGCACAGAATGTTCCTACCGGCGTTGACGTCCCGGTTCCACGTGGTACCGCAGTTTTTACAGAACTGGAACCTGTGTGGAGACCGAGACGTCTTCGCCGGCTCGAAACAATTGCTGCACAGCTTTGTCGTCCTGAACTCATCCACTTCGAGGACAGAGCAATGAGCTTTAAGTGCCCGCAACAATTTCGTGTGTGGCGTCCGCACGTAGCCACGTATTGGCGAATTTGCGGCAATTTTCGTTGAACCAATACATACCAGAGTTTCTGGAGTATTGTTGGTGATTTTTTTTGCCAATTGATGCACTGTACGCTCTGTGCAAATATATTTTTTGAAGCGCAAACGTGCTACTTTGCGCTGCCCAAACACCGCTTGGCGTTGCGAAAACCATTGCAAGCGTTCTTTGGTGTACTCCAAATACTCGTCTTGCATAGGGGATTGCGTGCACATAACTACAGTTGTAGGAAGCGATCTTGTATACTTCGCTAACGAAACTTTGCGTGCATACATAGATGCGGTGTGATGGAATGTCGAACTCTTGATTTTTATTAAATCAACATTTTCGTTTACATTCGGTGCTCGTACACCGCCAGCGATCAGCCGACAACCAGGATCTAATCCAACAAATTGCTTATAATATCCGGAGTTAAATTTAGCCCGGATATCGCGCATTGTCTTCTCATCCTCCACTTCACAATTTTTTGTTTTGCGCCGTTTTACCGGTGGTTGGGATGGTACAAAATAATCTTATAATATCCATTTTTAAAAGAATACAAGCGATTCCGCTAAGCTCAAAAAATGTTTCATCCTTATTGAAAAGGAATGATAGCTCTTAAATAGAAATAAATAAAATGTCCGTATGTAATTTCGTATGGTCAGTAAGTGCACAGTAAGTGCACATGCACAAAGCACACAACAAAACAATGCTTCTTTTCACACCGATTAATGGAGAGCTCCCTTTAGTACCTCACTTAAGCACTACGGTGGCTAAACTATGTGACTTACGGCGCTGGACAACTGGTGCCCCACCTGCCGTACAACGTTTCGTCATGCTGCTCCATGAAAAGTTCATGGACACAGATGACATATAAACCAGCACTTGCATTTTTTTGCATAATTTAATAATTTTTACATAATTTAATAGTGTACCCGTGAGGTATTGTAGTCATTGCTATGGTAGCATTTAAATTAGCTATCTCCCTCAAAATTTCTGGAAAAAATGCATGCTTTCATAACATAAATCCTTCTTTATTCTGGTATTTTGATTACCCATTACCAGCAGAAAAATAGTAATTATCGACATTTTTCATTACAAGTACGAAAATAATTATAATGAAAATTTTTAATTATCACATGAATATATATGTAATTCAAATTTTATAAGGATCTCTTTTCAAACTCCAAACTCATTATAATATTGTAAGCTAAAATTGCCATAAATAGAGCACTCCATATCTAATGCAAAAAACACCATAATATGTAGATTATTTCGAAAAAATTTAAATTCTCACCACAGAAGCATCAGATGAAGAAGAAGCTATTGTCGTTGTTTCATTAGCACCATTTTCACAAATCTCATAATTGCGAAGTTTTTCATTTAAACACTTATTAGCTTCTTCTAATTTACTTATAATATCTTTGCAGGTTTTATGTTCACTGATTAAATTCTGTAGCACCAGAGTGTGGACCTTTGGACTACTACTTAGGCATTTGGTTTTATCGTTTTCTAATTTCATTAATTTATCACTTTACGATTACAATTCCTCCTCTTAAAACTGTTCTGTTTTGAATATGAGCTAATATACATAATGTATAATGGATGGCGATAAGATTTGGATTGCACAGTCGACCTCACTTTCACTCGTGAGAGTATAAAATCCGTACGCACATCTCTTCACATTCTTTATATTCGCAATAATCCGAACAAAATTTGGTGATTCAATAATTTAAATTTTTCATAATTTTACAGTTTTTCAACAGCTAAATTCCCTCAATTTCATTTGTGGACAATGAAAACAAAAATTTCTTCTAATAAAAATGAAAGATCTATTTCGTTAACTGGTATAAAGTGAGTTTCAATGAGCTGTCTGCAAAACATAATAGGTAAATATCCTCTTCAGATTCCCATATTCTGTCCAACATCAATTTTGATCATATTTTATGTTGCGTTTGGTAACATTTTTCCTTGTTTAATAAATATTTTAATATTGTGTGAGAACAATAATAATTGACGATTCTGAGCGAAAATGGTGTTGCGAGAGGATGTAAATATGAAAAGAATACACTGCTTTATATTAGCAAGGATAAAAAGTCTTAAGTAAACCAAGAAAGAGATTATAATTGTATTGCTGCTAAGACCATTAATATGTCAATACAATAAATAAAATATGAATAAAGTAATATCGTTATCCAAATCTGCCTCAATCGACTACTGCATTAGTAAATGTAAAAAAATCAATATTTTTATACTACAGCCCCTCAAACAGGCTACATGATTTACCGAATTTTCGAAAAGTACTAATCAGGCTTTCTAAAGAATGAAAGTATATATATAAAGATATGAACGTATACATAACGAGAGGTGATGATTTTGGGCCACACGTGCTTACATATGGCTTGCCAAATTTAGTATTTAACGGTAAATTTGATGCACCGACGATTTCCTAAACTTGGGATCTGCGTCACCCCTTTTTTTGTCACATAAAATTCCTGTCCTGGAGGAAACTGGTTAAAGTTCGTTTTCACGTCGAATTTCATTAGGAAATTTTCATACAAAGTTCGACTCCAGTAACTTAGTTCTTTTTGGTGTTCTGTCCGGTATTTTTAGAGCACAGGAAACTTCGTAGGCCTTCTATTCTTTTAATTCGATTGACGATGTATTCCAGCCTTATCAGCCATATCTCTCAACGCCATGTTGGGATTTCGTTTAAAATTGTCTACCACTTTTTTGGCCAATTTTTGGTCTACCGAATCTCATTTCCATTCCGACTCAGACTTTCTCTGGACACTACAAGATTCCCGAAATTTACTGAGAACATTTTGGATGGTCGTCTTCGGGATTTTAAACTTTTTTGCCAACTCTATTTGAGACGTATTCGGAATTTCCATATGTATTGAAAGAATTAATTTGCGACGTACTGCTTGGTTGACTTCCATTTTCCCCACACAAGAACTTTGCACTTAATGGCTTGCAAAGTCAAGTGCGTTTGCGCCTTTCAAATTTTTCGCTGTCTTCCTTCTTTAGATATAATTGAAGATTTTTCGCATCCTACGAATTGGCTTATTTAGGGCGTTGGGGCCTATCTTTGGCCTTCAATTCGATTCGATGTTTCTCTTTTCTTCTTTTATATCTTTGTTTTGGGGAGTGTTCACTTCACGTGATGTTGTTGGTTCTCTCTCTTGGGAGAGACTGGAAGGGAGTAAGGATTGGATATGTTTAGGAAGCTATGAACTGGAAGGCTCTTATGTTGGTAAGTTTCATAAGAGACATTCCCGGCTTCTCGAAGGGTTTATTTGGGATTACTCCTTGTAGTAATCCTCTGTAGTGTCATAAAAACTTAGATATTCTACCTTCTTGGAGGTATGTTTCTAGTATGCTATGCCAAAAGCAAGAGTGACAGGTATTTGAAATTTTCCGGTATGAGAAGAATCGGCAAGTTATTTATGAATGGGTTTGGGTGAATTGGGACTTTCTCGACTTGTTTTTTCACTAGATCGAACAGATACTCCTTGATTTATGTTGGCTGCATCGTACATTACTTTGTTCCGAAAGAATTTTCCGTTAGCACTTCTAATGGCTTGCAAATATAAGTCCAACTAGATGCAGGCTTACCAGCGTTCCCTTATTTTATTTACCTGTTAGTAAGTAATGGGAGGAGATAGGCGTTCGATTTTTTCTGAATCAGCCCTTAATTCACGCGAGAGAATATTTTTCATTTCATTTCGTCTTATTATATCTGATGGGAGCGAACAATCTACGATTTTCTTTATTACATAGATGGCATTTTTTTTCATAATAAGGAATAATTGAATTAATGAATAAAGCTGGAAGTTTTTAGTGGAAACTTTTTAAAAATCAGTTCATATCTTTGCTTCTTTGCTTAAACACAAATGTAATCGAAACGACTTTGTTTTCTTTCTATATGCGAATAAATGGAAAAAAATTCCACCTTCCTCCTTGCCTTGTCATTCTAATTTAAAGATTCAACGTACGCACAATAAAGAAAGATTTAATTACCTGATTTCAAGGACAAGGAAAATCTCTAGAATTAACATTCCAAGTTAGAGAACTACATAGATTATATGAACCTTGATATAAATTACCCAGATTGTAGATTATTTCAATTATTTTAACCAAAATTTGGTAGTAAATTCTCTTGCCTTTGTGTGATTAACACCTCAGACAACCTTAGAAGGGTAAATTTAAGCTCAGTTGACCATTATCAGAGTATTAATTCAGCCAGAGATGTTTTTCACCCTCAGTTAAATTGAATTGAATCGATTTTTTTTTTTACATAAAATATATATTTTCAATTTCATATGTATATATAATATTTTAATATATTTTAGTATATTAACATGTAATAATCATATTGTATATAAATTACACTTTATATACTATATAATTACTTATATTTCGTTAATAATATTATTATTTCCCGAATGACATTCGTCTCATTGTTCACATTATAGCAATTTCACAGATAAATTTTACAGCAACATTACGTACATAATTGTGTTTTTAATATTATTATTATTATTATGCTAGAAAAACCTTCGTTTTGTTTTCGTCTCACATATTTACATTTGCCATGTAAACCTTTGCAGTTTTTTTGATTAAAAGCTTTCTTTTTTCATCTTGTTGTATACAATACACAAACACGTTTGTTGCTAATAGTTATATGATTTTTTTATAAGTTTTTGATCAATATGCATTCCTTATAGTGACTATTTCTTTGTTTCTTCTACCATAATGTTTATAGTTTTACTTAATTGTTCGCTTGATTTGTTTTACGTACACGTAAGGTAGTTAGCTATTTTCAAAATATTTTTGTAATATTTGTGTAATGAATTTATAAATATTTATGTTTTTTTTTTGTTGGTTGGTTTGTTTGTATGTTACTAATTTACTATATTGACAGAAGAATTTCTAGGGGAGTTGGTATTACATTATATTTTTTATTTTTTACTTGGGGTGTGTTATTTGTGGTGTTGTTAAGTTCTTTATATATATGTATTTTGAGTTTGATATATACACAACATAGATCACATTGATATTATTGGGGCAGTCAGGTAATTGAATTTAATTAGCTTGGATAACAAGATTTGCGTGAATTAATTAATTCTTATTTGAAGAAGAAACGTATATGTCCTCTGAACAACTTTGATAGACCGTGAGAAATTACGCTGTTCATAAAAACATAATTTCCCACGGCTCTCCAGGAAGTCATAACTACATTATATGCTTCAGCAGCAACAAACTCATCAATGCAGTTGAGCAACGTCTCGGTTCCACGTGGTACCACATTTTGGGCAAAACTGATGTGGAGACCTAGACGTCCTCACTGGCTCGAAACAATTGGCGCACAACTTCGTTGTCCTGAACTCGTCCACTTCGAGGACAGAACAATGAGCTTGAAGAGCCCGCAACAATTTCCGATTTGAGGTTCTTATATAACCCCGTATTGGCGAATTTACGGCAATTTCGATGGAACCAATGCATACTAGAGTATTATTCGTGATTTCTTTCGCCAAGCGATGTGTGCACGCTCTGTGCAAATATAATGTTTGAAGCGTAAACGCGCAGCTTTACGCTGCCCCATACACCGCTTGGCGTTCCGAAAATTATTGCAGGCGCTCTTTGGCTTACGCTAAATAATTCTGTTGCATAGGATATTGCGTCCTCGATACTGCACTTCTTGGAAGCGATTTCGTGTACTTCGCCAATAACACTTTGCGTACATAAATAGCATAAACGCACACGATGCGATTAGTAGGGTAGATTATAAGGTTATAGAATTCAATAAACAAAGTTATTCAAGGCAATAAGCAACAACAATGATGCAAATTAGGCGCAGTCTATCATAAATTTAGTTATATGTTACTTTCCATGTAATTATATTTTCCATCCTGTATGGATTCCCTATGAAAGTAATATAAACTAAGTTTGATTTGATCAGAAGGAACACGCAGAGCCCAGTAGCGCATCTATAGAGTTGTCGAACACGGGCAGGTGGGCAGGGTCAATGTCGAAATGAGATTAAAAATAAAATAAAGGAAGTAGAAAAAGAGAAAAATAATGCATACGGTAAAGAGAGAAAAAAACCCCAAAGTTTACCTAATTAGGCAGGCATGGGATACAGCATCCACCACAATTTATGCTTGTCTTTATAGTAAGCCTACAGTATACACTTCAAGCAAAATTTACGAAATTTTTCATATAAAATTAATCTGGTGAAAAGTGAAACACAAAAAATTCCGTTGAGCAGTACACGTCAGCTATAGAGCTATAGCATCGAACTCTCTAGAAAAGTGCACATTTGCGTCACTGACTAGAATGGGAAGAGAGTGATAATATCGACTCACAACTCTTTATTGTCAACTAGACCACGATGATAAAGAATGAGAAAACCATAGAAAATTGACCTGAGTGGTGGTTAAATAAATTGGCATTTTACCTGTCCAGGTCTGACGTACATTCACGGCATTTTTGCTTACAGCAACTTAAACTAGGTTCTGAAATACATATCCCTGTCATCCCTCATAGTAGTCAACAACTGCTGTAGAGTCTCATTCTTAGGGCTGTACACAAAACTGTCATAGCTTATGTTTACATACAGCATATGGACACAATGGAAAATGTTCTTTACAAAATAAAATACAACTAAATGAAAGTGGCTACTGAAAAGCGATTAGTGGACACAATAATATATTGAATAAACACCAATCCACAGCTGTTAGGGAAAAAAGGCTAACCTACTTGTATATGCAATGTAGAAAACGAGACCCAATACATTTGTTTGTTAAAAAAGAAACTGTCGGAACAACAATAATAATAACTACGAAAATAGTGAGTTTGACTAAGCGAATCCGGCCCACTTCAGTTTCAGTGTCACTCTTATAACAAGGCACAAAATTAAAGATATGGAAAAATTTTAATATTTGTAAGTAGGCCTTTCCTCCAATGCCTGAGAGAGTAAATCTGTATTCGGCGGATTCACAGAAATTCTATCTCCACAAGACTGATATCAAATTGTTTTCAACGAGCTCTATCTACACCACCGGTGCAGTAAAGCTTTGCGTGTTGTTGTTTATGTAATGCAACAGCAAAACTCCATAAATCTGAGCTCCACTAATGTAGAACTGCTTGAGGCATGAGTTTTCCACTTACCCTTTACCATATCAAGATTTAGAAAAAGTAATAATCAATTGTCAGAAGTGAACAGAGTTATTAAATGAAACTGAATTCAAACTATTATAAAAAAAAAAACAAGAAATGCATTATTGAGGTTGTTATGTTGCAAAAACTTGTTATACAAGCTAAATTCTTTTAGGTGTGAAAAACACTTAGTTTACATAGACATGATTTTTTTTTTGTAATTTTTGTTGCTTTAAAGTTTTACCATTTAAAGTTTTTGAATATATTTACTAAAAACAAAAATAAAAAGCTTTATAAAATAATTGTTTTGTTCTGAGACAACATTTCTGTTTTTATGTTACAAGATTATTATAGATCTATCCGTTGTACATAGATGTGAAACATTGTAATTTCTTCATTCACCATAATTGTAAGAGTGACTTAATATGAATTAAAAAAGTTTAAATTTGATATTTATAGATATACAAAAATTAGTCGAAAATTTAATACAGAAATATTGTATTTTAATTTTTTTGTACATTAATAAGTGTAAATTTCTTTAGCAGTCTTAAATAAATGGCTTCAGAACCTCTAGTATGTAAATTTTGAAAAAATCGATGCAATTTATATATATTCATGACATAAATCTTAACGTGTTTACGTAATGTGGAATTTTTTGCACATCTATACTTCTTCACACATCACAACGAATTTTTTTAAATTTAATAAAATTATTATCTGGTAATTTATTATTCTTGATAAATTCATATTATTCAGTTTAATGGAGCGCAAGTAAAGAGACAATCTAATGAGCATCAGTTATAGTTGGTCATTTAAAGTTTACATACAATTTCTTAGGCAGGCCGCTCACCAAAGATGCAAATGCTTCCTGCATATACTATGCATTTGCATTATCCACTTCAAAAAAGCACCACATATACTTTTAAGTGACATACCACTCACCAATGCAGCAATTCATTTAATGCTGTACGCATGCTGCAAGCATTTTCTTTGAGCATTGCAGCTTTTGCGTTAAGCATTTTAATTGTAATTGTCGTCAATATTTGGATGACATATTCATAGGACGACGACATGATAAAAACAATTCATTTATAATTTAAGCACTTTACTTGGATGTATAGTGCAATTACTTTCTTGTTGAGCGGAATAGGAACGGAAAATACAGTTGCAATACATAAAATTCTGCATAAAAAGTGTACTTGTAAATATTTGGATAATCTTTATCGTAAATATGTCCCAAATTTAAGATAAAAAATAGTTTAACGTAATTTTCCAAGGTGAATACTTCAATAAGCAAAATGGTTGGCAACCAAATTATACTTTGAATTAAAAGAGATGTGACTGAAAACAGTTTTTACAAACGATTATAATTGATTTTTTTCTATTGTATGAATTTTGTTATTTTTAATTTGATAGTACTTCATTAACAATATTTTCACTCAAAATTTCATACTTCGAGGCATAAAAGTTAGTCTACAAAGGCAAAGGAGAACGAACGGTTCATATTTAATATTTTGAGCTGCTTATTATATCCTGTTTTGCAGCCAACCTCGAATTATATAAAAAAAAATACAAAATTAATTAATCACACTTCAAAGTTTGTGCCATTATTCACTATAAGAAAATGCCTCAGATTCATTAAATGGTGTAGATGTCAGTGATATGAACTAAAAACCTAAAAGATGTCATTTTGAAAACTTCGAAATGTCAAATTTTTAATCGTTTCCTGAAAATAATGACAACGTTAACATCATACAATGAGATTTCTGGTCTCTACAGAATAATTTACAAATAAGATTGAAGACAAGTAAAGAAAATTTAATTTTTAATTTCTTTTTTTCAGATATTGAGTTTTGGAAGAAAAACTCAATTAAAAATAAAAAAAAATTGTTAGTATAGTTGCATTGTTCTTATATATAAAGCTGGCAAAAGTTTGATTTGGAATAGCTCATGCGCCCTAAGCGCTACTATCCATACAGAAAAATTGTCTTCTGATCTTCCCAACTGTAATCAAATTTTTATATCTTTCCTAACAAAATTATTTAAAAAAATTATTTTAACCAAATGACTACGATTCCTCAAACAAAAAAAAAACAAAAAAAGGATCAAATTTAGTAAATATACTATTCGAAAAATGTAAAAAAAAAAATCCATTTCTCGAAAGATCGTAAACGAAATTTAATCCCCGCCTTACTATAATATCATTTAGGTATAGGGCGAAATGGTCTCTATTTGATAATTCATATTATTTTTCTCCGATCCTATAATCAGCTCTTTAAAGAATAGTCTATGAATAGTCAATTGAAAGATGACAGTGGGAGCCAGCTTTTTTGTAGGATGGGTTTATCTTCGTTCAACTCAGAATTACGGTAATCGTTTTTAGAAGTAATGAGATATTTTGTAAAACATGCTACCAGCCGCTTACTCATTAGAAAAGAGTCATATAGTTACCATTTACGATGCTACAGAAATTATTAGACATAATAATATCTAAGGGTTACGAAGCCGTTAAATATTGTTAATGTATTAGAAAAAAAAACTGGAATACATCTATTTAATATAGATGCCTGATTCGATTTCCCGGCAGTTATCAGCAACAAATATTGAATTATTCATCTGATTAGTCGAAACTTGTCAGACAGTTACTAATAATGTGGTAACTGCTTTTATGAGAGGATATTGTTCATGTTGTAGCAATGACAGTTAAAAAATCAAAAATGTAAACGAGAATCTAACAAAAGAAGGAAGAACAACGAGAAACTCAAACAAAATTTGAGCATACCTACACTTGATTTTAAGCAAGTTTTAAAAAGTAGGGGTCTCCAAGAAAACGTACTGCTGAAAGGAGTATAATCACTACCGACAACCCAGAAAGACATTAAATAACTGCAAAAAGAGAGATGTTCAAAAACAGTAAAAAGAAAGATATTAATGATATGATAGTAGTGACAGCGACACTGATGTTTCTGCTTACATGAGATATTGAGACATTAAATAGCCAACAAGATTGTCTTGTGTTAATAGACAATATTCTAGATCTTCCTTTATCTTCGATCTTTTGTATCTTTTTTTTTAACAAAAAAAAGCAAAACAAAAACAGGGAAAGTATATTAGAAAAATAATAGAAACTAAAAACAATAGCCATGAATGACAAATATCTCTTCTGAGTCTACAGTCTACACATATGGCACAAGTTTCCGATTTTACTCTCGAAAGAGGAGCAGAATTAACAATAAAACAGTAGTATATTGATGCGTTAAATTTATCACAATATATTTGTATTTTTATTAAGACATTAAAGATATTAAATATAATAAACTGAAAGTAATTGGATCATTCTGTACGCTCTATATGCTCCGAATTGGGTTGATAGTGGCTGACACCAATTAATAATTATTTGAAAACCCAATAGTACATTCCAGACAAAAACATCATTCTACTTTAATTAATAGCAACATTACATACAGTGAGAGAATAGTTTTTAATTTTTCCAGTTCCCCTAACTTCTATGAGATTCTGAAACTCATATTTCTATAATTGTACCAATTATTGTATAATTTTCCACCTTAGCTATGTATACAGGATCCCGCCCCCCTTTCACTCCCATAACTGTGTATCTGTAAGACCAAAATTTTTCGAAGCTCTTACTTTTTTTTTCACAGATACAAATGTTGCCATCAAAGAGCAACTAGAAAAATTATAAAATTTAACCGACTTTTTAACTAACTGTTTTTTTGTTTTACTAATATTACAGAAATACTCGACGCATCAAGGAACGTTTAGCTAGCAGGCAGCAAAAATCAAATCACCATTTATATAATTTTTCTTGTTGTTTTGTAATGAAAACTATCATAAGAACATTTCACATATTTTTTTTCTGTTTTTATATTAAGTTATAATTATATAATTTTATTTAATATACTCAGTAAATTTAGTACACATCATGGTAAATCAAGTAAAATACTTCATTATGCATCCTCAACTTTCATTTCTTTTTTGTATTACACACAAATATATTTTCAAATTTGGCCACTCATAATCGTCATATCTCACAACGTTACCATTTATTTATTTATTTTTCCTTTTCATAATTTTCAAAATTTAACTTATTTATTTTACTAGAATGATAATAAAATAAAAACAAAAAGACTTTCTATTAAAAAAATTAACAAAATAGCACCGTTTTTTAAAAGCAGAATTATAATATTTAATAAGCATGCGCAAATATAACAGTGTTAAGATAAAAAATCCCAATTCACCGATGTCTTACCATTTTTTTCTCTTTTTTTTCTTTTAGCAAATCAATCAATTGTTCTTTTGTTGTTACTCTTGTTGTTGTTGTTATTTGTTTGCTCTTCTATAGTTGTTTCATTTATTATTATTTTTATCTTCATTTATTTATATTTTATTATTAGGTCCTCGTACACGCATAATTCATAAAAAAATTTTGGTAACAAAATTCAATGTTTTTTAAAGACAAAATAAAAAAAATTTATTTTCATTTTTTAATGTGTATATAACATTGAATTTAATATATATATATATAATTTTATATAAATTTATTATATATTTTGCTGTATAAATGATTATTAAAAATATATATATATATGTATTTATATAATTGTATATATTTAATTTTTTTGTTCTTTTTTTTTTGATTATTTACAAAATAACATAACATAGCAAAGATAGACGACAGACAATAAGTGCAAATAATAATAATAGTAGTAAAAATAATAATCATTATACATTAAATTTTTTTTTCATTTTTTCTTCTTTGTTTTTTTATTGGTTGCTTGTTTTTTTTTTACATATTTAAAAAAAAACGTTTTTTCAAAAAATAAAATCAATTCGGAATTTTTTTTTATCTTATTTTCTTGTTCTCTCTTTATTAATACACTTAGTGCGGAATGATAAGAATAAAAATTAAAGAATTAAATCAAATAAAAATCAATAACAAAATAGTACAAAGATTTCAATAAAAATGTATGAAAAAAGGAATATTTTAATACTTTTGGATTTTTCCGTTTTGTATCATTTTATTTTTAAAATTTAATTTTTTTCTTCTTACAATTTTTTTACTCTTTTCGAAAGTAAAAAAATAAAATAACAGTAATTTGTTTATATTGTTTTATTTATTTATGTTTTTTTTCAACTAAAATTAAATTATTTGTATTTAAAAGTATATATTGCAATTCGTACACACACACATATAGAGCAAAGTATTAATATTGCAACGAAATGTAAAATTTTTTTTTTATTTCTTCATTGTTTTAAAATAAAACGACAATCCGGAGACAACTGGATTGCAGTTTATTTTTGTTGATAGTTTTGTTAATAGTTCTAGAGAGAGCAGATTTATGGGACTCATTATGGCCGTAACTTATCATTCAATTATATGCCCCCCCCCCCTTCCGCGGCACAAACTCTACAATTTCTGAGTAATGCCTACAAGTCTTTGGCCTACACAAAACTTGTATATTTAATTTTTTAAATATTACACTGCATAATTAACTTATGTTTTTTCTTCATATTTTGCAGAAAACGTTGTTCTTTCATTTTTTTCAAATATTTTACCCTTAAATATAATCTCACAAATGATAACTGCAAGAATCACAGACATTACTGCCTAAAAGTTGTGCCATTTGTAAAACAAGAACTGCTCAATCGAATCTTATCCAGGGACCGAAAATAACAATTATTTTTATGGAAGCGAAAAAAACTCTTTCATAAAGTTTTCTAGAAAGTAGCGTAGTACAAAAGGGGTCTATGTACAGCACTTAGACTAGCTGCATACGTTGAAATTTTACAGCGATATAAAACTCTTTGCCAGAGTTTTACATATTTCGTCTATTATAAGAATTAAAAATGAGTTTTATTTTTTTCCTCATAATTCGAGTTTTATATTTTCTTCGTCTTATAACAGTTAAAAATGAGTTTTATTTTTTTCCTCAACAAATAAAACTCATAATTCGAGTTTTTTATTTTCCTTAGGAAAGAAAACTTATAATGGACATTTCTATTTTTGTTGTTATATATTTGTTACAAGATAAAATTTGTCAATTTTTTAAAAAAAATTGTATAGCAACCGTACTAAGAAGTTGCCTGATTGGTCCTATTTTTGAACTTAAATTCACATTTTCTTTTAAAAACGCCGTTTACAGTGAAAAACCAAAGCAACACCAAGAAGGGGTTGCCGATTCCAATTTTCCTTTCCCTAAGAATCTTATTCGGGCATGTTTATTTCTGGAGGAAAAAAATAAAACTCATTTTTAACTGTTAAACGCTGAGAAAAATGATAAACTCAATTAAAGAGTTTTATTTTTTGAGAGAAAAAAAGAAAACTCATTTTTAAATGTTAAACCGACAGAGAAAAATATAAAACTTAACATAAGACTGTTATTTACTTAGAAGTAAATAAAATTCTCTTTTTAGAAGATAAAATATCAATAACAAAGTGTTAAAACCAGACTTTTAAAATATTTCTTATAACTCTTTCGGTCCCTGATCTTATCACATCTCGGTGAATGCTAAACCGTTATTGAACCAAACAATTTGTACACAACAACTAAAGTTTCAAGCTTTGTTCGAAACTTGAAAACAATTTTTCAAAAAAACAAAAAATCTAAATTTTTTATAAAAGATTTGTACACGATACTAATGTAAAATATTTATTAAATTAGCACAGGTCCCCGGCCGAGTACTAATGTTTTAATTATAATTGTTAGATTTTGGAACTATCCCCTAGATTCTAGAACTCTCAAACCTTGTATGTAAATTAGATCTTTGCATATAAAAAAAAAGTTCTGTTCTTTAAAAAACACTCCAGCCACAAGTCATCGCAAACAATTCGATTTTGGATTTTAATTGAACTGAACATGGAAAGACTGTTTTTAATAGAATCCTTGAGAGGAAATTAAGTTAAGCCATACCACAAATTATAAGCTAGGTAGATATAATTTTCAATTCTGAGAGAACAAATCTAGCATATGAGCATATTCTGGCTAGTTTTTAAATGTATCCAAAGCACCAAGGAATGTATTAAAGAGTAATACATTTTCAAGGCTATTCTAATGTACGATAGAAGATGCGAGAACTATTCAGTTTGTGGTGCTGCTCTATCATAGGGAGGGAAGCTCAAATATCAATTGGCGAGGTAACTAACTGTTGAATCTTAAACCAAGATCTATCTCTCAGAACAAAAAAAACTTATTAGCCTTTAAGTTGATGAGAGCCTACAGAGGCGTTGATACCTGTCGAACTATCTGAATCTTTCTTTTGACAAAAAAACTTGACATATTAACTGAACGTTTGTCTAGCATTCATCAAGTATAAGATGGATATTTTTGGATATCTCCTATTAAATCAGAGAATGTATTTTTCTGTGCTTCACCAAGTAGCTACAGGAAGGCTACAGTTAGGGCTCAAAGTAAACCAGTACTCATTTTTATAAAGTACATATAATAACAATTTTATTACCTTTTTTGCTTAATGTTTTCAAACAAAATAACATTACAGCATTTACTACGTAAATACAAACCCCCATATAATAAGTAAATAGCAGGAAATAATATAAAATTACCTGGTTTAATAGAGCTACTCAATACCGCAATAATAAAAAAAAATCGTGAAAATAAAAATTACCAGAATTTTTCAATCTTGAAAACTACTTTAAATAATTTACCTCTAAAATGATACAGTAAATTTAAAAGGCTTCACAATGATCAGACATTGAATATATACATAGACATTTACGTATAGTGTGTTTGGTAATATTATGGGAACACCAACAATAAATTAACTATCGGCAAACAATTTTGACTTTAATTGACTTAATTAATTAATAAACTGCCATTAATCTTAAATATCTATGAGCATATGCAATCCAATATCTCCGAAAAGCGCTTACACTGCTGAAGTTCAGCCAAAACAAAACTGTTGTAACAATAAAAAAAAAAATCGTGGAAAAATTCAGTCTGCTGGGTGTCATGGATATTTTATATAAAAAAAAATAAATTTATTATAATGCTGACTGACGAACGCACATGTGAATCGATCACCCTACACAACATACTTATATAATATATATGAACGTATATACATATCCATACATACATACATATATAAGAAATATTTCTTTTTAACAAAAGGACATGCGCCGAATCTATCTATGTAAAGGATGCTCACATATGTAATATATAGAGATATAAAGAGACAAATAGTTAACACTTAGGACACTTTCTCTCGACGATAACTATAATTTCATCTTTTAGTTAACAAACTTGAGCAATATTTATACCTAAACCCCTTAACGTAAAAACTGTAATATAATAATTACCAAGTGTTTTTCTCTTTCTTTTTCTTTCGTCATAAAAAAAAAAAATAAACAAATTTATTCTAATCACTTGAGACAGACAGAGACAGTAAACACCCCAAAAATATGAGATGATGGTGTGTGACTGACTACACTTAATTTTATCTCATGAACATTTTAACTAGAGCGGCACAACAGATTGTGGCGAACATAAAGAAGAACACCCACATAATAGCTTTCTCCTGGTCACTGAAACGTTTTCGATTCGTATAGATAGCAGTTAATTTACCTACGAAACGTCTAACTGCGCCATTGCTACCTTTGGTCAGATCATCGGAATGATTTGTTAGATCGGAATATGCACCGCCGCTGCCGCCACCACCACCACCACTAACACTACCACCGCTGCCACTGCCGCCGCCGCCGCCACCCCCAATAATTCCTGTGAACCGATGATGTAAGTGATTTATACTAGATACTGAGTGGGCAGCATCAATACTATCCAATGACGTTCTATGTGGCACTTGATAACGTAGAGGATTCGTAAATGTTCCCATTAGGTCACCATTGTTTGTTACACGTACTGGACATACACGAAATGAATATATCGAACCCGGTTCCAAACAATCAATTGTGTGTCGGGTGTCAGGACCTCGATAGATCTAGAATTTAATAATGAAAACATTGACATTTTGAAATCTAGATTGAATGAGAGATTATGGTTGAGGTGCATGATGGCTTAGTAGAAATCAATCAAGCTAAAATTATATAGCAAGCAAAATTAAGAAAAGAATGTTTTCATGGATTGCTAACTGATACCACCTCACAGTCATATATCGTGCAAATTAAAATAAGCGTATGTAGGATAGCAGTGATAAGAGTGGAGAGAGAGAGAGATGAGTAAGTAAGCCTAAGATGTAACTAAATTGCAAGCAAAAGTGATAAGCAATACCAAACAGTCTCGGAATGACATGCAAATGGAAATAAGTGAATAGTAAATAAGAGTGAAGAGGAGAGAAGAGTTATTCCATGATATTATAACTATGTAAATAGCAAATATAAAGTAAAAGTAAAAAAAATACAGAAAATAAAATAAATAAGCAGATAATAATGCGTAAAAAGCAATGAAATAAAATAATTCTTAAGTTTAAAATTAAAAAAAATTTCTATCCATGATAAAACAAAAGTTATGACTTACCTCAATATATTCAGGATCTTTTCCACAGGAACGTTGTAGGATATATTTTACAGGATCAGCGAATGTATTTTTACTATGTTGCCACTCAATTGTAAGTGAATTACTATAACCCAAAGTTCCTGCAATTCCAGTTAAATTACTATGACTACCAGTTATTGAAGGATTCACTACAGCATTACTACTTCCTCCATTACTATTCGTATCAACAATTCTAGGCGCTTTTATTGTACTCGGCTGTGTAGCACATGTTCTGAACACATATTCATCAGAATAATCTCCTGGACCGGCACGATCAGTTTCTGCACATATTCTGAATAAATAAGATGTTTGTTCTTGTAGCTTATTAACTTTACACATAAAGCTTGTGCCGCTATAGACCAGCTGAAATTCTTTTGCCCTACTATTGTACATTTCAACACAGTAGTTGGTAAAATCTAAATTACGTCCTTCGCCCCATTTCAATTTAATAAAATTGTGACCAACACCGGTACACTCTAATTTTGGCGGTTCAGGAGGTGGAGGCAGGGTTGTTAGCTTAAGTGGGTTAGACAATTGGCCAGCACCAATTCTATTCACAGCCTGAACTTTGAATTTGTAACTTGTCTCAGATGCTAAATTTGTAATTGTGTACTCTGTTACATTATCATCGGTCGATATTGATTTATCTCCATATTCTATTATGTAATATAAGATATCAGAACCATTGGCATCCGGTTCAGACCAATAGAGAGTAACATCATGTGCTGTTATTTCCGAGTTCTGTATTTGTGGTGCTGCTGGAATAGCAGCAGGTGTTTGGGTTGAAACGATTGGTGAATATGGGCTGATTCCAGCTCGATTCGATGTATTTACACGAAAATAGTAAATCGTATATGGAATAAGATTTCGAATATCTGTAGTAGTATGCAGACCTTGATAGCAAACATTAAAACTTTCATTCGATTCATCAGTCGATGAGCTCTCTAGTCGGTACTCTAAAATCGGTGCACCATTTGTAATTGGTTCCTTCCATGATACAGTTAAATGTGTTGCTGATCGTATAAAAACTTCTGGTGCTTCAGGGGCATAGGGTGGGGCAGCTCCAGCTGAAAATAATAAATTCTCTGACCAAGCCCCTGCACCGATTCTATTCACAGCACGTACACAAGCTTGGTAATCTTCACCCGGACTCAAATCCTTAACAACACAAAATGATTCTTTTCCACGGTAGATAATTTCTTCATCGTGATTTAATCCATTTAATTGCAATTCATATTCTAGAACTGGTGCTCCACCATTATAATCTGGTTTCTCCCATCGCATTACTGCAGCGTATGGCCCAGGAAGATTGTCACAGAAAGGTGGATTTGGTGCTCCAGGTACTACAGCTTCAGTAGTTACAGTGCAAATATCAGAATAACCACTAACACCACCAGGACCTTCACATGCTACACGTATTTGATAAGTCGTTCCTGGACTTAGTCGATCACAAACAGCTTCAGCTTCCGATCCTGTGTATATTCGCTCAAATTTCGCTCCTGAACTAATTTCTAAGAAATATTTACGTAGATCAGCTCCACCACGATCATTAGGAGGATCCCATTTCACCTTAAAGTATGTTCCATGTATTTTTCCTTTTATTTGGGGTTTCGATGGCCTTCCTGGCCGTTCAGGTTGCGTCTTATATGTTACGTCATTAGACCATGGCGAAGATCCCGCTTCGTTGTCGGCTCTAAGTCTAAATTGGTAGGAAGTTGCCCGTTTTAGGCCTTTGCACTCATAAATTGTTTCTAATCCATTATACATATTGAGGAAGCCATGTCCAGAGTCACGATCAGCCATTTGAAGAACGAATTCCTCATCCTGCGCTCGTCTTTCCCATGCAAGTCGAACGGAATTAGAAGTTACTGTTTGCAATGTTGGTGGTTTCGGTGTTAAAGGGGGATTTCCCGAAGTACTGTAGACTATCACATCCGAATATACAGAAGGTCCGCATTCATTCACAGCTGATAAGCGAAAACTGTACGGTGTGGATGGTTGTAATTTGTTAAGGGTGTACTGTTTGCCTTTAGTTTTAGTTATTTCTACAAATTCTTTTCCATTGCCTTCATCGTACTCCAATATGTAGCTAACTATGTGTGACCCATTATCAGGTGGAGCATTCCATCGGAGTTGGAGGGAATTTTTCGTGCGAGCTATCAGCTTCGCAGGCATGGGTTGATCCGGTTCACATGGTGGTGTAGTAAAAACAGTCGGTTCAGATGCTGATCCTTGTAGTTTCTCAAAATGAACCTGAAAAAATGTAATTTAAATTGGAGAAAGAAAAAAATTGAAAATGTTTTATTACCTGTAAACACACAAAGTACTCTTGTCCAGGTCTCAAATCTTGAATTAGGCAGACATATGATTCTCCTTTGAAGATGATCTTGTACTTCCCTTCTTTGCCTCGATCACTGAGTAACACATCATACCGTAGATCTCTACTATTTATGAGATTTTCGGATATAGGTGGAGCTTCCCATCGAAGCATTGCAGAGCGGGAAGTAATATCAGTTACCTAAAGATGAGTCGATTAATTGGTATAAAGGAATTGCTTTAGAATATTATGGATCTCATACCTCTGGTTTCTGTACTGCAGATAATTGATCTATTATTGTTTGACAATCATCTTCTTCATCAGGCACACTGGAAGACTCTTCGCCATCCTCCGATGTTCCAACGGAAGATGCTCCATTTCTTGATGTTCTCCTAAGTCCATTCAGATCATTTTTCCTAGGTGAAGGGGAATGAGCTGGAGTAGACATTGCAGAATCTGAAAATAATGAAAAGTAAAATATTGAACATTTAAAAGATTTTTCGAATATTATGCTTACTCATTTCTCGTTTTTGATCCAATTTTCTTAGAAGTTTCGTGTGTTGACGTTGTGTTCGCTCATCTTTGTGATAATTATTAGGAGGCGATGGAGAATGTGGCGAATGTGACATTTGTTGTGGCTGCATATGTCCACCCGGCATTGGATGAAAATGTGGACCACCACCTGGTCCCGGATAACCTGTTGCTAGGGGACCATAAAAGTGAGATGTGGTTCCATTTGCTGTTATCTATAAAAAAAGTAAGAAAACAAAATGAGTTAGTGGTAATTGCTGGAAAGTAATTGCAGAGTTTTTTTGTTTGTTTGTTTGTTTTAAACTAGAGTTTTTCTTATACGCAGGCTGTGTTAATCGGTTGATGATGTCATCAGAACTTTTCTAATTGTTTCTATCTATGCAAATTGCAACCTGCAAACAAATATTACTACCAAAATTAGATTTTAGAAAATGCCAAAGCTTGGAGTGATATTATTGCCTTGGTTTGTAGATGATCAGCTTGATATGTAACCGTTTATCCAGCTGTTCAGACATAAACCCCCGTATTGCAAATTTGCGGGGTAAAACTAATTTTGGAAGGGTCAAAACCGGTCGAGAGACTTGCATACATACATATCGAGACCATTAAGAGTTAGGGACGTTTTCTTCATTGGTTAAAGAAAAGATTCACAGAATTAACGGCAGACATAGGTCATGAAATCTATTACCTTAGAGAGTATACATACATACATATGTAAAATAGTTTTTCTTAAATATATGAGGCAAAATATGCATATTTTCAGATCTTTTTCTTCTATAAGCAGATCATATGGGAATTGTCACCAATATTTACGGGGTATTTTATTAAAATCTAAGGGTCAATCTTGTACACTGATTAACAATAAGTCTACGCAAAAGCTCTTGGAATTGTTTTTATGGACTACTGCACTGAAAGCTAATCTATTTTTATGAAAAAAGAAAAAAATAGGGCGTAGAAGTTGAAAAGATCGAAAATTTTGTTCAAAGTCTTCATCTGCCACAAGTACCTTTAAAATATATAAAACGGAGAGATTACTTTGCTGGAGTCATTGGGACTCTGCTCGTATTGGCAAGTAAAACAACAATAATCAATTTTAGCGAAGAGTTGCAGTATACAGATTAGCTTGGTCTTTGTCTAACTCTTATTAATATTCTATGTCATGTCATCAAAAAAGATCATGCAGAGTGTAAGTAGCTTGAATTTTCTTGTTTTTAATGAATTCCTTAATACAGTCGTATCATGAGTTTGTCAGTGTTATTTTTTACTTTATTTATTGTTTTCTATAAATATCTCTTAATTGTAAAAGTGGCATGCATACAATTTTTTACATTTGCATAACTATTCTTATCTACACCAAAATGCAATCATATAAATCGTCAGGGAAAACCCCGATTTGGATCGTAAATTCTAAAAATTAATGTCGCGTAGTTTTCGAATTACACATAAAATCAACATACAATTAAATTAAGTATGGAAATATTTTACAAATTTAGAAAAATTATTGTCACTATCAGAGAAATGCCCAACTCCCCCGTTCTTCGTCCATCTATGATAGTAAAATGAAAAATTTCGCGTTCAATCTCCAACACAGATTGTATACGTAAACAAAATATTTCACAAGTAGTAAGTAAGAAAGTAAGTAGATAGCGTATAATATTCCTTACTACTCACCGCTACTGTATGAGATTTTTTTTCCTTTTTATCTTCGTATTCAGTCTCAATTTTATCCTCAAATTTATCCTTAGCAGTGTCCATTCTACTCTATGTATATGTACAGACCACCGTAATTCAAATAGAGAAAATTTCTTTCACAAAACTTAAAACGGACGAAATCAATTACCAATTTATTTTCCCTAGACAACTAACTGGGAAGCTTGAAAGCCAACTGTACAGTAATCGTTAAATAATTTGGGCCACGTAACCCTGATAAGGTGAGCATGAGCTTTCGATTGATAATGCCCGGGGGTTGGTTGCTATTTGCTCTACTAGAAAAAAAAAACATGAAAAGTAGGAGAGGAGAGTGTTATAAAGTCGATTTCATTTAGAGCATTCATTAAAAGTAAATTGCAAATGCACAAGCCGTTTTAAGCTTAAAATCTTATAGAGAAATTATGCGCCATAGACTAACACAGTGGTTGATTTGGGTAGAATTAGATGGTGTTGTACAATAAATATTTTATTTACAACACAGTCAGTTACTACTGTCTCGCAGAGCAGAGATTATAAATCAACCAAATAAAAAAAAACTGAAATTTCTCTGACTGTGCAGTTGATATTAAAATGTCAATCACCGAGTGGTGAGTAGAAAATTTTTCATTTTCTTTTGAGTTGAAAGCACAACCTCATGTCAAGGCCAGAGAAGAAAATACTAATTACTATAAAATAAGGCAAAATATATTTTAATAAATTAATTTATTGCAACTATGTTAAAATCAATAAAATACAAAAATTTTGAGGCTGTATCGTCTTATAGAATTTTTTTAGTATGAGTTGGCGAAAGACTTTGACACAGAACATGCCCAAGAGAGAATCTTAGAACTGAAAATTTTGTTTTTGTTTTTTATAATTGTTCTATTTAATCCTATTTGACCCCACGACTGCACTATGGTTAACGCATCTCTGATTATGTACAGAAAAGCATTTTTGAAGGTGCCTATATCTTCGAAGAAAACTGCTAGACCGTAGCTCTGGAGTATATCCTATTCTTACGCATTCCTTAAAGAGACATGTAAGGCATATTAGCGAGTTGCCGGAGCTCTAAAGGAAATTTGAGCCCGGGACCTCATATTTGGTATACATAGTTAATGGTTTAAAATTAAGTTTCTAGAGTTCTTAGGGATTCTCTGTTTTATTTGATCTTTTTATACCCTAGATGAAATCTATAGGGTACCTACATATACCAAGTTTGTCATTCCGTTTGTAACGCACGATAACTCGAGAACTCGTTCACTTAAAAAGCTGAAATTTTGTACACAGTAAAAAAAAAATTAAAATTAAGTTCGAAAATGAGACAAAACGGGCAACTCCTTCGTGGGGCTGCCATACAAAAATTTCGTTTTCCACTATATATTTGGACACTACCTAAGAGCACGTCGACATAGAAAGCTGAAATTTGGTACATTGCGTTTTCATAGTAATAGCAAATAAAATTTAAAAAATGGATAAATCGGGCAACCCTTCTTGGTGTTGCCATATTAAAATTTTGGTTTTTTACATAATATACTTTGAAAAAGATCAGTCCTAGACATTTTTATTGTACTAAAAGCTTCTTCAGAATAAGTAATCCTATAAAATTGGTTATAATCATTTTTTCTGTCCGACGAGCCGTTCTAGAAATATATACTAGAAACCAATGCAAAAAATCAAAATTGCTCAAATGGGTGACCATAGGAAATTTCATACGGGCATTAATCTAGGGTATCATAAGAATTGGTCTTAGATCAGTTCTAGCTTTTTCACTTGATTTTACTGAAGTGACTGAAAGTAAATAACCTGATTACTATAAAGATGAGTCTTGATCAATTATCCTATCTTTTACATAAAGTAATCACATCCTCTTGAACTTAATATTATTAATTAATCCGCAACGTAGTACAAACGAGAAAACTGCACAGCATAGGTACATAAATATTCCATTAATTCTCGATCGTCACTATTCCAGAAATATAGGAAAAATATTCATGGACATAACCAACTGAGAGGCTAAATGAACACAATTAAATAATGTGTGATTCTTTTAAAAACTGCATTAATCCTAAGATTAAGAATTGAGCTACCACCAATATGGCACAATTCATAAATTATGCACAATCTGTGGTTGTCGTCGTCGTCGTCATTCTTTCTATCCAATTCCAATAGGATTACGTCAAAAAATAAAGATGAAATTGTATGCAAAAGTCATCAGGTTTTTTCTCCAATAGGTTAATAATGTCTAAAGAACTCTGTATATAGGATTTCTTCATACACAAAGAGTACTATCTATCGACTGTGTCTCTCGATCAATACAACTTCAATTTCTTGTCGAATACCGCGTATTTCAAAAGATCGTATCAAATGTCAGCAGCATAAGACTTTTAGAATATGCACAAAGCTACAATTATTAAGCCTGTCTCGATCAGATGCGCTATTGCATCTACATACATAGATGCGAAAGTCGAGTTTAAATCGATTTATCATTGCGTAACGGATAAACCAGATGAAAGAGATGAAATGCATCTTGTCTGATGTGCAACAACTGTGCAAATTGTCATTTGAGTGATCTCTGCGCAATCTACTATAGTAACAGAAAACACACACGATCATCAAAACGATCTTCTTTCTGCTTTGTAAACGTGTAGTTACAAAAAAAAAAATCATCATCAAAACAGACTCTGTCTAATATGTTTGTTGTGATCTCTGTGGACTGCAAAAGATACAAATTTTTTTTTATTCTAAGCCTTCATGAAAACAAATAAATTGAAATTCCTTTTTAATTATTGAGATGCTCTGCTCATGCAATTTTCATGGCGTGAAACATCTTGTGAATTATTGAAGCGTGCGTGGGAGAACAACATCTTATGGCTTGTACGTTTTTATGCATATTTCTTGCTTAATTTATTTTCAATGAATTGAATTGTGTAAGTAAAAGTACACATGATGCTTGAAAGCTTTTCAATTTTGAAATATTGTCTAGGGAAATATTTTTAAGTGATCTACCATGAGATCTATTTGTGGGAAGCTTAAGTTGGTCAATATATCATTCTTACTAATTGTGGTAATAAGCTTGGAGTCTTATACTATTATGGAAGATCGAGAGATGATTATTGTAAATAAAGTCATATGAGACACGCAATTTTTTTTTTAAACTCGTTACTTAAAGAATTATTTTAAATTTCTGGAAATATGTTTCATCAAAAAGGATGTAAGTATTATTAAATAGAAAATGAGACCTGGAAAATAAAATAAGATTGACAATAGTTGACAAATTCTGCTATGCAAAGTCATTGTCAACATACGATACTAATAACATTGCAATATATCTTGTCGATGAATAGCTAGAACTATATACTTAGTTTGTTGTTTAATGGGCACGAGATCAAAGAAGTTCAGAAATTCTCCTATGGTAGGTACATGCAATGCATAGCTATTGGTCACACATTACATAACGATAATAACAAAATATAGTAATGCAAGCTCTCCATTGGAATACATCATCAAAAGATTACTATCCACAATTACTTCGTGGACTTCTATAAAGCATCATTTTGGAGATCGTTAAGTATACTAAAAGTAATTTCGTATAAAAAAGGACCTGTTGAATGGCTATTTTTATCGCACTAAGCCCCTTGAGAAATTAGAAGAGAATTAACGGAGATAACAAACATGATGGTACAGAGAAAGATGTAAAGACTTGCATTTACACATGTAACACCAGTTTAGAGCAGCAGCTTATATTAGTCGTAAAGTCGTATCAATACTTAAAAAAAAAACACAACACATTTCTTTGAAAATAAGCAACTGGACTTCAGATGAAACAAACTGAAAATCCTGTCCATATGAACATTGATCGGAAAATAAAAAAAAAATATATTTCATTCAACCATATTATGTTCGCAACTGCCTCCACCAGATCGTAGAAGAGCTTAGCTGGCCAGGCAAGGACATTTATATAACACATCCTGAATGCCTTTCGCTTTCTACATCGTCTATACAAAATATCTGTAGAAGTTTTTATGGCGAACTTATAACATACGTTCAATATATTTATCGAAGTGGCAGTATCCGCAGTAAGGACAGATTTCCTTTCAGCAAAGTTTGGATAATACCTAGATACTCGTATTTCGCGGAAGCTCTCCTGACTATCGGTTTGCCAATGATAATTTCTTCAAGGACGGCAATATACTTAACTGAGATTATTAAACCTATGTTGCTAACGTATCCTACCCTCCTTACTCTTGGGCAGCTGCAAAAGGAGCTGGTGATGCGCAAAGTTTCCAAGGGATAGGGAGGGCAGAAGCAAAGGAAAGGCGGTATATGTTTCGTGCTGGGAGAACACAGGTACTCTGATTAGTAGTCTTGCCTTGGAACTAGTACTTTGGAGATTACTGGCTGTAGTCTCAAGCCTTTCCCAACTTGAAGGGCGGATCATAACCTTCACGTGGTCCACTGCCGTCACTTTGTGCCAATATGATTAAGCGCGAACGGAGTAACCAGTCTTGTTTAAGGGTCTGCAAGAAGATCAGCTAGGAGTACTTATGGCCTTATGGTCATGGACTACGAAGCCGTACCAATTGGGTAGCCGATATTGCTAACTTGGTATCATGGGGTTGAGGAGCGCTGGATAGTTCCAATATAGTAGAACTATTCACCTCAACATAAGGAAGGCCCCTTGATGGGAGCGTCGTGGTGATATTGGTAGCCCATATCTAGGCAGAAAGAGTGTCTGAATCTGCATGACTTAGGCGGGCATTCTTTTTTGAACAGAAGAGTATGTCCTTTGTAAAATTGCATACTGCGTCCGAGGATCTGAAGGATGGTCGCTTATTAATGTATGCTTGGCTTTCGGGGTGGAGTTGCGCTAAATCAACCGGGTGCCGTAACTTAGAGATTGGCAGAGATTTTAGATGGGTCTCACTTCGACCAGTAAGTTTAATGTCAAGCATACACTGGCACTCATTGGGACTGGATATACTACTATCTGATGAGGGCGATGATTGTCCCATTGATACTAATCCGTGCATTAAGACTGCCGTGGAATTAAAGCTTCGTGCTAGGTGTCCACGTAAAACTCCCGACGCAGAATCATCCTTAGTCTTATTTCAGTAAGACAAGAATATTCCAGTTAAAATATATCACCGAAAATGAACCCCCTCCACCCCTACCAATTTTTTTTGTTTGCACACCACCGACATCCCCTATTAGCCCTTGAATTAGTGTCAAATTAATTCTGTATATTCTAGAAGACAAAAAAAAATATTTTAATTCCTTACTCAATGCTTATTTCTATCATACCTGGAAAATTAATAGATTCTCATTGCTAATGAACCAAAATCATTAAAAACCGCAAAAATAAATCAAGAGGTTTCCACTTTATTCTTTTTCGGCTATGAATGCAGCAGTTCTGCCCGGATGTCTAAGAACTTCTGATTCCATCAACAACAACAACAACAACAAAATTGAATTTCATCTGTTTTTGTCATGTGCCGAGAGGAGCCTCTAGCAGCCCCATAAAACTACTAAGCTTTTCTACATCAACTTGAGGAGCAAAGTCTTGGCCTACAGCATACACTTTAAAAGTAGAGCTGCACTTTTGCAATTTAATGCTGTCACTAATTATCCGTCAACATCAACATGGTTGAGTCGTTTTGTTGTTTAGACGTCGTTATATTATCCATGTTATGTTATGACGGGAAATGAGGTAATTTCATTTCTTGTTAATATATAGATGAAAGGGTTCACTCATCGTGTCCTTCTGATGTATAAACATGCATGCACAAACACACATTCATAGATATATGTATGTAAGGAGGAGGGTAGTTGTTACGTGTAAGTAAGTTTTTCTTTTTTGATAAATAATAAATCTGGCAAACAGGACATAATGCGCAGGTTGCTATGATGTTATGTTTCATAATTCTGGATATGGTCAAGGTTTCCTTTGGTGTAGATTTGGAATTATGATGAATGTTTGTTATCTATAAGAACACCATTATTGTTGTAGGAGGAACCAAGCAATTCCCTTCCTGTCTGATATGTATACAAATCTTGTATCTATAGTAATTCTGGCCTTTGGCAGGCTCTCCTTCTTCGGTTTTTTAAAGTAGGTACCTATACCTACATTATCCAAGATTTTATTCGAATTTATACAGAAGTGACACTCTAACACTATACTGGGCGAGGAAATGTTCAAAATCAATTGAAATGTAACGTTCTGAGATTTTTAAATCTTGCTGGGAAAATGCTATTTTAGTATGTATTTTAGCTGAAAAACCACGAAAATTTAAGAAAAGTTTTCCAATTGTATAAATCTCGCATCGTATAATTACCGATAAAATAGGAATGAATCAATGGCAGACGATGAGGTAATAAGATAGATAGTCAACTAAACAATATGTTCGGTCAAGTTTTTGTCTTCCTCAGTTTTTACACTGGTTTTCTATTTTATCTAGGGAAAATCTCCGCGCCTTCATTGAGATTTTTAAACGTAGAGCCTTTTGGCCAATATATCTGATATAGCCATTGAGCCATTTTGACCCCATATGACCATCCACAGTATACATAGCAGAAATGCTGACCTCAGAAAGAGTTGAAGATTCGCCAATACGTAAAACACGCTGGGCGATTTTTCCTGGGAAACTTATAGCAAAAATTAGAATAATTGGTTTCTTAGTTTTACATTTTTGGAAGGTAGCTATTAATTTAAGATAAAATAAGTAAAAAACGAGTTTTCAAACAAAACTGAGGCCAAGCCGCATGAAAAAGTAGAAAATAAACGTTTTCTTCACACACAGAGGTGGACTCAGATTTTTTGATTGGAACATTTCTCTTGAATATTCTTTCTCTTCATGAATCAAATCACTTATTACCTCTGATTGATCATACTGAAATATATCGGTGATTGTCAGCGAATAAAATCTGAGTCCACCTCTGTGTATGAAGAAAAGTTTATTTTCTACTTTTTCATGCGGCTTGGCCTCAGTTTTGTTTGAAAACTCGTTTTTTACTTATTTTATTTTCTGCCTTTTTCATGTTAACTAAATTGTTATTACGTGCTGCGTGGAGATATTTTAAAACAATTTTATGACGGCTGAAAAGATACTGATTTACTGAATTCTCCCGATTTTCCATGTTTTCCACAGACTTTTCCTATTACTATGAATTTTTTTTTTAAATTTACATGAATTTTGCTCGATTTTTCATGCAAGTTTTCATGATTGTTGAAGAGAAAGTATTGATGCCAGTAGGACGGAAAAAAATGATTCCGCATAGCTTATAAAACTTTTTTGTCGGAAAATTCCGGAAATTCCAGAAAAATTGGAAAATTCTGCATTTTTCCTGAAACAGATTTATCACTAATCATACCGATGAAAATTTTTCCGATGATTTTCCCGCTTTTTCGGGTTTTCCATGGAGTTTTCCACAAAGAAACTTTATGCAACTCATTTCGCTCTACAACTTTGTCTTAGGTTGCAAAACGCTCAAACGCTTCCTTGGTCTGAAAAACTCCGGAAAAGCGTTTTACAGGAATTTTCCTCGATTGTTTCTGCAAGTTTTCACCATTGTCGGAGAGAAAGTAATGATGCCAGTTGATAGGGAACTTGATCCTGCATAATTTAGAAAAAAAAATTACCGGAAAATTTTCCGGAAAAGTCGGAAAATTCCGGAAATTTTTTCCGGAAAAGTCGGAAAATACCAGAAATTTTTTTCGGAAAAATAGGAAAACTCTGCATTTTTCCTGAAACGGATTTATCACTAATCAAATTTTCAAATGATTTTTTCTGGGTTTTCCATGGAAATTTCCGGTTCAAATTTTGATAGATTCAATTGTCACGCGACATGAACTTGTGTGCCAAATTTCAGCTCGCTGTGATGACGAAAAGTGGGTCTACGAGAGTTTCGAAAATAGTAAAAAAGAAATATCCAGACAAAAATTCGTGTACGAGTTAAAGGGACGGGTTGGCCTCAAAAAATAAATAAAAAATTAGGATAGAAAGGAAAGAAGTTTTAATTGTTTTAATTCCAATTTTGGTGATATTCGAACATAATGCCCGCAAATATAGCTCCATTGTTTTAAAAATATGCAAATTATATTGTGAAAATTATTCTAGAATGGTTCGACGGACAGATAACTTATTAAACCTTTTTTGTACGCTGCCATAAGAAGGAGCTGCCAGATTTCATCCTATTTCGATGTTTTAGGTATACAATTATTACGACAGATCCGTGTACACAATTTCTTTTCTCTAGCTCAACACCTTCTCACATGTCAATTAAGTTGGGACCGCCATTTCATGGTAGAAAAGTTTTGAATACGTCAACATTTTGGGCTCAGTTAGGGCTCCTTTAATGTCACTTCCCCGAATTTAATGCTCTAGTACTTTTAAAAAAATCCATGGATAAACCAACTTTATTAAAAGTTAGGACCACCACTACCGAAAATAGGTTAAATAATATTGTCACAATAGCGTGCCCTGATTTTAGGGCTCAGTTAGGTCTAATTTATTGCCTCAGTTACATCCAGTACGTGCTAATTGGGTTGGTGCGTTATATACCATCGCCGCGCCGATGTCTGAAATCAACCATTATACTGTATGTTGTCTTCGGATCTTCCATGGATTTTTTTTAAAAGTACTAGAGCATTAAATTCGGAGAAGTGGCATTAAATTAGCCCTAATTAAGCCCTAAAATATTATGCAGTGCACACTATTGTGACAACACTATTTAACCTATTCCCAGCAGTAGTGGTCCTAACATTTAATAAAATTGGATTATCCATGGATTTTTTTAAAAGTAGGTACTAGAGCTTTAAAGTCGGAGAACTGGCATTAAAGTTGCCCTAATTGAGCCCTCAAATATTATGTTTTGCACACTATAGTAACAATGCTATTTAAGCTATTCTCAGTATTGGTGGTCCTAACTTTTAATAAGTTGGATTATCCGTTGATTTTTTTAAAAAGTACTAGAGCATTAAATTCGTAGAAGTAACATTAAATTACCCCTAATTTTTGACGTATTCAAAACTTTTCTACCATGATGTCCTTCTCACGCAGTATAATTACAAATTTTCGTATCGCAATCCAACGAAGGAGTTGCCGAATTTCGTCTCCATCCTTGACCCGACTGCGGATATATGAACGGACATGCAAAAAATCTAAATATTTCATGATGATTCTATTCAACCTATATTTAATTCATTTCTTTTCATTTTCTAGGATATTAAAAAGAATTGATATCAAAATTAAATATCAAAATAAAATTGTGAAAACATGTAAAATTACTAACGTAAAAAAAAATAGTAGGTAGGTAGTAGGTATATAATTTCAAGGCGAACAAAACATTCAGTTGGTGGTACGCAATCTGGCAAAATCTGTTTCAATTCAGTGATATTTTACCGGAAAAATCAAAACTTTCCTACATTATTCCCATTGCATTGCATGCTGTAAATTATAACGCGCAGAGATGCATCAGAAATCACATGCCCGGCCAAATCGATTATCGCCGAGGAAAATTTCGTGTTCAAGAGAAAGCTTAAACCTCCTGCATTTTAACAGTAGAGATAATAATGGCAATTTCAAATTTAATTACTCTTTCATAAGTGTTCCAGTCGGGCGGCTGCTTGCTAATATCACGTTACCACCATCCTTGTTGACTGGACGGTTGTTGTTTGTGATGTATTTATTGTGTCACCGATTAAACCCGGATATATGTTTTTCGCTAAAAAATACAAGGGAAAACAACAGAGGAGAGAGCGAGAGAGAAAAAAAGAAATTTAAAAAAAAATCCAACATGAATTTTTGCTAAATTAAAAATCTGAAGAAATCGCATGTCAACGTTTTTTTTCTCCTTTTTATTTCTCCCTTTTTATTGAAATTAGCAACGTGCGCGGACAGATTAGTGGGCGCGATATATTTTATCAGGCAAGCGCATAACATGCGGAGCGACAACATAACAATAGTGTTACTATGTTTTTTTGCTCTTAATTTCTATGGAGGGCTTATATAAAGTTGAAAAAAAAAATTTAAAAAAAAGGCATTGTAGAAAAAAATGCAAACTTTTGAGTTGTTTTATAACAACGATCACTATATATGCAAAGTCCCAAAGCATGGATAACTATGGCTCCAGGAAGCCATGTTTCCGCGTTTTATCTGATTAGAGACAGACGCAAAGAAAAATAATAATGGAAACTGATCATTAGCGAGTAACTAAGTAGTTGTGTACTTCTGGAACATACATACTTATGTATGTACCGTTGCCATACTAAGAACTAAAACAAAAGAAAAAAAGAAAAACTCTTAAGTGCCTATAGTGTCTAGTGTTAATCTAATTGCGCTTGCGCTATCGTGGTGACATACATAATTCATCTTAAGACTGGTCTAGCTATGTACATTAATATAAATGTTTACCAATTAACAGTAACAAAATATAATAGATAATAAAAGCTATTTTTAGGATGATAGTTGATGGTATACTTACAAATGGCGCATGAATATGTGGCACACCTCCTTGTCCAGTATGAAGTTGCTGATATTGTGTCGGTGACAGTACAACATGGGTCAAGGTGCCACTTTCATTTACGTACTGCTGCATTACCTGACCCTGTGGCACTTGAACTGGAACTGGTATCGGTGGTGGACGATTCTGTGAAACCATTTGTACCGTTGTTGGACCTTGAAATATAATAAGAGAAAAATATGTTAATTATGCAATGACCATGACTTCTTCGAAACTTTTATATACATATATGTATATAAAATTATTCTTAATTAATTATAGGAAAATAATAAAAATAAAATAAAACGAGAGAGGAAGGCGGTAAATTAAAACCAGGCAACAAATCCAAATCCGGCAGTGTCAACTTTTTTTATTAAATGCTCCCCGTTGGCCAAACAACATAATATACAACATTTAAGAGAAGACAGACAGGCAGGCAGGCAGAGCTAACTGCGAGAGTGGTGAATGCATAACTTTTGACATTTTTCAATAATTTTTACTAAAATGTTTACTTCAGGGATATTATAGCTTGGCAATAAACATGAAATATTTAATGCAAGAAATTAATTAAAATTGCTATGCATGCACTGCAAGTAAGTCTCAGCTCAGCCAATGCATTGATTAATAAGATAAATAAAAACTGATACCCCGGCTGTACTAATAGCCTTCCACTTTGTCCTTTAAGTCTATACAATTTTGGTTAAAGTCGATTTATTGGTTCTACTTTAACAGAAAATCAAGTTCACCTTGATATATAAGGATGTCTTTTATTCATCATAAGTGGCTACTGGCTACTTAATATTTACACGTTCATGTAGTGAATTAGCTGCTCACACTGAGGAGCTCGGTGTAATGTTGCCATATTTAGAAACGAGATAAATCTATAACTATTCTAATGGAACATCATGTAGGCATATCATTCGCGGGTTTACTGCTGGACATAAATTTGGCAATCCTCTATAGCTGTTAGACGCTAGACCTGACAATGATATCTAAGTCTTTTTATAGTTACAGACTTCTATAGAATACATATACAGGGTATTCCAATAAGAGGTGTTATTTTAATTAGCCCGCTATTTCGGTAGATGTCACTTTTGGAGCTGTCATTTTTTGACATTTGACAAGAAGAAACTACGCCATTAATAAAAATGGAACGATACACGATTTAACAACGCATTGAAATTATTAAAATTCACTATAAAAATGGTGAAAATGTGGCAGAGACGGTTCGTAAAACTCGAACATTTTTGGGTCGTCGTGAAGCACCTTGTCGGACCGCAATACAGAAATTGGTAGAAAAATCCGAGCTGTCGGGTCGGGACAAGTTAGTGATGTGAAGAATAATATCCGTGCACGTCGCTCAAGAACAGCCGAGAATATTGCTGCTGTAGCCGAAAGTGTTGAAGAAAACCCAGGTTTGTCCATTCCTCGTCGTTCTTTGGAATTAGGCATTCCACAAACGTCATTACACCGTATTTTGCATAAAGATTTGGGTCTTAAGGCTTATAAAGCTCAGTTAAGACAAGAACTCAAGCCGGCCGATCATCAACAACGTCGAGTCTTTGCTGATTGGGTCCTTGAAATGCATGAAAATGATCCGGAATTCCATCAAAAACTCATCTTGAGTGATGAGGTCCATTTCCACCTCGATGGCTTCGTCAACAAGCAAAATTGTCGCATCTGGGGCTCGGAAAACCCAAGAGTTATTGTTGAAAAGCCTCTCTATCCTCAACGTGTGACTGTTTGGTGCGGTTTATGGTCCCGCGGGGTCATTGGACCTTACTTTTCGAAAATGAGGCTAGAGCAACAGTTACGGTGAATGGATTGCGCTATCGACAGATGATTAATGATTTTTTATGGCCGGATTTGGATGGTATTGATCTGGACAACGTTTACTTTCCACAAGACGGCGCTACGTGCCATACAAGCAACGAAACCATTGATCTTTTACGGGAAAAGTTTCCGGACCGTGTTATCTCTCGAAGAGGTGATCACAATTGGCCACCGAGATCTTGTGACTTAACACCTTGCGACTTCTTCCTTTGGGGCCACGTGAAAAAGAAGGTCTACGCCAACAGCCCAGCGTCGATTCAAGACCTCAAAGATGGAATTCGTGAGGCTATCGAGGACATAGGGCAGCCACTTTGCGATTTGGTTATGGAAAATTTCATGAAAAGGATATGGTCCTGTAGGCGTGGTCGTGGTGGTCATTTGGCTGATGTTATTTTCCATTATTAACGGCATACCTTCCTCTTTATAATGAAATAAAGATCCGATCATTTATCTCAAAAAATGGCATTTTTCTTTGAATATCAAAATAACACCTCTTATTGGAAAACCTTTTATACATATAGAGTATATACAGGGTCTTTCAAATTGGGTTTTCAAAAGTACGCGACTGTGTATCACACTTCAAACATCGAACGCACCCATATTAGATGTCATTTTGACAGCTGAAAGATTTGCCATTTATAAAAATGGAGTCGTATACATTACAACAACGTATTGAGATTATTGAATTATTTTATGAAAATTGTCGTTCTGTAAGAAACATATTTCGCAAATTACCTGATGTTTATGGTCGACACAATCGTCCAACCGAGCAACAAATTGGTAATATTGTGCAGAAATTTCAAGAAACTGGTGCAATACAAGATCAAGAAAGACGTCAGAATACTCGTGCCGGTCGTTCAGTAGAAAATATTGGTGCTGTGAGTGATAATGTTGCAGCTGACCCCTACATGTCAATTTCCCGACGTTCACAACAATTGGGACTTTCTGAGTCAACTGAATGGCGTATTATGCACAAAGATTTAGTGTTGAAGGCCTATAAAGCTCAATTGACATAAGAATTGCTGCCACAAGATCATTCCATGCGTCGGAACTTTGCCAATTGGATACTGGAACAAAACGACGATTTAAAAAAAAGCGAAGCACATTTTGAAAAAACTGCCGTATTTGGGGAGAAGAAAACCCTCGCGTGATCCAAGAGAGGCGAACGCATCCACAAAGACTCACTTTTTGGTGTACATTGTGGTCTGGTGGTGTGATTGGTCCGTACTTTTTCGAAAATGATGCTGGAAGAGCCATAGCCGTTAACGGTACCAGATATCGCGACATGATCACAATTTTTTTATGGCCAAAACTGGAAAATATTGATACTAAAGACATGTGGTTTCAACAAGATGGGGCTACCTGTCATACAGCCAGAGAAACTTTGCAATTACTGCATTATTTCCAGATTCGGTGACGTGAATTGGCCTTCAAGATCCTGTGATTTGACACCGTTAGACTTCTTTCTCTGGGGCCATGTGAAAGCACAAGTCTACAAGGATAATCCTTGAAACGTTGAAGCATTGAAAGCTGAAATTATTCGAGTTATTGGTGAGATAAAGCCGCAACTATGCCAGAATGTGATTGAATATTTTGATAAAAGAATTAGGTACTGTAGAGACGCAAGAGGTAGTTACCTGGGAGATATCATTTTTAGATTATAAATGGCAAACATTGTATTTCAAAAATAAATAAAAACTTTTTCAGTTTCAATTCAAATTCTATGTCTTTTAATTATTTATTTTTGAAAACTCAATTTGAAAAACCCGTTAGAATGCGTTACACATCTCATATTTAACAATCATAAAGTCTAACTTGTATTTTACGTATAAACATTAAAGTACCTCCGTTTAAATACCTTACATATCTAGTGCTCTCCTGAATAAGGATTAATGTACAATTATATCAATTATACTTTCTATCATTTTTGTTCATATTTCTTTTATTATTATTACACCTAATGAAATCACAGTTAGTAGGAACGCTCTATACCAGTATAACACTTAACTTTAGAAAAAAAATTTGATTGAATTTCATAAATTATATAACGTTGTCTTAGATCACTTCGAAGAAATATCAAATCAAACAAACAAATTGGAATAATTTAGCTTCATTTTTATCTAACATATACAGACACTGTGATTTCATTAACTGTTATACTTAGACAAAAACTTGGATTAGAACAAGCAATCAGAGGTACCTTGCCGAAGCAATAATTGATATCTTAAACTGTCTGCTCCATTGCTGGAGTTAAGATTTATTCCACAATATCTAAAGGAATCCATGAACTCGAAGCTATTACTAACATCCATAGTTACATTTTTCCCTTAGGGCCTGTCCGAATCCAAGTCTCCATCTTCGTCTATTTACAACTAGTGACGTAACACAATAAGCTCAGCTATTATCAAGTTAGATGAAGACGAGCTAACCTGTCCAAATTCGTGTACTTTGCTTAAAATTTGACGTTTCTTAAGAGCTTGTATTGTTTTACATGATGTTTGTATTTCTCGCCCCCGTGCATTAATCAACTTGAAAATAAGCTCTCTTGTCTTTGAAATGCACAATTAATGTAATATTGACAAGGCAGTCATATATATCTTGACCATCATAAATGCAGCCAAATTCACCAAAGAAAAAAGATTGATTTTATTAGCCACAAATTATAATTGCTTTATGAATATGAGCCTAATAATCTTGTTTTTCCAGCGTTCGCCATTTATCCATCAAGCTCAAGACGAAACTAACCAGCCAACGAATAAACATAGCCTTACATTACGTTGTCTATTTAAATAAGTCAATTTGACTCTTGACTCGGTGATAAAGCTAACCAGATGTCTAAGCTGTTATACAAAATAACAAAGTTCGTGGGTGGCATAAACAGGGATTCAGATAGAGCTTGACTCGATGTTACATCACTACCTGTAATAACAAGACAAAAACGAAGACGAAGACTTGGATTCGGAAAGGATCTTCCCATAAATAGGTGTTAAGGTTAACTTCTGATTTAATATTCATATTAACAGCTAATTCAAGGGACAGGTCTTTAGTTCACAGGGAAGAATATAAACGTTCAAGAGCTCTATGCTCTCCAGCTTTTGGAAGCTGAGTGTAAATATACTGAACGTTCTTTTGCTGACAGACAACATTGGCTTTGAGTGTTTGAATAACATACATATGGACTTATTTTTATTGTTTACAAATTAGAATGTTCCAATGTTAGATCTCGAGTGATGCTCTTTATGTTTGTAACTAACTGAAGGAGAACTTTAAAGAGTGCTACATTTTAACGACATCCATTTAAAAAAAATATGTATTGGAAGACCTCTGTTACCAGCAATAACGCCGACCTCATACTCGTATATTGTCTCTTCCCATGCCATATAAGAAAGTTCGTTAACATTCATTTTAGATTGTCAAAGAAGAATTTTAATGAATGACTGAGATCTGTTATTTGCACGAAAATAGTAGCAACGCATACCATTAGAATAATCTAATATCAATATTTGATTTGAATTCAAATTATGCAGTATAGATATATATCTACATCAACGACCAGCTGAAGGCAGCCTTGGACAAAATAAATACGATCCTGATATGATCATCCTGAATGCCGATCGGAATACATCACATCCATAGTATTTCCCCCGGGAAGTATCATAATTCCAATTTTTCTGTATAGGGGAGCATATTATACTGTTGGACAGTTGCCTTTATTCAGGTGTTCCTCAGGGATCAATACTTGGCCCTTTACTTTTTTGTCTATATATAAATGACTGAGGTGAAGTTCCAAGATTCTGTTTTGTTAAATTGTACGGTGATGATATCCGATTACTTTTACCAATGCGTATTAGTGAGCTTAATGTAGCCATTGATAGGTTTAATAGTGAAAGAAAAACAACCTAATTTTCAATCCTTGCAAGACTAAAGCAATTATCATCTATGAAAATTATGTAACTCGAATTTTCCACCATTAATCTTTGATGGCACGCCCGTGCCATATTCTGAATCCGTTCGAAATGTTGAAAGGATATTTGATGCTAAGCTAGGTTGGGGCAAACACGTAGACTCAGTGGTGAGTAAGGTTTCCAATGGATTGAGAGGTTTGTGGGTTCATTACGAAGGACTGTCACTTTGGGAGTATAAGAAGTCCCAAAGTGACAGTCCTTCGTCTTGTTAAAGCTTTGTTTATTGTGTATGTGAAGCTTAGTAGTACTTGTGGTGTTAAGCTCAATATAGGTTATAATACGACGCTTTGACCATGTTTCAGAATTTTCAAAGAGTATTTTTGGCTGCACTTTTAATAATTAACTTAAATTATATATAAAAACATAAATAAGTTAAGTCCTATTTGCTTAGCTATAGTGTATAAGATCTTTGTCTTTCAATCGTGTAAGTGGTTTTCTGATACCTTGGCATCGAACTGATTTTAGCACAAAATCCTTTTTCGTCTACGGCACGCAGGTATATGGAATGCCTTGCCAATTGAAAATAATGCCAATTAAAACTTTCAATTCGATCTGTTAAAACAGATCACTGGATTCTCCTCTTCCAACAGAATATGATTTCATTCATATCAACTATAGCATTTATGTTAAATGGAATTTATATAGTCATCAAGAAAAAAAAGCACTTCTTCAAAGCCAGGTTAATTTTTTTTCTCTCAGCTCTTTTCCTCATTTTTAATTGTTAACTTAATAATTGCGATAATAATTAGAAAATAGAAAAGTACAAATTAAAATCAGATGTATGTATTTACATATATACATAAGGATATATATGTATTGCTTAGGTATATAATTAAGAGAATTTAATAAAAAAACACTGTGTTGCATGTAGTAGAGCATAACAAAATAAGAAAAATAAATTTAAAGCAACTTTTTTTTACCGATCACTTCCAAGAAGACTTTCCCTCTTCGACAAATACCACGCAAAACAGACAATAATTAATGATTTTTTTTTTTTTTTTTAGTTTCCGTCTGATGTAATCCCTTATAGCATTTAAGCCGCCGCCGATGAAACAATCCGATAAAGTCGAAATTTGAATGTGAAAAGTGTTTTTGGTGTCTATTGTTTTGTGCTAGAGGAAAGTTTCATTTCCCTGTGAAATACCACTAGAACAACAACAACAGTAATACAAGAGTAGATTTTGTGGTAAGAGAGGGAAAGGTGTAATAAAGTTGCCCATAGAGTCGTGGTAATTGTGGGTAAGATGCATTCCGGGGTATTGTTGAAATTCAATGAAAATAATTTCGAAAACCCTCTTAACGTGAATAGAATTCATCTCTTATTAATCAAAAGAGAGTGAAGTGAACGAACAGCACAGCACAACTAATTAACTATAGTACAAGAGATAAGATGCGTTATAAGTTTTGATCGGTTCACTTGATTCTCAATTATTTCCCCGGGATATTGCTTATCTGCACTTTAGTGCGGTATAATTAGGATAATTTTCGTGGGAAATATATACGTATGTAGGTAGGTATGTATGAAGTTAATATGAGAAGGAAATCGTTGTGAAATTACATATAAACTTATTTTTTTTATTGGAATGTTAATTTTCGTTTAAAAGAATTTTAATTAATTACATTTCGCAGCAAAAAGTTTTACACTTTTTAATTAAAGTAAGACGGCGGCTAATTTGGAACACACATGAACCTGTATTGGATTGAATTGCTTACTTTGCTTTACTCTATGTATCTATAGCTGCTAATGAGCATTCTTCGATGTTTGATTGCATATCAATTGAATCGAAATTGCCATTTTCTACCTACTTCTACATTCTGTCTCTCTAAATTCCACTTAAATTGATTAATTGATTTCCTAGTTTTTGTGTTCTTTTAAATATTTTAGATAACAGAGTTATTTTTTTTTTTTTTATTATTTTTTGCATTAACCTGTTTTGTCAAATAAACAATAAAACTGAGGATTAGATAGATTGTAGTAGCCCACTTATGCATATATCTTAATATAGAATTTATAGATTTAGATGCATAATTTAAAGAATAGCGGAAATATGAGTATTTATTATATAAAAAAAAAAGTAATTAATAGTGAAAGAAAGAATTAAGATTTATAATGAAATGCGAACACCAAGGTTTTAGATAAATCTCCAGTAATAGATTGATGAATTAATATCCACAGTGGAATTACGGTGGACTCCAGTGAACATTATACTAACTATATTCGGTAAAAGTGAAGTTTTTTTTTCTTTAACGGTCGAACTTGTAAACAGTTCACCGTAAAAAACTATATATGTGTAGATAAATAAATACATACATATCTGTAGTTTCATTTTCTATTTTATTCCCGGAAAGTTCAATTGTGTTTAGACACTTCTATAACTCGTTAAGATTATTACTCGAGTATTTAGCGAAAACTAATTTTTTTCCGTCCCAAAAAGTGTAGAGCTCTTGTTGCTGCCTTCGTGAATCGAACAATTCTAGTTCTTTATTTAATGCAGTATTTTGTCTTCTGATTGATTGTTGGATTGGATCGATTGAAACGAAGTTCGGATCCCGACTAATGAGCAATCGCTCATAAGTCCCAACCGGACGCTTTAACAAAATTGAACATTAGCCCCCATCTCCCCCTTACCGGCTTCGTGCAGTTTTTTCCAGGAGGTGTGAACCAAAGAATATGTAACGTTTTCCTGAAAGAGCCGAACTGTGAAAAAAAATGAGTTATCGTTTCAGATTCCTCTCCGCATCGTCAGCAAGCCCCATCCTGTGTAGGTGACCCTTGAAAAGAGAGTGAGAATTGACACTAGATTTCTCAGGGTTGGCGGCTTGTTTAGTCCTAATAGCTTTTTCGTTTCGTTTGGGTTAAGTCTGCATCACAGCTCCTTTGTAGTTCAACCTGAAAGGTCATTCCAACCAGAAACCGTGACATTGCTTTCAAGGTGTATGGCAATTTCCATGTGAGGCTCCTCGCAAAAAATATCTGCTCCGGTGTATTCTTCCGATTTGGATCCGTCTGTATATCTGATAGGGTTTGTCAATGGTTGAAGCACGGAATGTGTTTCCCATTCTGCCCTATCTAGAATTTTCGATTTAAAGTTGCTATTCAGCAGCATAGTCCCGAGGAAGTGATCGCTGACCGTGTCTATGTGTATGTCTGATTGTTAATACGACTTCAGTCTTAATTCTTTTCAGAATCTATTAAGTCAAAATGGTGGATAGTAAGTAGATGCCCATACCATACCAGGAAGCTAAAGTAGGTCCGTCCATGCTTTTGCATGGATGAATATAAAAAGATGTTTGGATCCACTTTCTGCATATCGAATAGGATGTTGTCTATTCCTGAAGCTTTGATATAGACTAACGGCGAGTTAATAACGCTTATTATTTCGAATACAGTTCATATGTTGTTCAATTGGGTTTCTGCCAGAACATCGGTAGTTTTCTTTATCTGGAAAACTTTGTTTTTCTGAATCATGCCATTTGATTTAACCAAATCTAATAACTGCAATAGTTCATTTATGCAAGGACCTAATCCAACTTTTCCATCTGAGGACTTCATCCAACTTTTCCATTGTATAGGTAAGCAAATCGTATGACTTGGCGTGTACATATCATGCTAACTTTTGCCTTTACACGCAACGACATCTATGCAGACTTTAGTTCAATTCACTTTCATAGTCAATTTCAGTCTCAACTCAAGCTTCGACTTTCGCTACACATGATCATGCAAGTCTGAAGACTTGGCTTATGCATGCCATGTCGGTCTTTACAATCATCGATCATCCAAATCGTATTCTAGTATTAAAATCTAAAATTGTTTTAATACATAGTGTGTTCTGTATTCATCAGAGGTATTCATATCATTCCTACACATATTGAAACAATAATCATGAACGAGAAATGGAATATAACCGCAATGAAGATCACAAATAGTAATGGACTGAAGATTATGCTATAAACGAGTATCGATATGACTGCACAACCTTTTATTCTGATGACCGCGATTTAGGTTCAGTTCAGGCATAATTTAAGAAATCGAAATTTGATCAGCATTACTTCCACAACCATATTCTAGCTGGCATAATACTGGTGATAGAATCGTTATATAGGAAAGTCCTTCCGTACATCAACTACTATGTGAGAAGCATTAATTCGTAATACGAAAAAGAAATTCTAGACGAACGGAAGTAGTTCTAGAAACAAAATGAGATGGATGGATCTAAGCTTAATATGCTTAAGAAATTGATAGACAAAATTTTAGCTTTTCAATCTTATTAGTCCGAAATTCTTGTTTATTTATTGTAAACAGCACACTTATGTATGTATATTTCTACAGAAAATCAAAATCTCACTAGCTACTTAAGTTTTTTTTTTGTTTTTTTTTGTTTTTTCTTTTTTTTTTTTCTTTTTCAGAATTTATGTACATAGGTCTACTTTTAGCTAGTCTAAAAAATTCACATCTATCCTGCTGTAAACCAGTTCAAAACACTCCTAAACAGAAAATTAAATATAAAAATAAAAATCTGCACCTGGTACCCAATAAAAAAAAACACATTTCGATTAAATCTTTATTTTACAGCTCATACTAAAAACCAGCTTTTATACAAAAGATATATACTAACCTGCAAAAATAAGCAATTCGTTCGAAAAATCAACACAAATATAAAACCCAAAATAATTTTTCACGTGTATATTTTCTAAAGAACCGGGGGTACCCTAAAAATTAACAAATAACATTTTGCTAATGATCAACGCTTCAGAGAATATCTTAAATTGATGAAATTAACTTTTTTGAAGAAAAAAAATATATATATATATACTCGTATATATACATAATACTTAAAAAAAACAAAAATCAAAATAAAAGAGATAGAGATGAAAAAAAAAACCAACATGTCTCATCGTCTCATTTGTAAAGCATCTTTTTCCATTAAATTAATTTACATTAATGAAGATTTCGACCTTGATGAGATCGAATGCTTTAAGGTGGTGTAACGGGTCGGTCGGTCATTTATCTTTTTATGATTAAATTCCACAGAAAAGCAAAATCTTGTTACAGAGAGAGAGATTGGTACAGAAAATCAAAGGAAAATCAACAAATGTGCCGCAATTTCATCGTCTTAGCCTTACCACTTAGGTAAGAAAAGATATATACATATGTACATATAGGTATATACATATGTATGTAGGTTATGTAGGTGCCCCACCCAACCTACCCAACCTAATCCAAACTAAACTAAGTAAATCCCACATTATAATCTGTTGTCTTTTTTTCTTTTTCTTTTTTTTTGGGTGATTGCCATAAAAGTGGATTTTCAACCGAGAGTAATCAACTCAGGTTTCAGCTGGCAGACATTCACAGGTGAATAATATATAGGCAAAAAAAAAAAAAAAAAGGAAAAACTAATCAATTCGCATATCCTGAATCTTGCTTAGCTACACTATACTAGCACTACCATAATAACATCCAATAACTCTACCTTTGACTCTACTAACCACCCCATAACATGATGTCGTCGGTAATTGTGGCTGGACAAGTTTGTTCGACAAACGACGTCGAGTTGTTGGTGTTATTCTTGTTGTTGTCGTCGTCGTCGTCGTCGTCGTTGCCTACTCTCTGTTTTTGAGGTTATCGACCGGACGTATGTAGTATGTTGATAAAAATTTTTTTGGACTATCAAAATAAATGGAGAAGAAAAAAAACAAGGCAAGAGAAAAAAGAGTTTACGCATTTCAACTTCACCAAGTAGCGCACACAGCTAATGTAAATAAGCACACACCACTACTGAATTAAAAAAAAAAAATAAAAAAAAATTGTGTTTGATACTTGGTTTGCAAAAAAAAAAAAAAAAATGCTAATTTAGCGCACACAGTGCGAAAAGTTGATTTTGTCGTTTCATCTTAGTTTGAACAGCCACACGCCATTCGATCGCTCCGGTAAAAGACACCAGGTAGTATGACAACCGAACGAACAACGGTCGCCGTTTAGCGAACCCGCGAATTATCAGTCAAATTTTAGATATTTGAACGGTTGAGCACAGCGGTAATGGCATAGTTATATGCCGCCAATATAAGTAAAACATTTTCTATGATGATTAATCACGAAATCTCTCATTTAGGCAGGTAGGCTTGCACATGCCCATATGTCTCAATTATGTTGGTACTACATGAAGGAAGGTGGAGGGTATTACATATATGTATAAAATTGGTAGTTTGGTAAAAGAAAAAAAATGAATGAAAGCCTTGGATTATCTCTTACATGCGAGTATAGCGTGTGGTCTATACTTGGTTTGTCAAATTCCCTTCACTTCTTAAGCATGTTTTAGGCTGCCTTGAAGGTAGAGGCGCAGACATAAACTGGAATTATTACATGCAGAGAGAGAGAGATACTAGCAAACAAACATCAAATTTGTCGTTGTTAGTGAATTTTTTTAAAGCTTTTTCTTACTTTTTCTATAATTTTTTTTTCTTTTTTTAGTAAATTCAAACACGTACAAGCAATGAGACAGATTCTGTCAAATTGGGTACACCGAACCCAACTCTCGATACGAATTTGAAGAACAGCACCGATGTGAGAAAAAAATGATCAGAAATCAGGATATGGTGAATAAAATATTGAAAGACAATCGAATCAATTAATAATGATGCACTCTTATGAATCGATAGATTTTTTTAACATATGTGATCCTTCCTTAATGTACCTACCCCCCCCCCCCCCCCCCCCCCCCCCCCCGCGGATTGACGAATAAGTCTACAAAGATCGTCATTAATGCATGTTCAAAGCACCCGAAGTTACGGGTTGACAAAAATTTAATTTATATTATATTATTTGGTCAAGCCATCATCGCACGTGCAATTAGCCCTACAAAAGAACTGTAGAGTTCGTCGCTTAATATTATATCGGAGATGAGCTCTTTTGTGGGGTTGGGTATGGAATTCCGGATTTTGAGATTTTGAAAATGCTATATGTATTATAATTATTTGAATGTTATGATAAAATAATTCTTTAATACCGTTAAAAAATAAATTTTTTACGACTAGAGATTTTAGAAGTAGAGCTCTCACCCTTACTTTTTCAATTGATAAAAAGAGAAACATTGTGAAATTAATCCTCTAGTTAAATTTTTCAATTGATTTGCTAATAGCAAATGTCATCTAATTTTCTATAGGGATTGTATAAAAATGAGATACATTTTATTTCCATACTATGGGCTATGTAGAAGTAACGAAAAACAAAATTTGGCATTTTATTTTCTGAAAGTTAAACTTTTACCAATCATTCCGGAATTTTTTTCGGTATTTTGTATATTCTGGGAATTTGTGCTCCGAGATTTCGAATTGCGGAATTATGCACTTTAATTATATTATCCCTTGCTAAATATCTTGTATTCCTCAGAGCAGCCATCTAGGGTCATTACTTCTGCATATGAAAAGTAATTTTAAATTTTGATTTGAGTCTGCCACTATCTCTCTAATATCAGTTAGTTCCTATATCATGTCTTTTTATCGTAAAAGGGTAGCCTTACTACTTTAGCTTTAGTCAAATACACTAAATAGGATGAAATTCCTTTTATGATCATATTAATTCTATCGTTGCTAGGGCTAATAATCTTTTTTCTACACCAGATACCAACCACCTTAACCATTTCGATACGGCTTTCGAATACAAATGCTATGGCCAAATGGTTGATTTGAATATATTACGGGTGTTTAAATAATTCGATCTGTAACTCTGAAATGCGGTTCAAATAAGTAAAAAACGAGTTTTCAAACAAAACTGAGGCCAAGCCGCATAAAAAAGTAGAAAATAAACTTTTCTTCACACTCAGATTTTTTGATTGGGACATTTCTCTTGAATATTCTTTCTCTTCATGAATCAAATCACTTATCACCTCTGATTGATCATACTGAAATATTTCGGTGATTGTCAGCGAATAAAATCTGAGTCCAGCTCTGTGTGTGAAGAAAAGTTTATTTTCTACTTTTTCATGCGGCTTGGCCTCAGTTTTGTTTAAAAACTCGTTTTTTACTTATTTTATTTTTATTACGTGCTGCATGGAGATACTTTAAAACAATTTTATGACGGCTAAAAAGACACTGATTTACTGAATTTTCCCGATTTTCCATGTTTTCCACAGACTTTTCCTATTACTATGAATTTTTTTTAAATTTACATGAATTTTCCTCGATTTTTCATGTAAGTTTTCATGATTGTTGAAGAGAAAGTATTGAAAGTATTCCATATAGCTTATAAAACATTTTTGTCGGAAAATTTTCCAGAAAAATTTTCGGAAAATTTTTCAGAAAAATTGGAAAATGCTGCATTTATCCTGAAACAGATTTATCACTGATCATATCGATGAAATTTTTTCCGCTTTTCCGGGTTTTGCATGGAGTTTTCCACAAAAGCAACTTTATGCAACTCATTTCGCTCTTAGGTTGCAAAACGCTCAAACGCTTCCTTGATCGGAAAACTCCAGAAAACGTTTTACATGAATTTTCCTCGATTTTTTCTGCAAGTTTTCACCATTGTCGGAGAGAAAGTAATGATGCCAGTTGATAGGGAACTTGATCCTGTATAATTAATTTAGAAAACTTTTTTACCGGAAATTTTTTTCGGAAAAATCGGAAAACTCTCCATTTTTCCTGAAACGGATTTATCACTAATTAAACTTGTACCAAATTTTCAAATGATTTTTCCCGATTTCCGGGTTTTCCATGGAAATTTCCGGTTCAAATTTTGATAGATTCAATTGTCACGCGACATGAACCTGTGTGCCACGAAAGGAGGGTCTACGAGAGTGTCGACAATAGTAAAAAAGAAATATATAAATAAAAAATATACAGACAGACAAATTCGTGTACGAGTTAAAGGGACGGGCTGGTCACAATAATTGAGTTTTTAGAGGAAAACCCGAAACTGAAATTTGGTAAATATGATAACTATTTCAGTTCAAAAAATGCCACGGAATTGTGGCAAAAGCTAGCATCCGTATTAAATTCCATACGAATGGAGCGCAACAGGGCTGGAAAAGTTGGAGAAAGGAATGTACATAAATTCATATGAATTTTTTTATGATATTATATTCAATACAAAGCTAATAGAAAATTTCCAGAGCTAGCACGATATAAAATTGTATGGTGAAAGGAAAATTTGCGGTGGCAAAAAATATTTGCATGGCGTTGGTGGAGGTCCTCCTGCAAAATTTTTCCTATCCAGTGATGAATTAAGGGTGCAGGATCTGATTAACGATCGGGGTAATTCATTTTCCATAGATTCTTTCAACAATTTCAGACGCAAACAATAATGACAATTCACTGAAACTAGCTATTTTTTTACAAATTATATTTTAAAACATGAAACGGTTAACAGTATTCAATTTGTAAATTGACAGATTTAATCCTACCACACTCGTTATGTTGAACAACTTTTTCACCACTTCGACTTTATAACGCGATGAGGTTCAAGAATATACGAACGGGGTATTTGATTCGTTATCAAACCATTCGTTATATAACGAATTCGTAAAAACCATTCTTATTTCAAGAATAGGCCCCCAGAACGTTATAAGCTTAATGGTATACATATTTGTACCAGTCGGATCGAAAGGGTTAAAAGTTCTACAGAGAAGAACACTTTCACATGATGTTTGAGTTGGGACAATATTTTCCAATATTTTTAAAAAAATATCCATAATCATACTGCATCTAAAATTTTTAATACAGGTTGGGCCAAAAGTCACCATGGGGTTTAAAAATTTAATAACTTTTTCGTTTATATATTTTTTTTATTTTTTTTTTTAGATTATATAAATAACATCTGGAGAATAAATAATGGAGAGATTCACAACTGAACAAAGAACCAGAATAATAGAATTTTATTACTTAAATCAGCGATCAATTATTTTAACGCAAAGAGCATTTTTAAACCCCATGGTGACTTTTGGCCCACCCTGTATTATTCTGGTTCTTTGTTCAGTTGTGAATCTCTCCATTATTTATTCTCCAGATGTTATTTATATAATCTAAAAAAAAATAAATAAAAAAAATATATAAACGAAAAAGTTATTAAATTTTTAAAACCCATGGTAACTTTTGGCCCCCATGGTGACTTTTGGCCCACCCTGTACAAAGTAAGTGGTCAAATTAAGTGAATTGTAAATAAAACCTACTGCATAAAGAGAAGTTCAACAAGAACATAAAACTACAGCAAATAAATCAGGTATGCTGAATCTTACCACGATCACTCGTATGGTATACCTACTACTTACTCCTCATTCCCACCAATAGCCACAAAGTAAACTAAAGGATTCTTATCAAAATCGAATTCTAGATAGTACGTTGTCAACACATTTTCTGCTACCTGTTGAAAGGATATGTGAGAAACTCAAGGTTTTCTATGTTTTATTTCTTGTCGTCACCTTCTTCCTTGTTGTTGGAAAATGTAGTTTGTTTGTCTGTTCTCTTGACTGAAATTATATCTACTTTTCATGTAGATACAAACATAAATTAAGTAGATGTTTGCAATTATTGGGAAATTTTTACGAAACGTAGTATGCCCTCGTTGTCAAACCTCATTTTTACCTGTGTGTAATCAAATCATCACATATGATGGACGACGGACGAATTTATACAGCATGATGATAATAATCAACAAGTCTTGATTTTCTCTAGTTTTTCCAAAGCTATTTTCTTCATTTTTTTGTTGTTCTGTTTTTTTTTTTTTTTTTTTTTACTATCAGATTGGAAAAAATTTCTCTTTTGCAGTTAACTTCGGTTTATCTAGCTCTAAGTAGATATACATATGTATGTAAATTTATGCAGTATACATATATATGCACATATGTATGTACTTAGAGATACGATTTCCCGTTTCGTTTATTGATTTACACAATTATTTCTGATGAGGTATAATTACGCATAGTTTTGGACATTACTTTTTTAGTCGTCTTCAATAATTTTCACTTTGACGATCTCATTGAAAATTACCAATTTCTTTTAACTGTAGAGAAAATTCCAAAATAGCATTCTAATGTCGAAGTTACTCATGGTTGTGCTTGCGATAGTTGTTATCTTAGTTTTTGACAACCGGAATTTGCCTTTTTGGTTCGTCACAACTACTATTTCAGTACGGCAAGAACAATGTTCACATTATATTTTTCCTGTGTTTCAAAAGCCGCCTATCATAATTTTCTTCCAGAGTGAAATATACATACATAAAACAATTACTATATTAGCAGAAATATGGCATTTTACGAAAGTTTTTTACGAAAGTCTTTTAATATTTCCCAGCAACAGTTACAGCAACAGAAATAACAATAACAGCAACAACTACAACCAACAGCGTGGTAATCGCTATTATTCGCATTCCCATGGAGCCACATCTCAACAGTTTCTTTCATGATGGCGTGTTTGCCTGGTGATGATTTTTTACCTGAAAAGTTCGTTGGCTGGTTTGCTTCACAGCTGTATACATATATACACAAGGTGACGAGGACCGGAATTAAAAGAGCCTCACTCTTTATGATGAAGAATTACACATTTTCACTTTTTCCCAAGTCGTAACCTTAGCTTAATGAGTTAGTTTGGAAGTTTCGGTTCGGCATTGGTTCGCCCGCCCGCCCAGGCACCACCATCACTACCGCTACCAACTGAACAACATCCGCCTTATTCGAACTGCGCAAATAACTTTCCGGTGAACTTTTAATTTGGGTGGCCTGGCCTGGCCTGACTCTTGAAAATTTCATAGTTTTGCCCAGTGATTTTTTGATTTCGATTAATTAAAGGCCTCAAAATCCAAACCCCAAATAAATAACAATTTGTTCCGTTACAATCGTTTTTTATAATTTATTTTTATTTTATTTTTTATTTTATTTTTTTGTCTGCCTTGGCCGGCTCTCCTAATGTTATTTATTCAATGAAATTAGGCTGCGCTTATTATACGTATTATAGCAAAGCTGCGCAGCTATACAACTATACGGCGACGGGTGGCACAGTAGTGGTGTCACATTCTTCTATACACCTACATACCTACCTATATGTGCGAGCAAAATTCTGTTGAGCAAAGATTAATGACTTCAACCTGATTTGTGATGGAATTCGGACATCGATTGTTAGAAGGCTACACGCTATTATTGTGAGGATTTATTGAACTCGTGACGTATTGAAATTTGAAATTACCGTCGCGCCGCTTCAATTGGACTTACATACATAAAATACTAAAAATCAGTCATTCTTATGACGGTACGTACTACGATGCTGTTGTTGCTGATGCAATTTTAAGAGAAAATCTCATGATAATATGATTGGTGCAAATTTTCATGTTACCAATGCGGATTTTTTTCTTTTTATGCTGATTTGTGCTCCTTTCATAACATGAATACAAGTGAAATTGAGCCCCCAATTAGGTATACATAGTGTGTAGGTAGGTATAGGTAGGTACATTCGAAAGGTTTGAAATTGTAAATTTGAATTTTAAATAGAAGCATACAACAAAGACCATAGGATTTTGATTACAAAATTGGCAAGTAATCACTACTAAAAATGTTGGATAACGTTTGCAAATGGTGAAAATAATTTACTAGATTTAACGTCAGAGTTATTATGAAGATTTATAATCGAATTTAATGAGATTTTAATTTATAGCGTGTCCCAGATAAGGTGTTTGATTTGGAGGAGTGTTGATGATGACGATAAAAATAAACCAGAAAATAGAAGTATAAACTAATATGCAGTTGCTTTTTTTTGTTTTAATTACTTGATTCAATAAGAATTTGTAGTTTTTAATTACAATAATGAACGTTATTTGAATTCTTCAATATGATTACTATTTTTATTGATTATTTTGACAATATTTAAAAAAAAAAATAGCCAATAATGTAATTACTTTTAACTCAAAGTAATTAAAAGTACATAATTGGATATTACTTTGGGACTACTTTACCAAACTCTTTCAAAATTATGTCAAAAGCTCAATTACCTAACGATTACTTTTTACCCTAGGTGAAATCTAAAGTTTATACTAAGTTTGTTATTCCGTTTGTAACACCTAGAAATAATGATGGTAGAGCAAAATGGATTGGACACGCACGTATAAAATTAAAAGTTATTTTGCTTTTGTGCATGTCCGTCCGTCTGCACGATAGCTCGAGAACGCGTTCACTTAGAGTGCTGAAATTTTGTACAAAGGCTTTTAAAAAAAAATGTAAATTTAAATTCGAAAATGGGCTGAATCGGGCAACCCTTTCTTGGTGTTGCCATATAACAATTTTGGTTTCTTATATATACTGTGAAAACAATCAGTTTCTTCAAAATATGAAATCCTATGAAATTTGTTATAATCATTTTTTCTGTCCGACTAACCGTTCTGGAGATATATGTGAAAAACAACTTCAAGAATCAAACTTGCGCAGATGGGGGTGACCATACGAAATTACAAACAAACATTTATCTAGGGTATCATAAGAATTGGTTTTAATTAGACCAATTCTAGCTTTCTTACTTATTTTAACTACTTTCAATTTCTTAAGTAGTTTGATACAATAAATATACATTTGCTTATATAGGATGATACAGACTTATTTTACCTATACCTACACTTAATAGAATTCTATTCAAATTAAAACCCATCTGTTATAATTATTATTTTCATTTTGAATTTTGACAGTTTAGCTTTCATCATAACTAATAAATTTGATTGTATGTATGTAAGAACTGCGCCTGTTTTTTTACATGTATTTTCCGTTGGTTCTTTCGCAATGCAACTGCCAGTTGTTGGTATAAAAGTCAAAAGTCGCTAAATCAGTGGTGGAAAATGTTTAACTAATCATCGAAAAAAAGTATAATTGAGAGAAAAACTGCTTCGGGTTGAAAATCATTTGAATGAATGTCGCTCGCATTAAACAGAGGGTTAACTTGAAAGTACTAAAAAAATGCGGGAAATGGAAGCCACCAACTCACGCTCGAATAATTAATTAAACACTGAAAAAAAATTAAGAATTAGATTTAATTATTTTTGATAATCGTCAAGTAATCATAGTTACAAATTTATTTGACAATAATTGTCGAATAATCGCAATTGTGCTTAAAAACTTTAAAAGTTTATTTACAGGTATGCCAATGCGTCCCATATGTACATATGTATTATGTTTACGACATAACAATGTTTGTATAGTGTTGTTTGAAAATATATCGTTGAAATTTCTGAATTACTGGGTGTACCACAAACAATTCCACTTCGGTATACCTTTTGTTCCCCAAAATGACCTTATGGAACTGCCAGGGCATAGTCAGACCCATACACTTTCTTACTGAGCAAACAACGTCTGGTGGCCTAAAACATTGCAGGCAACCACCAGGAGATCCTTGATAAGGTGGAAAGGATGACTTGACATGACACATCGTGCCCTAAACGAGCACTTAAAGCCATTCTTGGCCTACAGCCACTCTACCTCTTTATTCAGAGGGAAGCAGCGGCTACTATGCTCCGAAAGGAAAGACCAGAAGCTCGCACTTCAATATCTTCGAGCAGATCAACATTAACTACCTAGATGCTACAACGGGTACTATGGCCAGAAGACTTTCCTTTGAAAGAGTTTACCAGGTAACCATTAATGAAAGAAGCCATATACTAGACAGAGGATTCCAGTTCCCGTAACGGGCCCAAGTCTGGTATACTGACGGATCCCGGAAGGATGGCAAAACAGACGAAGGGGTGGTTGGTCCAGAAGTGGAACTATCGATTCCGATTGGTGCCTCACCTTCCATTTTTCAGGCGGAAGTCTATGCTATAGAGGTTGGAGCTCAGGAAAGTCTAAAAAAAGGGCTGCAAGAGCTCCAATAACTACATCTATAGTTCAGACAGCCAAGCTGCGCTCCTTGCTCTTTCCTTTCAAGTCTTTGAGTCGAAACTAGTCTGGAGCTGCTACTTTAAACTCCAACTACTGTCTAGGGACAACTAAGTAACCCTGGTTTGGGTTCCTGGACACGAAGGAGTGAACATCAATGAAAAAACGCACAAACTGGCTAAAACCGGAGCTGAACGTCCGTATACTGGTCCCTACTCGACGTTTGGCCTACCAAAAAGCCATTTTAGGGGGGAACTTCTTAAGTGGGAAAAGAGGCAACTGGATCACCTTTGGCATAGCGCGCCCAGCCTCATATCGGCCGCGAAGAAATTCTGCTACCCTTCTCTTCTCCAGATGTGCCAACTTATCGGACTTAGCAGACAGTCGCTCAGACTCTTTGCTAACGCAGTCACTGGTCGTCACTCCGTCACTTCTTGAAGAAGGTAGGCAAATCCGACAGTGAACTGTGTCGACTGTGCGAAGAGGAAGATGAAACCTTCATGCATGTTATATGTGAGTGACCAGCGCTTGCAGGTATAATGCTGCAAATCACTGGAACACTTATCTCTCCAAATAAAGTTTGCAATCTAACCCCAAGAGCAATATTCGAGCTCGTTAAAAAACTCGATTTTGCCGAATCACTTTAGGGAAAGGCACAATAGATCAAGTCTGATCGCAATGTCCGTATGGTTCTGGAGGCCTGGTCGCACCTGATCTTAATATTAACATTTAACATACCTATCAATTCCATGAGTGAGTTATCTTCTAGACCAAAAATTCCCTTTTCAAGATATTAAGGGTTGAAAATGGTTTGACAGTGACAGTGTGTATATTATAGCTCATAACTCCTCATCAACGTGTAAAACTGTTGAGTACCAAAAGGTGAAAGTATGCTTTGGAAAGAAAAAGAGGTACCCAATTAGAAAAATCATGATGGCAATTTATGATAAATCAGAGTGAGTTGATTTTTTTTTTTAGGAAAAGTTTCATTATTTTTAGGACGGCCAAAGATTCAAGGTGAAAAGAGAATCATCATCAGAGCAGGTTCCTTTTAAGTATACGACAAAACAGAACAATGATTAAATGTTAATAACATTTTTTAAAAAGAAACATCCTATTGTCGTAGCTGCTCTCGCCCAGATTCAAGCAAAAACCGTACATATATAGAGAAATTTTGCAACTATTTCTTTGCTAGCTCGAGACTATAACCAACCCTAAATGTACCTAATAAATTTCTATAATATCTTAATGCTCTTAATTATATTCAAAAATTATAAAGTTTAAAGGGTAAATGCTATCATTATCGCACTTACTATACAAATTCCAGTTAAAACACAAATTTATTTGTACATTTTGCAACTATAGACTTTCTGTACCCATGCATGTATGCATGTTTGAACATTGTAACATCCACCATAACCATTATTATGCCACAGTGATCTGATCCTTTCTTTATTTTACGATGCTTAATGTTAATGACACAATCCAAGAGGTTCAAAAGATTTAGCACTGTATAGAAATGCTTATAGCATCGAAAAAGCTGCGCGCGCACACAGTTCATGTGTTTCAAATTAGAAATTCAGAGTTTTGTCGGGAATCGAGAAGGAGATCTATTGCTTGCGGTTATAGCATGAAGAAATTTTTAGTGAGTTTCACATACGTACATACATTTCGAAATATGTAATGCTAGCAATTGTAAATTCAGCATTTAAATGCATCTCCATAGTGTATAGCGAGCAACCGTTACCGACATCTCATTGCGCTGCCGCCAACGACTTTTTAACGCTAAGTGGGACTACTAGTCACAACTGGCAGTCTAGAAATGTTTGATAGCATCACGGAAGCATCTAACAGCAGCGCAACAGCAGCAACAGCATTAGTATCTATAAAATAGCTGAAACTTTACCCAAGGAGTCACATCACAAAGTGAACTTTATATACAGACACATATATGTAGTTATATACGTACGACGACACGATAGCATAGAATTCGCATTGCGCGCTATTAAAGTGGCGGCATCACAGGGCGGTATTGTACGTGATGTTGGATCAGCTCTTAATGTTGACAAGACTAAAGCGAAAAACAGATGAAATATGGCTCGCTAGATAGAATATTTACAAGGAGGTGTGTAGTAGATATATTGTTGGTCGAATGGCTATTTTTCCGCATACATAAAACATTTTTGAATGCCAGATGCGAAACATCAAGATGAGATAAGTACCACGAATTTCAAACATACACATTACTTCACCTCTTTGACTTGGCCATAAAAGCTTTGATGACCGACCGAGGGTGTTTTTTTTACTTTGTTGTCCAGTTTGATTTTCTTTCTCTTTGTTATTTTTTATTTATTTTTTATTTATAGGTACAGGTAATAAAACTTAAGAGACTTCTTACGATTTTCAAAAGTCATATAAATATTTTTGTTGAGGCATATTTTCAATTTTGATGACAACAACAAAGAATTCTCAACAAAAATATATATGTGGGTACAACTTTGTTACACTCTTTGTGAACGTATAGATAAAATATTAAATAATTTCATTCAACTGACATTTAACTATTTTTTTGAGGCCATTCCCTTTAACTCATACACGAATTTGTCTGTCTATAGATTTATTTTTTACTTCTCGTAGACCCACTTTTCGTCATCACAGCGAGCTGTAATGAGGCACACAGGTTCATGTCGCGTGACAATTGAATCTATCAAAATTTGAACCGGAAATTTCCATGGAAAACCCGGAAATTCGGGAAAAATCATTTGAAAATTTGGTACAAATTTGATTAGTGATAAATCCGTTTCAGGAAAAATGCAGTTTTCCGATTTTTCCGAAAAAAATTTCTGGAAAATTTTCCGGTAAAAAAGTTTTCTAAATTATGAAGGATCAAGTTCCCTATCAACTGGCATCATTACTTTCTCTCCGACAACGGTGAAAACTTGCAGAAAAAATCGAGGAAAATTCATGTAAAACGCTTTTCCGGAGTTTTTCAGACCAAGGAAGCGTTTCAGCGTTTTGCAACCTAAGACAAAGTTGTACAGCGAAATGAGTTGCATAAAGTTGCTTTTGTGGAAAACTCCGTGGAAAACCCGGAAAAGCGGGAAAATGATCGGACAAATTTTCATCGATATGATTAGTGATAAATCTGTTTCAGGAAAAATGCAGAATTTTCCAATTTTTCTGGAAAATTTTCCGGAATTTTTCGATTTTTCCGGAAATTTTTCCGAAAAAAAAGTTTTATAAGCTATGCGTAATCATTTTTTTTCTGTCCTACTGGCATCAATACTTTCTGTTCAACAATCATGAAAACTTGCATGAAAAATCGAGCCAAATTCATGTCAATTTAAAAAAAAAAAATTCATAGTAATAGGAAAAGTCATGGAAAAGCGGGAAAATTCAGTAAATCAGTGTCTTTTCAGCCGTCATAAAATTGTTTTAAAATATCTCCATGCAGCACGTAATAAAAATTTAGTTAACGTGAAAAAGGCAGAAAATAAAATAAGTAAAAAACGAGTTTTTAAACAAAACTGAGGCCAAGACGCATGAAAAAGTAGAAAATAAACTTTTCATCACCGATATATTTCAGTATGATCAATCACAGAGGTAATAAGTGATTTGATTCATGAAGAGAAAGAATATTCAAGAGAAATGTCCCAATCAAAAAATCTGAGTCCACCTGTGTGTGAAGAAAAGTTTATTTTCTACTTTTTCATGCGGCTTGGCCTCAGTTTTGTTTGAAAACTCGTTTTTTACTTATTTTATTATTTGTAAAAATACTTTTATATGCGAAAAATACGTAAATATTAAGTACATACCTAAATGCCTTTCCAGTGGGAAATATATCAAGCGCTTGTAAAGAGAAGTGCTTCCATAATATAGTCAGAAAATATCTTATTCGAAGCGCTCTCTTAACATATCCAAAGGAATCTTTGCGGAAGCAGATCTCTGCACTGATTTTAGGTAGGTATATGATATGATTTTACAACAATTTTTTTTTCTTTTTCTTTATCAATATTTCCAATTGCAATTGGTACAGGTTTACAATCAAACGGAGCGCATTAAAAAAAAAACTGAAATTTTAAATAAAGATTTCTCTTGATTCCGTCTGCATTCTCTATAAGCGCTCCAACAGTGCTTCTCTAGAATTTTCAACAAGCGCTTCCCTCAGCGGACATGCACGCACATCGCATTGGGCGAAAAACAAGCGCTTCTGAAAGGGGAACAATTTAAGCGCTTCTCTAGTCATCATTTGGCAGCTCTTTAGAAGTATATTCTCTGATCTATTCAGAAAAATAAGCAATGCCGCAAGTAAGTATAACCATAAAGTCATAAAGTAATAATTAATCACCCTGTAACTCCGAAACGGTTGAGATGCCGCTCCCCCTTGCCATACAATTTTTTATTTGACTAGGTCACCTCCTGTCCTATGGACCATGGGGACGAAACACCCTGATATAAATTTTTTTTGAAGAATGTTCACGTTTCCGCCAATGTAACTCGTTACACATCAGACTTACAAAAAAGTGTTTATACAAAAAGTTTAGCTTCTTCAAATTTATATTTTTACATTGTTGAAAAAAAAAAAATGTTGGTACCTTTAATCTAAGATGGCGGACGGCGCGAGTGAAAACTTGGATTTTTCATCGGGGTTTGATACTAAGTACCTAACATATATAAAAATCCCAACTACCGCACCCTTTGTAGGGCAAAGAAGGCCTTATTTAGTCGCTATGGACTGGACTATAAATTAAATTTTAAAAAAACTGAAAATTGCACTTATGATTAGACATATGTATTTATGTATAAACATAATGTGACTAATGTGATTTTACACTCACTTTTTAATAGATCTAGAAAGGATCTAGAAAAATGCAAATATTAAACTTTAAGGACGTAAAAAGAAGATTTATAAAAACATATATTCTTCATAATATGCATATAGAGAAGACCCTCTGAGGCTATTTCAAAGCATGAAGTCATTTACAAGAAATTACAATTTGCATAGCGAATTTTGTTGCTTTTAATGGATATTCAACCAAGTATACATCCTCATCCTCTCTATAGTCTACCGGAAATTAGAGAGAACTGAACTATGCACATATTCACTTCAGTGCAGATTTTTATTTTTATTTTTTTTACTACCGCAAAATTGAAGGTCATCTATTTTTTTTTTATTTTTTGTTTGTTTGTTATGATTTCGTCTTTGTTACTCTTTTTAATGCTCAAACATAATCTCTAAAAAAAAAAAAAGTTCACAGCAACAAAACAAATAACCGTATTTCCTAACTCGTGAAACTGCGACGAGGCGACAATTATTTCCTTAAATGATATATGCAAAATAATTTAACTTAATGATGATGATAATTATCTAATGGTTGTGGAGAAAAGATACTGATAATCAATACCTATATGTAGAATGGCGACATTATTTTTTCTTTTTTTTTAACATTTTAAATGATTTCACTGAAATTATTCTATGGGTGGAATGATGAGAGGAAAAGAGGAGGTTTCCTATTCAATTCAGCAGCGCAGCAGCCCCAAAATGTTCAATATGAAAGTTCAAGGCTGAAAATCAGTTTTTCTGTTAAATAAAATCAAATCACATTTAGCACGAGCGATTTGAGGAGGCTTTAGAAAGTGTTCAGCAGAGCATCAGCTAAATGAACAGCAGCAAACCATCAAAGAGCAAACAAACTATAGGCATCGAGCAGGATGACGCCGTTGCGCGGGTATAAGAATCACCACGTATTCGACAGTAATTAACTGATCAATTGAGATTCTCTATATAAAGTGAAGCTGGCTCTGTTGTGCGATTATATGCTGCAGGCGCTGTCAGAAGTCTATTTTTATCTGATTCTTGCCAGTCAAGACCCATAGTAAACAGCTGATGTTTATGTTACTACCGCCAATGATGGTGGCGCAATGGTAACTACATACTCGTATATAGATAGATATAGGAGGTGGGACGGTCTTGAAAATGTCTGCTTGCTATGGTGCTGGAAGAATAACGACTTTGATATGGAGAAGAAGAAAAAATTGTTTTTTTTTTTTTTGTTTTTATTGTGGCAGTTATGTGCCATTTAAAATAATAAAAAGTTAAAAATTGTGAAAAGAAAATGTAAAGGTCTATGATGCACATTATGTAGATGCTTGCTCCTCGAGCACAACAGATGAGGCAGACGGCACAAGCCAACAACAGTAGTTGATGACTTAGAGAAGAGGACTGGGCAGTAAGTAAGCAGGCTGGCAAGGCAGGGCAGGGCGCAGACCAAGAATGTTCAACAAAATTCAATCCAGACCACCCGAACAACAACAACAACTTCCACTATAGCATCTTAAGAAGAATCGAGCAACATATTCTAAAGAATATACACACGTACAGAAGCACGCAAACTTAAGGCCGCTGAGAAGATTCTGAATTCTTCTTCTTCTAAACTGGGTGGAATGTCTTCTTGTGACCTTGTCAGAGTCGAACAAGTTTTTTATCGAATCTTGTTAAAGTGTGCCTTTTTTTTTGTCTTTTGTTGGTTGTTGCTATTTTTGTTTTCTTTTTTTCAATAAAATAAATTCAAGCTGATGACTTTGGGGCCGAGAAGGTTGCTTAGAAGAATATGTTGCAATGTACGCACATATGTTTTACATATAATTTCCATTTTAACTGAAATCCATCACATGGAATTGTTGAACTGTTCTGAAATTGTAGATAATATGAAAGTTTTTTTAATGGAGATCAATCTTAGACAAATTGGATCCAATTTAGAGATTTGTAAGGAGAGTAGGTAGTCGAATGGTGTGTTTAATTTAGAAGCCACAATTATTATATATTATCGGAATAATTGAAAGGGCCATCATATCCTCTAATTAGTTATCCACCAGGCTTTGACTTTATATGGTCAAAATAATAAAACAAAAAGAAAATAAAAAAGAGGTATTAAGCTCGTATATATGAAATGTTGTCGGTAATAAAAGAAAAGATTTGTAATCTGTTATTTATATTTAACAAAATATATTTGAGTAGGCTTTTGAGCACAAGACACTATTTGGACTTCTCTCAAAACAGAAGACTCTGACTTCAGCGGCACCAAACAATTTTTAAAAAGAACTCAAAGTCCATTTACTATTCCAAAAATCCACGTCAAGTCGACGGTACGTTTTGAAATGGTGTTATCAAGGAGGGAGGGTCATGTCTTTCAAAGAAAAATGCTATAGAAATATGCATCAAAATAAGCAGGAAAACGTCGTAAAAATATACATAAATCTCTGGTAGGCAAGCCACTTTTTAAATGTATCTATTGAAAAAAAAAACTAAATGGCTTCACTTTTGGGCCTGTATGAAATTTGTGGTTCTACTACATATCAAAGCGCTTAGGTGGTTTCCAGGTCAAAAATTTCTTGAAAGTAATGAGATTGCTGACGATTTGGTACGAAGAAGAGGTTAATGACCAAAATCGCAGAGCCATGACTTACACCCGGAGAACTTAAAATGTGCGAAGAATCTCATTAAGTTCCAACACTGTTTCGTTCATTTAAAATAAACTTTGGCACTTTCCGCAGAAGTATGATGAAGTTAATAATAGAGAAAGCAGTAGTGGTCCAATATTTGAACCTTATGGCACACTATCATAAACAAGCATCTCAGGTTAGAATTAGAGGGTAATTTAGTTAATTCTGTTATATAATCTACGGAAAACGTTTTACTATCTACATATCTCCTATAATCATTTTTAGTTGATACTACATCGAGGCGCTCTGAGAATTCTAGGCTGAACATATATAACTGCTATTTTGCAAGTTGTCATGGCTGTATCTAGTGGCTGTAGGTATGAGCGCACAACGATTTTGTTTTTTTTTTGTTTTTTTTTAAGTATGCTTTTTCTTTTTTGAGAACATTTTCAGAAATTAAACTTTCTTGTAACTGTACAATTTGGAGCAGAACACAGCTATTGACTCTCAAAAACAGATCTTATTTTTGGAACACTCAAAACACTGATTGCCAATATGTAGACACACGGGATATATCAATGATCATTGACGGAGCAATTATAATTGCATAGCTCGTGTGTCACTGCATCATTGGCGCAATGGTCATTCGTTTCGTCATTGCATTCGTTTGCAATTATGCATTGCTTGTCATTTCTTTTAGCGATAAGCGCACTTTCAGAGGTGAGGAAATGCAAATTATTGGAAAAAATCAGCTGATTTTCCAGCCATCACTGTCAGATGTCATTTGTGAAATTGGCTGATACATTTTTCAAGGTAAATTTTGCATGTTTCCCAAATTATTGAATTCTTTAAAATAAGACGAAGAAAAAAGAGACGAGGAAAAAAGCAAGATTGTGGAAACTGCTGAAAATTATAAGTTGTGCATTTATATAAAAGATCTGAGAAAGGCACGAAGAAATAGCCACATATACGCGGATATGTCTGTGAAATTTAAGGATATGGGAGTAATCGCCAGTATGCACAAGTGACACATTTAATGGGTCAAATTTAATTACGTGAAGACCGTCATTGCCGTGTGCCACCCCAAAACAGGAATGATCATTGATCCAATTACGTAATTGAACCAATGATCATTGCTATGTCCTGTGTGTCTAAGGTATATACCCTGTGTTGACTTCTCCTGGATGTCTCAATAGATTTTTATTTTTGTTTATTTATTGAATTGTTAATTACAAATAATTTAATTGTGAATAAAATAGTTTAGGATTTCTTGACTTTCTGATGTTCATAAAATGTAAAAAACATTATTGTTTCCCCTCCTGTCTCTTATTTCAATTTTGTTTTTGAATTTTTGCCTTGACAAATAAATGAATCAGCCATAGCCAGCCAGCCTTCAAAATGTGGAAGATAAATTGATTCGCTTTCATCATCTTCTCGGTACTGGTAAAAAATTTACATTCAACAGGATAAAGTCAGCTCGTGAAGTCTGAAGAGGGAAATTTCCATATTTAAAAATTCAATTCGACTCAAAGAAACCCGAGAATAATAAGACCCCCATAAAAAAAGTGGGTACCTAGGTAAGTAGTACTTGAGTGGAAAGAAAAAATAAATTCATCATTTGAAGATAGGTAAAAAAATCACGTTTCATGTGAGTACATACATAAATCTGCAATTTACCTAGGTGTATATATGTATGCATGTTTGTATGCATGTATAATATGTGTAGGTATATAAGATGTGGATGTGCCACTTGGGTGTTAAACAAATAATTCCACCTTTCACGATTTTCCACCATAATAGCTTTATTAATCGAATTGCAAAGATTTTCTTGTTATAAAAAAAAATGAGAATTTTTTTTTTAATTAAAAAAAAAAAAAAAAAAAAAAACTCAGCGTCATTAACTTTCTGTGAAACGTAAATTCGTGCAAATGAAACAGTGAATTCCGGTTTTTACATGGGTAAAAATCGGTATGCACAGCGGCAATACGCGACTTGAGTATTTTTTTTTTGATCCGTTCACTTTTTGCAAAAAGAAGAAGTTATGAGTTGTGTTGTGTGGCGTGTAGAGATTTACAGTAGATAGAGAGAGAGAGAAAGAGTAAAAGGTGGTAAATAAATGACGGTTTTAATACTTTAACAACAATAACAACATTACAAATTCTAAAAATCATTGGTGTGCGTCGAAAACTGTTGCGGCTGCTGCACTAGAATAAGATAAAAATATAGTGCCGACCTTCAAGATGAAAAAGACAAGAATAAAAAAAAACAGCACCACTGCAGCCAAAAGTATAAAAAGAAAGAATCGATTCCTTGTAAATATGCGAGTTTATAATGCAAAAATATATTCAGATTTTGCAGAATTTAAAAGATTTTTTCTTTTTAAGACTTGACCTTAAGAATTTAATTACTTTGTAGGTAGGTATAGGTATGACGGGCAAGAGCATTTTAAACTGAGAATATTAAATCGTGGCAGAATTTAGTTTTGTTTTTTTATTTGTTCAATTTAAATATTTTTTCTGAAAAATTAAGAGCTCCACCTGGATGGATGGATTTAAGTTAACTTTTACCAGTAACAAAATCGATTTGGCCTCTACTTAATAAGTACAAATTTTGTAACAGCCCCGGCTGCATAATTTCACGGTATACAAAAAATAAAGGGTGTGCCAAATATGGTGTAAAAATACACATATAATAAACATTACACCGGTTAATTTAACTATGTATGCAAATCCTGTAATTTGTTGTTTACTTTTTCCCCATAAGCCTCTGCATATCGTGGCACAGTAAGAACTGTACCATAATATATGGCTAAAGGAAAAATAAAGCTCTCGAATTCGAGCTTTTCAATCTTCCTATGTATTGGTAGAAAGCAAAGCTTTTCTCTCGGGAGCTTTCATCAATCATAATACTAATTTCACTCCAAATCGAGATTCAGATATAAATGAAAATGTAAATTTATCAAATTCAAAATTTCCAGGGCGATTGGATTTAATTAAGAAAAACGTTGATGGATTTTTCATATTATTTAAAAGTTGCATAGAAAAGATGTGCATAGATGTGCAAAACCTAACAAAAACGCGGTCCACCTAAAACGAGCTAATGGCCCTCTAATAGAAAGCTCTACACATTCTCTCTCTCTCTCTCTCTCTCTTGCTGTATTATGCCACATAAATTGATCGCAATGATAGTTTTCTTTGGTTGAATAAAAAGTTAAAGAGCTTTAAAAAATGGTCCGGGTTTATACGGAGCTTTGCACATCTAGTTTTAACTTGTCTCAGGTTCTGCGTAACAATGTATAGGTGACACATTTCTGCCACCCCTCCCATTATTGAAATGGATACAAATAAACTTAAACTTAACTTAAAATAGGTGTGAGAAACGATTTAGTCAGGTCTCGATTCTCTGGAAACACACATTTACATAATATTTTCAGCAGCCAATAATCAGATAGCAATTGAACATTTGACGATGTTATGACCTGCCTAAAAAAAAAATACAAAACAGCGTATAGAGCCGATAGTAGTATTGACAGTGAAAACTATAATAAAAAAAAAAAAAGAGGCCCAGCTTTTTGGATTATTCGCTATAGAAAATTATGGAATGATGCGTTTGTTCCCCAAGAATGAATTTCTAATGGCACATTCTTAAACTAAACAGTTGCGGGTGAAACCATCAGTGATCCTCCAGCAGACAAATCATTTTGAAATCTCCTCAATAAGGGTTAGCTGCTGTGTGTAGAAAGAAAAATAATAGTGTTGAATATTGTTGAAGAGTGTGAAGACGTGCATTGCACATTTATAGAGAGATAAAATAAAACCTCTATGCTTTAGAGCCCAGATTCAAAATGTGAGAGGAAAGTATCTTTTCTTTCTCTTTCTAGCCTTCTTACTATGAAAGTTCAAGAGGTGATGTCGCTTATAACAAACCACTTTTTTTCAGTTTTCATACATATGACTCTCTATAAACATTAGTGGAGCTAGTTACCTGAATTAATTTCTAATCTTAATAAGAATATTAGTTTTGAAAAAAAAAAAAAAAACTAAATATTCTCACTTCACCATCCACTCACTCACTCACTCACTGATTACAATTTGCTAAGACTTCAAAAATGAAATAAAATAATGAAAAAATACTCCAAGGTTAAGCCCTCGTAACCTTCTTCCAACTTATAATTAACCTTTTACCCTCGGTAAGTATTAATCTGAAGGAGTAAATTATCTGATCGGGTTAGATTTATTTTAGTGTTTTTTTTTTTTTTTGTAAGACATACCTCTAGCAAGAAGCACTTACTCATGCAAAACCATGATATGCACTAACTCTCTAAGCTGAATAATTGGTCACTAAGAACAGCTATTGTGGCTAGCTATAGGCTTTATTCGACTAGATATTTTATGTAAGTACAAGAGCTTCTTAGGATAAGGCGGGGTATACCAGCTGGGTGTACACTTGAATCGATACCTGTAATTCTCCGGTATACACAATCATCCATCATAGTGACTTCCAGTTAGCTAACTTGCCTTACCTATTACTGGCTGGCTGGTTAGCTAGATGGATGGATGGATGGATGGCTGGCTGGTGTACGGCTAAGTTTCTCCAACATTATTTTTCTAGCACGCTCATAGTAACAAAAATGTGCAATGCAATTCCGTAGAAAAAAATTAAAATACCGTTCATTCCCTACTTACGATGCAGAAATATTTGGGTCAGCAGCAATCAAAGCAACGACAGAAAAAGTTGTAACCGCAGCGGTGAGATACTTTTTTTTTTTTCTTAACTTTAAGATAATTTATTTGTTTGGTATTCAGGAAGGAGTGTTTGCAAAACAAACAAAAAAAAGTATAGTTCCTAACTATACATACCTATACTACACCTTTGTGTACAGGATATTTCTTACAACAAATATCCAACTGGAACGCATTGTAATGTAAGAAAGACATAATGCATAGAAAAGGGAGCAACAATTGAAATAAGATAAAGCTGAAAAAATAAAAACATTAAAAGAATTATTTGGCGCATGCCAAGTTTAACTTATCGAACATACACAAAATGTTAGAAATGGCTTCTTGAAAGTCATCAACAAATTTGTTTACATCTTTTGACGGCTAACTGAAATGCTTCCTGTGTCAATGACACCATGATCTCTGGCGGATGCTGGAGGACAGTCAAACATAAGATCTGGGTAGATATATTTAAGCGCATACATATCTATACTTACCTACCTACCAACTTATCTACTACATACATAGCAGGTATACTTAAGTTGAAATCATTCATAGCATATATGTAAGGTCTTAAACGGTGTTCCAACCTGTTTACTGTCGTCAATATTTGTTCATTTCTGCTTTATACTTCTTAAGTCGAACTCATCACGAAACGGCCAGTTTTTAATGATCTCGGACTCGAAGCATATTTGTGGTCACTTCTGCGAATTATCAGTAACAGAATTTCAATGTGATACAACCTTAAGATATTTATTATATTTTGAAAGTTGGAAAGTGACTGTTGCCACCGGGAAGTTATTTATGAATGACAATTTGTTGACTGAGTTTTTTTTTCGTTTTTAGTCTGAATTACCGATATTAAATTTTTTTTTTTTTTAATGAAACACTTTTTTATTACTTACATAAATATGTTTACCCGTTTTTCAATGTCGTTTTATACAAGTATTAGTTTAAAGGCGGATTTTTGATTTTTTTTTGCAGCAAAAAACAAGGGAAAAAGTTATAATTGGTCTAAGACTAAATAAAGTGAAATACCGAAATTTTGTATGGCAACACCAAGAAGAGGTTGCCCGATTTAATTCATTTTTAAAGTTTTATTTACTATTTTTATGAAAACGCTATGTATAAAATTTCAGCTCCATACGTCAACGCGTTGTCAGGCAGTGTCCAAATATGTATATAAATTACGAACTCAAAGTTTTATATGGCAACACCGAGAAACAGTTACCCGATTTGGACAAGTTTTGAACTTGTATTTGGAATTTTTATGAATACGCGCCGTTGTATTAAATTTGAACTCTCCAAGTCGACGCGTGAAAAAATTTGTGTGTGTCAACTCTATGAAGGAGTTGCCCAATTGGTCCCATTTTTGTGGCCATTCCCTTTAACTCGTACACGAATTTGTCTAGTTTATAATATTTCTTTACTATTTTCGACACTCTCGTAGACCCACTTTTCGTCATCACAGCGAGCTGAAATTTGGCACACAGGTTCATGTCGCGTGACAATTGAATCTATCAAAATTTGAACCGGAAATTTCCACGGAAAATCCAGACAATCGGGAAAAATCATTTGAAAATTTGGTACAAATTTGATTAGTGATAAATCCGTTTCAGAAAAAATGCAGAGTTTTCCGATTTTTCCGAAATTTTCCGGTAAAAAAGTTTTCTAAATTATACAGGATCAAGTTCCCTATCAACTGGCATCATTACTTTCTCTCCGACAATGGTGAAAACTTGCAAAAAAAATCGATGAAAATTCATGTAAAACGCTTTTCCGGAGTTTTTCAGACCAAGTAAGCGTTTGAGCGTTTTGCAACCTAAGACAAAGTTGTAGAGCGAAATGAGTTGCATAAAGTTGCTTTTGTGGAAAACTCCATGGAAAACCCGAAAAGCGGGAAAATCATCGGAAAAATTTTCATCGATATGATTAGTGATAAATCTGTTTCAGGAAAATGCAGAATTTTCCAATTTAGTTAACGTGAAAAAGGCAGAAAATAAAATAAGTAAAAAACGAGTTTTCAAACTAAACTGAGGCCAAGCCGCATGAAAAAGTAGAAAATAAACTTTTCTTCACACACAGAGGTGGACTCAGATTTTTTGATTGGGCCATTTCTCTTGAATATTCTTTCTCTTCATGAATCGAATCACTTATTACCTCTGATTGATCATACTGAAGTATATCGGTGATTGTCAGCGAATAAAATCTGAGTCCACCTCTGTGTGTGAAGAAAAGTTTATTTTCTACTTTTTCATGCGGCTTGGCCTCAGTTTTGTTTGAAAACTCGTTTTTTACTTATTTTATTTTACCCTAGAACTAGTTGAAATTTATAGGAGATATACCAAGTTTTTCATTCCGTTTGTAACACCTCGAAATAGTGATGGTAGAGCAAAATGGATTGGACACCCACGCATAATAATAAAAGTTATTTTGATTTTTGCATGTCCGTCCGTCTGTCCGTCTGTGCGCACGATAATTCGAGAACGCGTATACTTAGAGAGCTGAAATTTTGTACGCGGGCTTTAAAGAAAAAAAGTAAAATTAAGTTCGAAAATGAGACAAATCGGGCAAGTCGTTCGTGGGGTTGCCATACAAAAATTTCGTTTTCCACAATATATTTGGACACTGCATGAGAACGCGTCGACATAAAGAGCTGAAATTTGGCATATGGTGTTTTCTTTGCACTAAAAAAAAAAAATAAAAAATGGACTAAATCGGGCAACTCCATTTTGGTGTTGCCATATAAAAATTTTGGCTTTCTTACGGATAGTGTGAAAACGATCAGTCCTAAACATTTCTATTGTACACTAAAAACTTCTTCAGAATATGAAATCCTATAAAATTGGTTATAATCATTTATCATAATATATGCGAGAAACCACTGCAAAAATCAAAATTGTTCAAATGGGTGCCCATACGAAATTTCATACGGATATTCATCTAGTCTAGCCTAGGGCATCATAAGAATTGGTCTTAGACCAATATTAGCATTTTTACTTGTTAAACTTAAATTTACTTTTAATTTTTTTTTTAATCCCATGTGCAAAAGTTCAGTACCTATTCTAAGTGAACGCGTACTCGTGTTATCGTGAGGACGGACAGACAGAAGGAGGGAGAATGGATAGACGGTCGAACGGAGGACAAACGGACGAAAAAAAAATAGGAAACAAACGCCTCCCAATTATCTGTTCGTTGAAGGCACTTGAGCGTAGTTTTCAGACTGAGTACCTACCAAATATTTTTCTGCATAAGAGAGCTAGGTTAAAAATAAACTCAGAGCCTCCAAGTCATCTCAACCATTCCGAAGGCTCATCTTTCGTTTTTTACTCACTTGTTTATAATGAATTGCCCTATGATCCTCTGTTGAAATGATATTTTTTAATTAGCACTTATCCTGTCAATCTCAAATTTCGGAATCCTCAATATGAACCAAGTCAAGATTCGAGCCTCTTCGAACTTTTTCGAAGTTTTTGACAATATATACTGAGAAGTGCAATGTTGTTCTTCTTTCGTTTTGGATTATCTCTTATCAAAAGGATCCTTGTCGTCATTGTTAATCTGTATTTTCCGATGTTCCGCAGGGAATTTATTGCTTCACTGTAATAGTTATGTATAAACCAATGAAATCGCTGGCTTTTTTTGTCAAGACATTTATTTTGAAGTCTATAAGTACGGCGAGTTAACTCTTTTTTAACCCACTACAAAAACAGATGAATAAAGCTGCTGTAAAAGGTAACATACACTACAAGATTACTATGCTTGCTTAACCTCTAATCAGAGCTCTATCGGTAACACAAAATTCTATAAATCTTGGGTAAACCGGTAGAGTTTTATTGTTAAAATTTCGAATAAAACTTGAAGTTACAAAAAATTAACAAAGAACAGTGGCATCTGTGTATGACAACATTTAGCCATTTAGCCAATCATTGAGACAAACAAAAAATAAAATGGGTGTGTTATTATTATTTTTTATATACATATATATTTTTTTTTATAGAGGTATACATATATAATTCAGTTTGATCACATCAAATTACATGATTTTCAAGGACCGAACTTACTATTCAAGACTATTTTCACTTTTCAACTGAAATCTATTTATAGTTTTTGAAAAAAATATATACTTTTAAGTTTCCGTTATATATTAAACAAAAATTTCTCATTTCCAATTCAATGCAATCATTTGAAAGTCTCGAAAGTCTTTGATGTTGAATTACGTTTATTGAGGAAAAAAAAAAACTCGTAAAAAAAATCTAAATTATTTCCGCATTCCGTTCCTTAAAACAACTAATGGATTTAAACACGAAAGATGTTAGAGCCCCAAGGGAATGTAAACATCGCATCTAATTATCTTTAAGATATCCACCATGGTATCGTAAGCTGTGTGCTTATTATAGTATTCGAGCAATTCCGCCATAACTTAAGATATTGTAAGTACATATCTATCTACATAAGTTGGGCTAAGTATAAAAAACAAAAAAATATAACTATAAGTAGCAAACAGGTCACAGTTTCTCATGGCTTATTGGTTTCAATCGAATTTCTACTCTAAGTATATCAGTCGGAAATGCAAATAGCATTAATGAGCTGTTCAAAGAAACTGGGCCAGTAATCAACTATGAGAAAATTCCCATTACGGTGTACCGTACTCTATTATGTTTGTGGGATTTTGTGGGAATTATTTAATTACAAATGGATATACGCAAGGGTACCTAACACATACATACATAAATATATGTGTGGGGAATTTAGAACTTTCACCTGAACGAGAATCATTGATATTTTGTAATACAAAACTAATTTTAATAAATTTTTCTGTAATAAACATAAGAGTCACAAGATCTTGCTGATGAGCTTTTAGTGTTGTCCTCATGCTCAACTCTGAAACTATCCTTCAATAATCTACTTAATGTTGGTATCGAAAATTGATAAGGAATTTTCAATAAGAAGCTTAGTCCATACTTTTGATTTCAACACTATATGGTCGCGTTTTTCTAACCATTCATTCCCAATATCAGTTAAATGGATATTGGGAATGTCGAGTTATTGACTTTATTAAAAAGTCAATGCAAGAAGGACAAGAGTTTTACTTAAACTAGTTCCCCTTTGCAAATTTTCGGGTAGTTGTATATCCATTAATTGATAAATTAATTTCTTGAAGATGTTGTTGGCTCCGTAGATATTGCGGTTCCAGATCAATTTAAAATCGATGTGGGGATTGCGATGTCACACATTCGTGAAATCTATGTAGTAGCAGTTTTGCGAAAATAATTCTGGACTTCCGTATAAAATTCGAGAGCCATGCGGCCCGCCATTCGCTTGAGACCATGTTTCCTTTCGTGTTGTCCTGTTTAATGCCGAAAGCTCCTATTTCTTAGTAGACTGTTGATATTGTGCACGTCGTCATTTAATGCTACCATACCGTACATGACAATCTTAAAGTACTCGGTATTTTTACTAGGAACAGAAGTATTTGTAATTTACAAGTGTCAGCAAGTTTTCTAAGTACAAGTTCGAGGCTCTGGGGTACTTGTACTGGTATACTGTATTTTAAACTCATAGGTCTGATCTTCAACAAGTTTCGATTGCAAGTTGTGTTGTGTGGTATTTTTAAATATGTTTTTTTTTAATATTATTAAGCCAAGGTCAGGGGATACCCTATGATGCAAAGCACAGCATGACAGGAAGGAGAAAGGGACAGGTTAGGGGATATGAGGAAAGTGGCGGAGGTGCCGATGTATGTCGCCCTTAAACTTTCGCAGATTGTGTGCCAGAGGAAAAACAGAAGATGGTAAACTGTTCCATATTCACACAGTTCGGAATAAAAAAGCATCACATTTTACTGTACGGCCAAAAGTAATTTGAAGGGTAAAAGGAAGTGCGCGATTTGCAGCGCGAATATAGCATGCAAGAATTGTTCTACAAGGGATTGGGCTAGATATTTCATCAGAACATGGACCATGCATACAGCGATAAAGAAGCGAAAAGGTGTGAGTCAATATGACAAGTTATTGCCACATCGCCAATGAGCTTGAAGGCCTCTTCTTGACAATATCTAATGAAGCTAAGGCTGTGCGAACAGCTCCAGCCCATATCTGGGAATTCTATTCCATTCTAGGTCTAATGTAGGACTTGTAGAGGAGCGCTAGATTTGACAGGCTGAAATATTTCTTACGCCTTTTCAGAAATCCAAGACATTTTGATGCTTCCTTGGGAACAGAGAAGATGTGATCTGTCCAGCTTAACTTAATGGAAATATTAATGTGCAGTGGAGGTGAATCAGAAATTAATGCCCCATCAAAAGAAACAAGAGTGGTTAAGTTATGGTCTGGTTTTAATGAGATAAGACAGCTTCGGGTCTTAGACGCATTGAATTCGATTCGATTCGCTTTGCATCCAGCGTTCGTTATTCAATGATTTAAGAATGCAATCTCGTTGAACACATGCTGCATTCTCCCCCTGGAGTCCGCAAAAGTGTCGAATAAGTCAAGTAGAATAGTATGCGCACAGATTTAACAAGGAGGAGGCACAGATTTTAATAAACAGGGGGTGAGAAACCATCAGGACCTGCAACTTTGGAGACGTTGTTCCCTTTAAGGACCTTGAACACATTTCTCGTACGGGAGATGCAAAACAGGTGTTGTGAAGTGGGTGGAAGACGAGAATTTGAAGCGAATCTAGCAGTTAAAATATTAGCTTTATCCAGGGAGTCAACAACCACTTCACCATTATTAAGTATAGTGAAGGTATAGAGGGACTGGTGAAGTTGTTTCCTGATGGTTTTGACCAGAGACCAGTAACTTTTGCTACCTTTGCGACTTGTCAAGATTCTTTGTCTATTATTCTGGTAAAAAAAAAATGTTCCTCTCTGGATAATGGATTTACAGCTGTTCCGTGAAGACTTCTAGACTTGTTTCAGTTCCGGACATGAATGCATTTGATAGGCGCAAAAACCAGACTCTTTCGATTTTGTAGCTTGGTTGCACTTATCGCTAAACCAAGAGCGATTTGGCTGTTGTCGAGATACTAAGAGCGATTTTACTGTTGTTGGGTTCTTCTGTAAGAATACAGAAAGTATTCACGCATGCCAAGGTATGTTACTAAGTTCTAATGTGCATTTATCAACATCTCTCGAAGCAAAACAGCCCGAGTAATCAATTTCTCTAAGATACTGATAGAGACTCTCCCAATCAGCATTCTTATAGTTCCAAAAAAGCTTAGCACCATATTCCCCTACTAACAAAATTGCTGGAATTTCTTGAATTTTTTTTTCAAAATTGCAATGATTTTTATGTCTCGCCGTTCATCCAAAGAACAATACACAGACAAGTTAAAATTGTTTTTCGACATAAAGTGTCTCCTTTTACATCTGTAAAACGATGATCCAGTTACTTCGAGTGCGATCTTATTTTGCTCAGTATAAAGATGTACGTGAAGATGATCCAGTAACAATAGTCATAGCAGAAAGTGTTAATACCTTTGACCAAACGATTTTTTTATGACAAAAATCACTTGAGATCATATTAAAACAAAAGTTGGGCATGAACAAAATGCACAAGATCCTACATGAACATTTGGAGACTAGAAAATTGTGCGCCTAATGAATGACTGGAGAGGCACAAAGGTAGAATATATATGGAAAGATTGAAAATTTCATGATGATAACTCAAACGCAGTGTTCGACATTTTATAACATATGTCGAAACATGGATTCATTGCTATGAGCCTGAAAGCGCAAGCAACAATCAACACAATAGCTCTTTGCAAACCAAGTAAAGCCTATGAAGATGAAATAAAGCCGCAAGAGTTGTTTACTAACATTCTTCGCAAAATTGTGAAGAATACTGATTTGTTAGACAACTCACAGACTATTTATCTCATACTAAACTACTACTACTACTAAAACTAATGGATCATGGCACTTAGCGCAATGTGTGACTTCTTTCTATTCGTAGATAAAAAAATTGAATTCACCTTTCCAACTCCTAGCTGTTGAAGCATTTGAAAGCTATGGTTACTGAAGTGCACGAGCTTTCACAAGACAATGACGACTGTCTCAAACAAAGTTCTCATGTTTGGCTATTATTAATACCAAATCTTCTGGGTAAAAGCTTTACACGTGGGCATAAATGCCTCTAATGTGTAATTAATTGTTTTTACCTGCAGTAATACATTTTAAATACATTCGAAAAATATCATTGCCATAAAACCATAAATACCTAATATTATTTCGTGTGCGTATGTGTAATTAAGAAATGTAAGCAATTTTCTCACTTAATTATAAGCTTGCACTAAATTTAATAATAACAATAACCGGAAAAACCAATTACAAATACTACCAGCAATTTCCTTCAATTTGAACAATATAATTCTATTTCGAAATGCATTAAAAGTTCGTTTGATAAAAGATATGCGAGGCGATCGTATTAAGGGGACCGCAAAGTCAACATTTCTACTAGCATAGTTTTATCACAAATGCATGGACAAATATTTTCTTTATGAAATTCTAAAAAGCTTCTGTTTTCTTTCATGAATTCATGTGAATGTTTGGAATAGAAGCTCATTTTAGACAAATGAACAGCTCTGGCAGATATTAGATTTAAATTAAAAAAAAAAAACCACCCTTATGCTTTAGACATTGGTACCTAAAACTTCATCAATCAATTCACCTACATTTTTGCCTTATGTTAAATTTTCTGTTAATATACACTAATATTTGTCGGCGGGTGTTAAGAAAATGCGTGGAAACTTTTCTTTTAAACTCCTCAAATAAACCAAATTGACATGGTTCAGTCAATCAATCAATCAATCATAAATCTGGAATGAGAAAACATGTACCTACTGGGGCTTGGTTGAAATTCTTGGAAAAATAAAATTTCACCTTTTAATGTATGCGCTATTAGAGGAAAATCTGAGCGATCATAAAAACATAGCCATAGCAACAACAAGTATGTATGTACCAAAACATACAGTTTAAAATAGAAAATAAGAATAGAAAATTTTTGATACTGGTTTACTACCCAACAACGCCTCGTCACACAATTATATGTGTATCATGGAAGTCTTTTTAGTCTCAAGGCAAAGCCCACCCTCAGATTCGGTGAAGAATCAATTCAACCTTAAGGAAAAAAAAATCTACAAAACGAAATTCCCACATTTGCAAACATAATATTTATAGAAATAATGAAGACCAAAATTCTAGAAAATGAAACAATTATTGATTCCCCATCCGCACCCCCTTTTATTGCGTTTCCACTGTAAATAATCTCTGATACTTTTTAATAGAATAAATTGTTGCGAAACTTATGTATATTCGTGGAGCGATTTTCTTGAAATATCATCATTTTTGTTATTGTTGTTATTAAATACAAGTTTTAGGAAAATAAATGTTTTCTTTTTACAGTAAAACTCACCAAGAGGTAGGAAATCGAAATCTTTTATCAATTAGGATTCAAAATTTACCAAGTCAATGGCGGACACTTACCTGTAAAGAGAAAAAAAAATTGAATTTAATATTGGTACTTAAAAATTGTTTATTTACTTAAAATAAATATTAAAAAAAGTTGCTTTTAATTTTTAAAACTAATCTTTACATTTTTTCTTATGTGACTAATGACGTCATATGCATAGTTAATCTCTGCGTCAGTTAAGTACATATAATTTTCACCAGTCAACAAACGAACTTAAATAATAACTTCATAAAATTTGCATCTTTTCCGAAAGATACAATTCCCAAGGCATGAAGTAGAATTGCGACAACTTCACTCACCTGCATATTGGTTCTTATAGAAAAACAGCAAACGATTAAAATGTTCATCGCTCTATTGTCTAAAAGCTATGGAAGTCAACCTGAAAATTGGCTTTCCAATAATTTTTGAGTTGGCTCTTTAGCTTTGGTCCTTACATTTTTGTATAGCTTCTTAATTAACAAAATTGTCGATAAATTTCAATTCAAACGATGAAAATTATTGATTTATATGAGATTGAAGAAAAGCAAGTTGAATACGAAGAACGCATTTATAAACGTCGAACACTTGGAGTACTGCAAAAAGGAATACCACATCACAAGGAAATGGCTGGAAATATCTTAAGATAGTAACTGGAAGTTGAAAGAAATAATTATAAAAAATAAATAAATAAATAAATAGATGGTGATGTATAAAACAAGTTCATCATTTTTATCTGATAAGGCCTAAGGCGAGAGAGGCATCAGAATAAAAGTTGATCAGGGACAGACACCCTTATAAGAAATCGATTGGCATACTCTACCCTAATTTTTTTGTCTGACACCCTGTATATTGTAAATATTTAGTAATGGTACTTCGCTATCTATCTAGACTCAAACCATTTTAGCAAAATAGCATTTGCTACGATTAAACTTAAAGCACAGACGGAAAACTTAATTCAACTCTCCTTTTAGCTATTATTAAGATATTATTTGACTGTATTTTACCTTTTGGTGCGGGAATATTTTGATATGTCAGAAATATCGGTTTCTTTTATCCGGAATTGCATTACGGTGGTAAGTATTTTCTATCACGTACTACCATCAATCTAATCTTGTTGGGAACTAGTATTTTTCAATCCCTGCAGGACATAAATGATGGCGAGAATTTGTATATTTGTTTTCTTTTTCAGGCACAACTTTGTATAAAATTCGATATTGGCCGGACGAAACAATCTCGATTAAGACCTTTATCATATTTAAATGGTTACGATGAATATTATACGCCTTATAGACATGTGTATGGCCTATAAATTCTAAAACATGTGTAGAAATGAAATAAAATATAATCTAAATAATTGGATGAATCAAAGATTCTATAATACAAATATATTGCAAGCACATTTTGTAGTTTGACCTCAGTGAAAAATAATGTGGAATCTCCGAGACTCCACCTCTGTTGAGAAATTATTACAATTTCGCATTGTACACGGCCTCCACTAAACATAAACACCACAGCCTGGACCTGATATAGAGAAAGCCCTCAATTTTTTAATTTTTTCTTAGAAATTTACTGGAAATATTTTCTTTAGAATTTGTATGCAGTATTGGAGACCGCCAGCAATGCCTCGCTCCAATATAAAATCAACAATGTCTGGACCTGGGGCCGGATTCACTAAATCGGAGAGTTGTGGAGGTGAGAGTTCTTTTGACACTTAACTCTGCACTCGGAATTCTGTAACTCGGGGAATTTGTATTGAGAAGTACTAAACTCTCTATTCCACTCGATAAAACTCTCGGCTGGTTTAGTTGTGGAGAAGTAAGAATAATATTTCTCAACTGACAGTATTGTGTGCTTTTGTTGTGTTTTATGAAGGTACCTAGGACCTACCTATCCTGGCTATATTTACAAAAACAAATTAGGGAAATCCTTGCAATACGTACAGAGAAATATGGATTTTGGTGTCCAAGGTACCCGCTACAAATTTTAAATCACGCGAAAATGGTCAATTTTTCCAGGACAGAAGAAATGCTATCAACATTTTAAGTGCATATTTAAAGCTTGTATGTAGGATTAAATCGTATCTACATTTTGTCCCATAATTAGATATGTAATTAGTTTGTCACTCCGGTAAATGCTTTTGGAGATAACTGCAAAAAAAGTGAATCAGATGAAAAAATTGCCACTTTCTCATACAAAAATGGAGATATTTTCAACTCATCATTATGAAGAACTGATAAGTCGTGAAAATTCACTTTCCATGAGAAAAATGTTCACACCAGAGTACTAATTGATGTGGAACAAAGAACGGAAGAAATATATGCGAAATATAGAAACTGGGGTGTATACGACCCAAGTGCATAAAATCCGTCTTTCGGCGATAAGAAGTCAATTATGAAGTTAAAATGATCAAAAAAAAACTACACCACTCGATTACCCGCTTCTCCCTCTTTAATTTGATACCATACTTGAAGTATTTTGGACAACCCCCATTCCCAAGAGCCCCTCCCCCAATAATTGTTCATCTATATTTTTGTACCTTAGACCCTAAATTCGAAGGAAAAAACCCCAATTCTCTTCGACCCACCCACAAAGAGTTAGCCGTCCTTCAATATTTCGACACTTCTCACGTTTTCCCTAATTCCCTCCCTAATTATGTTAGAGAATCGCGAATGGAGAGTTAGAAAGTTTTAATCGGGGAAAACGAAAATTCTCATCTCCCAAACTCTCCGAGTTACAGAATACAGCACCTCTGATGTAGAGAGGGGCTCAATTTTTTCCTTGAAATTTATTGGATAGTTTTTCCTCAGAATTTGTATGCATTTGGCCGACAACCCAGATAACACAGAACATGTTCTTCTGATCATCTTCTCGTATGCTCCACAGGATATGGAGACATATTCTCTGACTACACGTATTGATATCAAAAACATATTCTTTCCATATGCTTTTTAAAAAGCCGGTCCCACACAATGTGTGGATTTGTCAAATATTTGTCAAATGCGTCTCATTTGTGTATGTGCATAAACGAGCCATCTTGCCAAATATTTGGCAAATGCATACATTGTGTGGGAGCAGCGGCGTAAGTCTCGTTTCCGCCCTGCCGAGCGAAAACTTCGGACGTCGGTTAAAACTGTTCGTGTGATAATCGGTGCGTATCCGAAAGAATATATTCGGCAGAATTTTTATTCATTTAGTGGCCGAATGGAGTTATTTTCAGATACAACCGTTGTCGGCCGCCAAAAATGCATACAAATTCTAATGAGAAAATATCCAGTAAATTTCTAAGAAAAAATTTAGGGCTTCCATAAGTAAAGAACCTAAAATAACAATTAAAGGAACTTTTCGAAGCATTTCATTAAAAATAGAAAAGATATCGAGCATCGCACAGGAAGTCACGAACTGTCAAAACAAAATTGCCATTAACAAGACGAAATTAAATTTTTCGTAGGTAGGTATACCTCAAACACATTTGTAAAGCTGAAAATGGCTTTCTGTAAGCGTGTAAAAACAGCTGTTTTTGCGAGAATGCCGACACTTTTTTCCACTAGAATTCTGTGAGAGAATTCCACATCAGGAATTTTTGCTTATTGGGTACAGTTATGTTCATTCGCAGCCGAATGCTGCAACGCTGTTGTGTCAACAAAAAAAAAACACAATATTTGCAAAACATATCTTCTTGTTTGATACTAGATTTTAGTAAAAAAAAAACAAAAAAAATTCGTTGACATACAAAATGAATCTTTAAATTAATGTAGCCTTCTACTATAGAAATTGTTTTAAATTTTATTGCAAAAAATTATTGGCGTCAATAATTGTCTAAGCATGACCTAAAAAAAATAAACGAAAACACAAAGAAATATAATTAAGATGCCCTCTGGCAACTAACCATTTTGGCCTTTTCATTGAATATCACCATAAATTTATATAAAAAATAATAAAAAATTATAAATTATGTAACTATTAATTTAGCATGAAAATATGTGTTATGTATGTATGAGGCCAATATTGTTCTGCGATTTACAATTACCAGAGCAGTACGCGGTAGACGACGGCGCCAGAAGTCATTAGTAGGTAGTTATAGGATTACAATTATTCATCAAATGTATGTAGGTAATATTTTACAAAGAGATAAAACAGGCGGCTAGAATTAATGTGAAGTGTGGTTTTGCAATGCTAACCTGCATAATATGGTAAAAAGTAAGAGTAATGCACCCGCAGCGAGTCAATAATTTTCGACTTAATTATTTCCCAAATGACGTAATAAAAATGGCAAAAACCATGGTAGAAAATTAGCCGGGCACTCTAATAATGATGAAGTGACAAAGAAGAAGCCGATGCAAATTCATAAAATCGTTATATTTTTCCATCTTCCTGATAGACTACTCGCATACTGGGGCAGTGGGGGGGGGGGGGTGATTTCCTAAATCATATAGTCTCCCCAAGAATATCCGATTGATTGGATTTGATGCCCTGTTCCTCCTCATAAATTCCTCCATGTGTCGGGAAAATGCCGAGAAGTGAGAAAAACGAAAAATAAATTGTAAATGACCCATATTTCTTCGGGAGTCACTGCTGCCTGTATGTTTCCCACAATTTATCATTTCTACCCCCCCCCCCCCCCCCCCCCCCCCCACCGCCAAGTCTCCACAGGGTCCTTGAAAATGAAAAAGATGATACTCTGTTTTTATGGGCATAATATGACGTGACTTGATGTGCGCTCTGCTGCACTGCAATGTTGTCTAGTATCAAGAGCACAGTAGCGGTACTACAAAATGAACTGATTGCCCCTTTTTAGGATAATGTGGAATGGAAGGTTCAATGACCTTGAGAGCAATGCTAAAGAATGCTGCATTCATGATGGATAAACGACATAAGGGAACAGACTCAACAGACAGAATGTCATACAAACAATATACATATATGTACGTTACGTACATATACCTACAATATAGGGAAGAGCGATCACTCCAGAAAAGCGAGATTATTTGGAGCGGTTTATCCCATAAGCGCGCGCAACAGCTTGAAAGGGTATTTTTGTTATATTGAAAGCATTCGACTCGACTCGTCGTTGTTTAGACGTTCTTCTGGGAGAGTAAACAATTACACTTCCGATTTCCTTTCGTATAGCAGATTCTGGGAATATTACGTAGGAGCAAAATGAATGCGTCCCGTTTTCTTGTCCATACTTCCACATCTATACATAATTGAATTGATGGAAGAGGTTTTCGTAAATTTTTTTGCATTCAATAGACTTTTCGTGAGCACTTTTGTTGACTACTTTGTAAGATCGCATTTCAGGTTATTACCGTATGCAATATTTTTGCTGATTTAGACACAAAAATGAAAAGAAAAACATTTTTGTGCATGGGAAGAGAATTTCTAGGTAGTATCTCCCAATCAATTTTGTATAAAGCGTTGCAATATCACTTTTTGGTTGGTTTATTGATAATTGCTGACTCATAGTTATTCTACCGGATGTGTTTTTTGTTTGTTTGTTTTTTTTTTACACTTTTAAGATAATAAACGTATACCTTAGAGTGAAAGATCAAGGATAAGAAGAGATTTAGAACTGCATATATGTAGGTAGATAGGTATATAAGTTTTTCAATTTTCAATTCTAAACAGATAAATCTACTCCACGTGGATATTTACTAATATAGAGAATGTACACTCTTGTGAATCACTTTATGTAAATATTTGTTTGATGAAAACAAATAAAAAATCTAGTTAAACACACTAAAGTCAATTCAATTCAATTCACTATGCGAAACCGCGCAGACATAAGTAAATATATGTTTACCAGATCTGCAGACGTCTCTGACTTTGCTTCATTTTTCTAAGATTAATCATATTTGATCATATAAAAATTGATCAACGTCGAATTAAAAACTGTTCAATCGAAGATTTATGGTATGGCTGTGATAATTTTATGTCACCTATACTACTGTATAGTTCAGAGACCTCAAAATTATAAGTAGGTATAGGATAAGAAGAAATGTTTTTTTTATCAGTAATAAATTCGGAAAATTTCGCCATTTCACTTATCCACGAGAAATAGATTAGCTAGGTTAAAAATAGAGCATGGAATACATTTTACTGATAGTTTTTCTGCTAGAAGTTAATGTCCAGCAGATATCAAAGACTAGGCCAAATCCCGAAAAAAATCATAAAACGAGAAAGTTTCCCACAGAATATTTTTTTTATACAGGGTTTTTCCTCCATGGTGGTCAATAGAGTAGGAGATGATAGTACTCACTTAGGCAAACAAAAAACTGCATGGTAGAAGGTGTGGGGGGGGGGGCATATTCACCGTTTCGGAGTTACAGGGTGATTAAGAAAAAAAAGTTAGTTTTTGACAAAACACCCTGTATATCGACGACTGCTCAACCAGCCTCGTACACCTCTCCTCTCAGGCTTTATGGGAGTCTAAAATAAAAATTTCGGATTCTCTTACCTTCTTTTTTAATTTGAATTTATTTTCCTTGCAAAAAGGTCATTAACATAAGTTTTTTTTTTTTATAAAAACTGTCCTCTTTAATTTGACCTATTACACCCTATGTGTTATCTCTAACTTTTACCATACGCCCTACACTTTTTAAGATACAAAGTGGTTTGTAAAACACTAGCTTTTTTTTCTTTCTTAATCACTCTGTAACTCCAAAACATATCAATCGTTTAAATACTTTTTTTCTATGCGAGTACTATCACCTCCTGGTCTATTGACCACCATGGAGGAAACACCCTGTATAGATAGACATGGAGCTTTAGAAGTTACGAATTCTTGATTAGCCTAGAATAGTCCACTACTATTAAGACCCACCGTTGTCATGTTTGGTCAGTAATGATCATTTTTTTTTTTTTTTTTTAAAAAAACTTTGAATTATTCTTGGAATGCTTCTGGCATAGTAAATCGCTCCAATAATTCTTCTTACAAATATGTTAATATGTTGTTGGAGTTGCAGTCAAGAATAAATTTACTTTTTGAGAATTTAATCTCATATAGACAAAGAGGCAGAGGCAGAGATGGTGTGATGATCATTACTATTCATCGCCATATTTTGTGCGAATTGCAATTTTAACATGTTTATAAGATCTTCTTAAAAAATAAATATAAAAAATTTATATACTCAAAACAGCTTTTCAAGTGTCAACAAATTGATAAAATCAATTAACACCTGAGTTGCAGAAGTGCATATATTTCTAGAATATGCCGACACCCAAAATGAATCATCAATCCATCTACTAGTAATAAAGAGAGTGAAAGAGACGTTTAAAACTCATAAGACTAAGTCACTTCGCAACAATATATGTAGTAGACGAAAAGCAGATATTCAACAATCAAACAGCAATTGGAGCTAATTAAGGTCTAATTAAATCTTACAATAAGAAATTATTAAGACATGGGATCACTCAGCCAGGCCAGTGCCTTGAAGACAATTCTTAAAAATACAAAATACAAAAAAAAAAAAAAAATTAAAATGACCACTGTCTTACCAAATTCGGAGGGCATAGTACACATTGCTGGATGATGGGCTGGGCACATCTCATGATGATGTGGAATAAAGTATCCGTGTTCAGTGGGATAAAATTCCCCGGTATATGGAATGTAGAGTCCACTGGCGCCTGCCGGTGCTGTATTGGGTCCCCCAGGTGGGCAGCCGCCACCACCACCACCTACACCTCCACCACCACCAACTCCAACAACACCGCCGCCGCCGCTAATATTACCACTATTCCCTCCATGACCATTTTCGTTTTGATGTTGAGCTTGGGGATGATGGTGATGATGAATATGATGATGGCTCATTGGACCTGCTGGTATTGTATGTGGTGGTACTAGCTGATGAAGTGCTGCTGCTATCTGTTGATGTTGTTGCTGTTGATGTTGCTGTTGTTGTTGTTGCGGTTGATGAATTGCACAGGTATTTCCTGTTCCTGTAGCCTGATGAATAAGTGGTGGTGAAGATGGTAGTGATCCGTCAGATATTGTCTGGGATCCACCATTTCCACTGCTTACATTTGAGCTATTTGCATTTGTATGATTAAGGTGCTGATCTGGTGGTGACGCAACAACCAAACGCACCATTCTCTGTTACTGGGTAAAAAGTTTTTCGTCCTATTTTATGCACTTTGATTTTTTTTTTTTTATAAATATTTTAATATTTTTATTATTATTAATTTTTTTTTTAATCACTATTTTTCTTTACACAATTTCAATTAGTTATGATTCTATATCCTTAGAGGATTGATTGCACAATTTTTTTTTTTTGTATTTATGTAACAAAACGGTACTAAAAAAAAAATTCAACTTTGCATTATTATTGTATAATTTTCATAGACGCGTTAATTGAATAAAATAGTGTAGATAATCAGAGCTAATTAGATAAATTGACTTGATTGAAATTAAGTTTTCAATCAATTTTATACGAACAACAACAACTTGTAGAATGTGATAAATGATATTAGCATACAATTTTGATTTCTTAAAGTCATTAAGAAGTTGATTTATGTTATTATTGGTCTTCTACTATCACTATTTAAATAATTTTTTTTATTGAGAGAAAACACCTAAAAAAGCCTTTACTGTTGTTGTCATGTTAGTTATAAAAGAAATTTTAAAAAATAAAATAGATTTATGGTTTATCACCACATAGAAATATTTGAAGGACGACGAAGTATTGAATACTTCTTTAGAAGTAATATTTTCAATAATACTAAATTGTACAATGAGTGAAATAATTCAAGATACAAAATTGGGATGTAAAAGCTTAAAAACCTCACTATACAAAATACGCTATCGAAATATGGAGAAAATATAGAAAATTATTATTATACAAAAAAAAAATCATTTCAAAAATGACAAATGTTATTTGGATGCATTTTATATATAAGAAGGGCTGGGCTGGCTGTTTACTAAGCCTTGAGAAACCTTATCAACTAAGCAGCAAAATACTATTACTATTATTTGGCCGGAATTTTCCCCTAGGGCCTAGGAGATTATGAAAAAGTATTAAGATGTGCCATCAAGTGACAATCAAAATGTAATATACCTACAAATGTTGAGAGAGAGATCTAGTTCTCCTAAAAATACATAGTTCTATAATTTTTTTCAGTAGAAATTGACAATTCGTAATCTTTGTTTAATCAATTTATTTTTTAACATAATTTCCTGCTCTTGGTTAACTTCAATTCTTCTCCATTATTATTGGATCCGTCATCATATGTTAGATATTGGGGAAATTCCGTCAGTATTTTTACTTAATTGCCGTGGAGTACCGCAGGATTCAATTTTAGGTCCCTTAATGTTTGAGTATGTTCGTAAACAATCTTTGACGTAAACACATGATGGAATTGTGTAAACAATTTTCATTCACCCATAATCAGAGGTATATGGGTCACTTAAACACACCTTACTTTTCTCAATTTTTTTAGCTCTAGACTACATACATATATGCATGTACATCACCCCACTTTGAAATACATATATGATAATATGAATTCCACTAGTATAGCAGCCAAAGCTGAATAGATTTTAATGAAGTATGACAACAGGATTTATGACATTTCTTTTAGAAAGATATGATCATTATATTTTGGTCTGACCATTTTTTTAATACTACTTCACATGGGCATGAATTTATCATGCACAAGCATCTGATTTGACTACATGCCAAGAGATTTTGTTGAAATTTTGCAACATTGTCTACTTTTCTACTTTGGGTATATTTGCCTCTGGACCTTTATGCTTTGAAATATAAATTGAGCATGTCAAAAAACACAATTCTTCCCGCTTTCTTCTTAATTTGCAAGTCATTAGAAGAAAGTGTAAGGCAATTATCCATCAGTAGCCATTTGGAACCGTCAAAACTTCAAAAACTCAATCGTTTTATTTTTTTTTATTTTTTTTTTATTATATCTAACTAATATTTGGAGATGGCGCATCCAAGTCAAATTTTTTTTACGTGCAGTCGTGCTACAATTGATATTATAAATTGTGTGTAGTCGAGTACCCCAAAAAAATTTGACTTGAAATACGTTTTCTTGTATAGGAACTATTTTCCAGAAAAGAATGTATTTTCGTCAGATCTAATCATTACGCACAGAAAAGTACTTTTAATCATAACGAATCCTCTACTTTTCCTGATGAATGGAAAAGAACCAGAAATTATAACGAACATAATGTAACATAATTAGTAGACACATTCATCACATTTACAAATTACGATATACAGACAGACAGCATTGACAGAAATATCTAAACATTGTCTCTATAAAATCTTAGGTGGCATATCTATGGAATGACGCAATACATCCGTTTCTTTGTGACGAGACTTTATATCTAATATATACAGAGAGTTATAAAGAGCACAAAAAGACATAGGCATAGTCCATAAGAAGGTCCATATATACTCCACATATTCATTCTTTTATCGTCATCGTCATGTTTGTTGGAGTTGATTCATTCAAAAGAGACTGCAACAAAAATAGCCAGAGTCGATGAAAAATTCCCTCAGCGTTCACCACATTCACGTCATGACGACAATATACTCTAGCTCTACTCTGATTGCGATAATATTGCAAATCATTCAAATTGAATCAAATTGAGATATGCCTATGGGATGGGACCACCCTTTTCTTTCTAACTATACTTTACTACTTAGATTTCCTCAATAGAGAATCTCGGAATGAACTGGGGTCTAGGGTCCCTGTTGATGATTGAACCTTTTAGGTATATATCGATATTCTGTGCAAATTTCATTTTATACAGTCTACAGAACATGGAACATGTACAGTAGTGTATGGTATGCAAGAAAATGTAAGTTAATGGCCTCAAATGAGTAACAGTTCTCCGTTACTTTAGATATCTTCTTGCGGGGTGGTGTTGTATAGTAGGCAATATTTCCAGTTGTTGGACACGCAGTAGGTTTTATATGCATATATACGACAAGATATCATATGTATAATTAACTGTCGTTTCTTCAAAGATGTGCGAAGAAGAGAGACTATATGAGAAGTGCATGTGGTGGTCGTCTATAAAATTGCGGACGTGCGGATCAACAAAGAGAAACAAAGAAAAAATATATGACATCAAAATCTAGCAAAATAGTATGTCTATGAATCCGGCTTCTATTACTATACTTTCAAGCTGGATATAATGCCTACAGCAGATATATGTAACTACTGCAATCTTTTGAGACGGGGTGAAAAGAATGGAGAGACTGAAAAATTCCAGCAAGTGCAGTAATGTATGTTAAGTGTACTGTCATCACTGGATATCAACGGTGGTGCATATCATGCCGCCGCAATTGTTTTATTATATACAGGGTGTTTCGTAAATTAACATAAACCTTGAAGTATGTATGTACATATGTACACTGTAAGAGGGAGAACAGCATATTGAAATATTTTAAATTTTCTGATAAATCCACTATTATTTAATTCTTTAAGTCATACAGTTGTACAAAGGATAGGGGATAGAGGAGGGTAGGTGGGGGGGGGGGGGGGGGGGGTAAACCGTTATATCGTTAACAATTAATAATGCTCCTCCTTCGTCTACCTTTTTCATAACATAATTACACAATTTACGTCTAGATATACTTATAACTTTTGAAACACCCTATATATATAGAAGTGTGATAGAAAATCAGTTGCTGGTACAAAAACATTTTGAACTTCTTTTATCTTCACCCAGATGGAGTGGGCATCTTCTTATATAAGGCTGCGATGCAATTTATACATATTTATATCAAGAGTGTGCGTATACGCAATAATAAGCCAAGCATGATCTATATCTACGAAGCTTTCACGCGTTTCTGTGCAACTGTGTTCCTGCAAATCAGCATTTTCTGATTAAGCTCAAAAAAATATTTTTAGCTTTATGTTGCAGCCCCCAAGTAACAGATACCAGACTCCGTTTAAATACAAAAGATCTCGTTCGAATCGGCTCAACAAAGAACCACGTTTATGAATATGTGTATATCCTCCTCGTGTATAAAAGTCAATACAACAAAGCTTATGCGACTAAAACTAAGTTATGTATGTCTATACGCACCAGGATTGACGTCTGCGTGTTGGTTTTTTAATTGAATATATGCCTGTATTGAAAAAATTGCGATGTTGAGACGAGCGACTTCAAGATATCCCTTTGGAAAAATTCGTTGAAGTCTTGAAGTGAAGTTATTTGTTACGCGGGCGCTCTCTTTCAAGTAGTCTGGCAACTGGGCAAGTAGTACACGATCATCGTTGAAGACGATGATCAGCAGACTTAGCAATAACAACAACAACAACAACAACAACAGCAGCAGCATTCAAAGGGAAAGAAAGAGGTCAAGAAACGGATAAGACTGAGAGAGAGGTAACTGCACGAACGGTCGTTGTTGTTATATGATTTTTTTTTGTTTCTCAATTACATTGCAAACGGAGGTTGTAAAGGTATTTGGCAAATATAATGCCATCTATGGGTAAAAATTTACTCTAATGGAGAAATTTTTTTTCTTTTCTTTTCTTTTCTGCTGTATACCTTATCCCGAAGATTTTATGTCAGAGTAGGTAAAGATACATGAATTACTGAATTTCAAACGTACAAAAAAATTTTGTTCGCGATCAGTGCGTGAGTTCTCGAGCAGATCGATAGACCCGCTATAAAAGACCTTGTTTATAATTGTTTCACGCACAAAGAACAAAAAACAATTTTTGATTCAATTAAAAAGAGAAAGTCCAAATAGAGTTGAAACAATCTACATAAGTACCGATTTCGGTGTTTAGATCCGCCTATCCTTTTCTCTATGCCTGGATTTTATATATAAAAACAAAAAACTATCTTCTCCTTGAATCTCAAGAGTTACTTACAAATATTCTATTGAAGGGCGGCCAATGATTGTCGTCACGTTCATATGCACAAAAGAATCAAAGATAAGCAGAAGTTCGGAATTTAAAAAAAATAAAAAAATAAAACTTCCGACATACATAGGTAGAATAGTAGTTGAAATTACCTGAAACCTGGTGACGACGACTGACGGGAGTGAGAGGAGTGAGAGGAGCTTACAACAGAAAGAGTAAGAAAGATCAATTCACTGAGGTCGTACAAAAATTTTATTTGAAACTCAAACAAGAATTTCCAATGGAATTTGGGACCTTCACGGGTGAGAGATAGTGCATGCATGAGCATGAGGTAATGATGAGATTTTCTGGTGATCCGATCGTGGTGATCGTTGTTGTTGATGAATGTGTAGTCATACATCGTAGATATAGTTGTTTTTTTTTATATCCTCACTTTAGCTTTAGGAACGGGAAAATAGGTCGCTGGCACTTTATATTCAGCTAACAGGTTCAATTTGTGATTATTTTATGCTTCCAAGAAATTTTCAGGTGTTTTTTCTTTTAACTGTTTTTGTATTATATACGCTCGATCATTTTATGCAGTAAAAGGTTAAATGACTTTAAGGTAGGCCACAAGTAGTAATTTCATTTTTTTTTTCTTTGTTGTTTTTTTTTTTTTTTTTTCGTTTTTTAGTGTAATTCACTGTGTGAACCTTACAAATTTTAAACGTGGTGTTCAAGTAGAACTAATGTGCTTATAGGACAAGCATTTATAATTGCTATTTTTCTCTAATTAGCATATTTAGTGTGTTAAAAAAAAACACACAAACAGCAAAACATTTTTTTGTTTTTTTTTGCAATGATCTATGATCTAAATGTCAAGTGTTCATAATTATTGTGAAGTTTCTAAAGAAATCCTTCATTGTCATCATTGAATTGACGATCTATGAAATTGGTAGGTAGAGGTAGGTACTTGATGTGTAGTCAATTTAAGTGAACGGATAATATCAAAATTTTGTGTAGGTGAAATATTAATAACAGACGAATATGGGTCATGGAAGTTTAGATATTATTAGACGTTGCATTCAAATGTGAATGCATTTTATTGTGGTTTCGAAAAGATTTTTAATGATGTTATTTGTCATTAAGTTGCCATTTTCGGAATCTATAATAAATGTATGGATGGATTAAGCATTTTTATATAAATTGTGACATCTTTTCGAAACCAAAATAAAGTAAAAATGTATGGTAGGTACCTATTATGTATACACCTAGATCAGTAATGTAATGCATGCATGTAGAGAACTTAAAATAATAAATTTAAATAAAAATTCTTGTTTGTGGATTATAGTAAATATTATTTGGACCTAGTACCCTTAATAAAACTGGGTGTTCGAGGTGATTGCAAAAATATTAATGTAAGTTTGTCTTCCATTAAAACGTTTACATATTTTTTTTATTATGCTGTAGTAAAGTGAAAGCGGCTAAGTAATATATCTATAACATAATATGTGCAATATTATTTTATTCAAATGACTTATCATTGAAATTATTAAGCCAACCTCAGGGGATACCCCCTATGATACAAAACACAGAATGTCAGGAAGGAAATAGGAAAAGGATTAGGTGACATGAGAAGATGTACATATGTCGCTTTTAAACCTTTGCAAATTGTGAGCCGGAGGAAAGACAGAAGATGGTAGACTGTTCCACATTCGCACTCTTCAGGAAATTTTACTGTACGATCGAAGGTTTTTTGAAGGGTGAAAGGGTCCGGGAGGCTTGCATTCTACAAATAAAATTATGGTACACTTCAAGACGTGAGTGTGAAATCGCAGTTTCGATTCAGTTTATATAAATATAAAACTTTTCATGTGTAATTCATGTGATTAAGTATGTTAAAAATACTTATGGCCTAAATAGTTTAAGACAAAAATGAGCTATTTATCTGATGCAGTGGATAAAGGTGACGAAAAAATGTATAATATAATATCCAGCAAGGTGTGACCTGTTAAAAAAATTACAAGAAGGCGCTCGCAGCATTTAGAGAAATGGGATGATGTTGATTTTTATTCTCTCGATTCCGACTGTAGAAACATTCGGCTATGATGGTTTACGTTGTCGAAATATTCTGCAACAATCAGTACGTTTACATCAAGTACGTATACTTCAAGTAGAGATCAAGTAATCAAAATATCATGTAAACGCGCATTGACTTCAAGTATACTTGAGTCAAGTAAATCACAAAATTTTGTTCGATTTAAAATGAAATTGAAAATTTTTCATTATGATATGAAATCGGCAGAGAGGAACAAGAAGAAGATTATTGTTGATAATTCAGGCTGTGATTCTTAGCACTTTTCTCAAGATATTTATCTAAAAATCCGCAATTATATATTGAACTTAATTCAAAGTTGTCAAAGGTTAAGTGTCACTTCAAGTAAATTTCAAGTCAAGTAATTGGAATTAATTCAACCAAAAACCCTACTTGAGTTTCAAGTGGATTTCAAGTCAAGTACTGAAGTATTCATGTAAGAACGTTCTGAATATTTTCCCGATAAAAACCATAACAAACTGGTAAATAAAAAGTTCTTCTTTTCGCTTGGCAATTTTCCTTATAAAAAATTCACAATTACAACAGTGCTGACAACTTAAAAATTTTCATCTGCGGCTTAACTAAGCCTCAGCTTACTGAGTACTGTGAAACCGAGTAGGCTTAAGTTCTGGGCTTAAGCCACACCCGTGGCTTAACTAAGCTCTGGCTTAAGCCTGGACTGTGAAACCGGCCATTAAGATTACATAATATTAAATTTTCAAAAACACATAACATAGATCTTGTAACAAACAAATATATATGGTGGGTGGAATTGTAATTCCCAATGATCATTCATTAATTAGCAATTTGAATTTTCAAAAATCACTTTGAACCTTTGAATTTTAATTTTAATTATTAAAAATGTGAGATGTCATCAATTACATATATAAAATTTGACAGGACTTTCAATTTAATTCACAAAATCTTGGGTAATTAAATTTTGGGAAAAATTTAATTACAAATGTATGATCGCATTGATTTTGTCCGTTTTCCTTGGGTATTTTAGTTCGTAATCAATGTTATTATTAGATATTAAAATTAAAGGAAATTACATAACATTTTTTAACTATTATATACCACATTATAAATTAAGTTTGACATCCGCATAAAACGTACGGTTTGAACTTTGTACCGATTTCCCCTCGTAAAAAATTTATGTGGCTAAATTCGATTCAATTCACACTTAAAAGCAATATAGAAACTTTTCTTCAACAATAAACAATGCGGGAATAAATGAAATTTTCTTTTCTCCTTGGGCGCAAAAAATTAATTTAAATCGTTGTTGCGGCGCACTCCGCAGAAACCCACCAAGACACTTACTTTTGATTGTGGAACAAAAAAATCAAAACAACATGGAGCCCAAAGACCCATTGCGATGTCTCGTCATCCATTGAAAGTCGACGACAAATTCAATCACCGTTCTATGGTCATTTAGTTTTTTTTCGTTTTTTTTTCGTACAATGATTGTTGGCTGCATTTAATTATAGTGAAATTCCATATAAATCTGAACACAATTTTTTTGACTTCATTAATAATCATTTGTTATTATTTTTGTTTTTTATTTTTTATTTATTTTTTTTACTTATGTTTTGAATAATTTGTTATACAAAATATAAACTGTGAACCCAAAGAGATTCTGTACTGTCCATAATTTGGTCTTTTATTTTGTTTCTGTTTTGTGGCTATCTCTAAATGAAGACAACGACGAAGTCGTAATCATCATTGTATACATTCGTCCATTATAAGGGGGCGATTTGAAAATTTTTACTTAGATCTCTTTTGACTTTATGGGGGTAGAGTGGGGAAGGGAGGCGGCATAGCGGAGAAGAGAAAATACTCTTATCAGAGCAATAACAGAATAAGGCATGATGATATATCTTCTCGTATGCTGCCATGCCACCCCTTATTATACATGAAACCAGATGATATTTTAGAACATTCCTTCTCTTACTTAAACAATGTGCGCATGTCATTTATGTACGTACATCTGCATATTTTCAGTTATGTGTATTATATAGAGACTTAGTTACGAGTTAAAGGCGCGGATAGTGTATCGCAATACTAAATACTGTGTGCTGCTGGTGCGCACTTCACTCTAATTGGAAAATTACAGAAAAAAATGCTTCCATTGAGAAAATTCATTGAGTGACGAGAAGAAGGTCTTTCGAAAGCGGAATATTCTCAATTGAATGGTGTCTAATAAGACGTAGTAGTAAGTATACATAAGTATGTTACTTATTTAGTATTTAAAATAAAAAAAAAATTTAAGAAATGATATGAATACATCTGCATACATATATCCTGTATAATTAATATGTACATCATCATAACATATAACTACAACTTAGATTAGATCAGTGTAATTTTAATACATATTTTTTATTTTTAACATGCGCCTCCTATCTAAGCTACACCGCACATTTATAATATTCCTTTGACGTAATTGTGCCGCATTCTGTATCAGCTTTTTTGTATCTGAACCGCTTGATCTGAAATTGTTTTTTTTTTTGTAATACTTTAAAACGTGTTAGAAGATGAGAATAATTTAAGTTCAATGGCTTCAGTTGTTATTCTAGACGACGACTTCTCTCTAATCTAATACAAATGTTTTACATAATTTATCAATAATATAATCATATAGGGTCAATTTTAATGAAGATTTTCTAAGTTTGCAATTTTGAAATACTTCAACAAACATAATAATATAATATGTATATATATTTATGTATGTAGGTATTTTGTATATTCAACTTTCGCACCGTTCTGTGTCAGCACCTGTATATGTATGTAAGCTTCAAAGATCAGCAAAACAAGTAGTTTTCGATAAGTTAAAAACTTCAAAATGGACGGAGTTTAGCATTTTAAAAAATAAGATACCAATAGAAAAAATAAATTAAAAAAAATATAAAGAAGAAAACACAATAAAAATAAAAAAAAAAAAAGTAGCCAGCTGGTTAAAATGGACCCCATGTGGGTAATAATGACCACCAAACCCCGATCAACACATTCACAATGAAAATATAGAATGAGAGCGAGAATATCTAGTATCAAGATCATCACACCTTTAATGGTCAGTTAAAACTATAAATTAACAAAAAAAAAACATAAAAATCGATTCAGCAGTTCGTATTAAAATGGTGTTAGTTTCCGTAAACATTTGTAAAATAGCAAATAAACGAAACTATTTCTATAAAAGAAACAAAAACAGCATTTGTCACTTTATTTATCCGTTTGATTTTCAATCCGTGCACCCGCATGAAACATAAGATAAAATCTCTTATTAATATCCACAAGCCAGGATAATTTATAAAGGTAGTACAAAAAAAAAAGTAAAAATAGAAAAGGAATAACATAACTAAGGTATCTAATTACAGTAACTAAGTATAAAGTAGCGATTAAATAACAAATTTACTACTAAATACTACCAAAAGAAGAAAGATGGAGTAAACAATTAGGACACTACATTTGTTTTAACTGCTAGGCGTTAATGCTACTACATGGATCAAATTTTTAACAAAAAACAGGTAAGTTGCTCCGGTTTATATAATAGAGAGGTTGAAAAACAGGCGTTTTGTTATTAAAAATTGTCATCGTAGTACAATGAGATTCACTCTTCTACTTGATCTTGCAAAAATGGTGATCGTAGTGCAACGAGATTCAGTTTTCTACTTGATCTTGTAAAATTCGAGTTTTACGTATACAGATACAATGGACTACGATTTTTTATTACCTTTGCCAAACATACCAGTGAACAAAATTTGAAATAGGTAAATAAGGTACAACCCATAATTGAATCTAAGAGAACGGAGTGATATGATCATATATCTTCGAAGTCAATTCCCATACCTAACGGCAGAGTTAAATGCAAACTCAAGCTTACGGGCATTATCGTAATCGAGCTTGCCGAAGACGTACCAACAGTAACCTTATCGAAACTAGAGCTGAAAGTTTCCGGATAATTTACTATCCGGATTACCCGAGATAATTAGGATCCGCTTCCTCAAATCCGGGTGTCCGGATAATCTGGATTCGAGTCCAAACTATCCGGATCTGGATTCGAACTATCCGGATCCAAACTAAGCAAAAAAATTTCCTCCAGATTGCATTGTTTCATTGAAAAAATATAAATTTCATGATACTTCCATTTTCTCATTAAAACAACACAATTTTGAAGCTTTTTTGCTTAGTCTGGATCCGGATAGTTCGGATCTGGATATGGATCTGGTTCCGGATAGTTGGGATCTGGATCTCAGGAATCAGATAGTAGGAAGATCCGGGTATCCGGATATCCAGATATTAGCAAATCCGGATCCAATTTTCAGCCCTAATCGAAACCAGGTAAAAATCACTAGATTAGCGCACGTAAACCACCATAAATTCTATTAAAAATATTATTGATATGATCATCCCACGTAAGTAAACAATTGAAATCTATTAAAAGATTCCTGACAGTGTACATACAAGGGAAATAACTATATTATTAATCATAACTGAAGGAAACCCCTCTGGGTCGAGTTTTGTGCGATTTATGACCAAACATTTCGATATTGCAAGGTTCAACTGTAGCGCATATTTGATACGGACCACGAGTGAATTGATTGAAGATCTTCATAAATGCAACTAATAGCATCCTCAATAATGGTAAAAAAGTAGCCTAGAGCGTAGAGATGCATTTTGCTATGATTAACTTGAGAAAAAATATCATTGATGGAAATTGAGAATAATAGGGGATGCAAGTATCGATATCCTTTGGGGCACACCGGTTTAAGACAGGACAAAATGACTACAGGTATCAATTTACTGGGATCTGTTACTGAAATAATTATAAATGAATTTAACTGCTTGAGAAGACCATCCGAATTTACTTCTACTACTTGGGACCTGTTACTGAAATAATTGCAAATCAAATTAACTGCTTGAGAAGAAAATCCGAAAATCCTTCTAAGTTTGTAACAAAGTGGATGGTGATTAACACAGTATCAAATGCTTTTGAAAAGTCAAGAAAAAATGGAACAGTTAAATCACCCTGGTTAGTAGCACGAGAAACATTGTTTGTACACTGCGTTTTTGTAAAAAATATAGTCGAAATGGTCAAAAATCGGGCAACATCTTAGATTAGCCATACGAAAAGTTCTTTCGATTGTTCACGTATATTTGAAAGCTGGGTGAGAACATGCTGATACAGGGACCTAATTATATACTTCCAGGTGTAATTTCAGAAATGTACTGAATTATGCATATAATAAAAAACAGGTTTATCTTGAAAACGGGGTTGCATATAGGTTAGGTACATGTGCAGAGTCAAATGAAAGATCACACTCTGAGGTTTCTAAATCTTGCAAGAAAATATAACGGTTATCAGAAATTTTTGGCGAGAAACGCGTTTAAATGTAAAAATAATTACGATTTTTTTTTCCAATTTTTTTATGTCCTATAATTAGCGACATGAGGGGTGGAGTGGTGGTTCGACATTGTTGTACAAACAAGGAAGTTACGGGATGTTTGGTGAAAATCTAGCATATTTTCTTAATCGCTCTCTAAAACGCCCCGCCCCCCCCCCCTATCTGACAATTTTTTGTTCCTAACACTTCAACCTTCATTTAAATATAACCACCAATTCAAAATCATCCTGTAAATAATTGATAGAGAATAAAACTGTTACCTGAGCTAAGTATGTCGTAGTAATGAGGTATCATAACAGAAACAAAGATGATGACATTAATTGAGAAAAACTACTTTTAGCATATATACTAAAACATGAGAACAGAGAACATTTTACCAGCTCCAGAAATATTATCCTCAACTATCAAGTTTGCATATTTTTTAGATAGTTTTTAAAAACAAAAGCACTTTAATTTTCCGTGAGAAAAAAGAAACAGAATGTAGATATAAAGCCACGTTCATATTCCTCTATAAAAGGTAATAGTTAATATTTGTAAGGTTGTTTCATACTGCGTAATGCATTCATTTTATACATTTTGAGTATTAAACATTGAATATGACATCGACATACATACATACACACTCTCTAAACGTAAAGATTAAGATTGAATTTAAAATTATGAAAAACAGTTCTCTTTCAAAATAATTACCTATTCTAGTAGTAGTATAAAGTAGAAAATCCAAATACCATAAACTCTTTCAATGTTGTGTAAATTTCTAGAGATAACAAGTGATTTTTTAGTACCCCTACGCTTTAAAAATAGTTAATTATTATTTTACACTTGTATTTTACCAATAACACACTATTTATATGTATGTATATGTAGGTATATATAGAAGTGAAAAATATTCCGAAAGCGGAACTAATTTGCTTTTTATTGCATTTCAGTTATTAGAAGAAAAAAAACTTGTAAACGACAATAAAAATCAACGGAAATTATGGCTTTATTGTGTCCCTTATTATATGAATGTGCACAGATAAAATGAAAAATTTCATCAATAAAATGTTGGGAAATTTTTTAATGTGACTTTTTTTTTTTACATCAAAAAATTTAAAATAAAATTCCAAATTAATTTTTCTATTTCTGTTTGCATAACCAGAGCAACAAAAGTGTAGATTTCTTAAGCAAAAAAAAAAAAACATTATATGACCTTATTATAGATAAACTTTTCCGAAAAGGTTATCCCAATCAAAAGACACATTTTTTTTTTTTTTTGATTATAAAAAATAATTCAAGTAACTCTCCTCCCACTACATATGTACATATTATATGTGTGTGCATTCATATGTGCAAATGTGCATACAATGTATATGAAATCAGCCTACATACATATGTACGACGGCCTTATCAGAAAAATTAAATTTTTTTCCTAAGCATCATGTGTCAATGGGCCTCAACATCCGCTTTGAAGGAGATAAAAAAAAATTAATATTGAAAATGATATAATCTTATGCACACGGAAATTTAATTTTTAATTATTTATTAATAAAAAAAAAACTATACTTAGTAAAGATGCTTTTTATTACTGTTTTCTTTGTTAACTTTTCGGTTTGTAATGAGAAAAAATTTCTCTAAATCGAGAGCGTGATTTTTGCCCTCATTTAATGATTTTTTTTTTTAACTTGCAGTGTAAGGAAGTGTTTTGATTACTTAACTTGAACTGTTTATTTATAGCACGATTCATAAAAAAAAAACTATTTTGTGGATAACAAACAAATTTTGTTTTTCTTTGTATTATGAAATGTGTTCGGTTATTGACCATCTTTTTAACGTACCTACACTCTAGAAGGTAGAAAGAAACGCTTGTCATTAAAGATGCCCAACTTGGAATTTGTGCTACACAGCCAGTCAGGATGACTGAGGAAATCTTGATAGTTGACGAAACGTCGGTAAATTGTAAGATTTAGTCGTTTTGATTAAGCATTAAAAGGACAAACTCTTACTCCTATTTCATTTCATAAAGTTATATGACGGGCCTGCGTACACTTTGACAGGTATGCTTTAAAATTTTTCGCTGAAGTCGCTACTATAATGAATATTCGTCAAATTTTGAAAAAATATTCAGTTGGCCAATGATAGTCCTCTGATGTTGGCGTTGCAGAAAATAGGCCATAAACGGCCCATTGTTCACCCTCACCACTTATGAGCAATTGCTCATAGGTCCCAGGCGGACGCTCTTACGAATTTCATTATTGGTTCTCAGCCCTCCTTGCCGACTTCGTGCAGCTCGCCCAGGACGTTTGAGCCAAGAAATCTGGAACGCTTTTCCGAGACAGCTGGGCAGTCACCAAGAAAGTGAGTCACCTACATATAGGGTCAGCAATAAGCCCCAACCATTTTAGGTGACCACTACTGAGACGAGAGTGGCCAGTGAGAACTGACATTAGGGTTCTCAGGGTTGACTTGTTTCGCCCCAGCAGATTTTTCATTTCTTTTGGATTAGGTCTGCCCCATAGCTTCTACATAGTTCTACCTGAAGGATCAGCTAACCAAAGATGACTGTGCTGGCAGAGAAGATTACAATTTCCTTGTCCTCAGTGTTTGAGTTAAGGGGTGCCTTCTCGCTTCAAGGATGGCCTTGACTTCCGCTTGAAAAACCGTGACATGGCTTTCAAGGTGTATGGCAATTTCCATGTGAGGCTCCTCGCAAAAATCGCCTGCTCCGGAGTTTTCTTCCGATTTGGACAAGAGATAAAGCTTTTCCATTTTCAGTCACTCGTACTTGCCTGAAGTATTTCGATATATATATATCAGAAGGGAGAGTAAACTAAAATAAAACCGCATGATTGTCCCTAGAAAATCTCTACATTTGCTAAAGTCTGAGATCTTTTGAGCTATAAATGCTGAAAGCACTCTGGCTGACTGCTAAAATGAGAAGATTAGGTATTATACTGATTTATTTGTGAAGGTGGTGAAAGTGCGTGCATTCATTTCTGTTTCGGCAAAGACACACCTGGATATCCCAGCTATGCCTAAAACCACTGGAAGATTCAGCATATGGAAACTCTAGGCACTACCTAAGTTATTATGGACGAATTTCACACAGAAAAATGCTTCCACAAAGAGAAAAAAGTTCACCAATTCCTCTCTGTTAAGAAGATTTGACCAGATAATAATATAAGTCCGCGTGTTCGTTCTGTGAATAATTTATTTATTTTTTTACATATTCATCAGAACTATCCTATTCGATTGCCTTTTAAAGGAGCGCATGCGGTCTGGATTAAAGAAAATTGGTAACGAAGAAAAAATCTGAACGACAATGCATCTTCTCACAAGATCGTTTTGGCGATGGCGAAAACTTTTAGTCTGAGGTATATGAATTGATTGAACATCCAACTCTCTACTCTTCAAATTTGTCTCCAAATTCTAAAAAAAATGTCAGTTGTGACTGGCTATCTTGAAGACCTTCCGGAAAACTACTATTACAATAGAAAAAGTTATTGGAACTATTGTAATATTCAGCAAATAGTATTTAGGTAGGTACCTATATAGAAAGAAAAAAATCCGGTCCAAAAACTGAACCTTGTGGAACATCCGGCTAAAAATTTTTTTACTTTAACAATATGTACATAATTAAGAAAAAAAAACATTTTTAAATACATGCATTTTGTAAAATTGTTTATTATATTTTTTTTTTTTTTTTAATTCCAAAAAAATTTCATAACGAAATTTAAGTCATTTTACCACACTACAAATGAAATCCTTTCCTTTTTCTATTTTTTCATTTATTTTTTTTGCAATCTACTCAAGTATGTTAAAAACAAAAACATTTACTACTCACAACGAGTTCCGTAATGTGATTCATCATTTTAATTCAACTTAGAGACAGAGAAGATCTATCTAACTATGTACATAATGTATGTGGATATATATGTATGTAAGAGAAACGGACAACAGAAAACCATGAATTCCACAGTATACCCCCACAGCACAGGCTGAGTAAAGATATTTAATTTCGGATTAAGAAATTTAATACTCTTTGTAATATAACAGGAAGAAGATTGAAACAAAGTTGTTAAATTTCAAAAATTCCAGAAGAAATACCTAAATACATAGATACATATATCCAATACCATGTAATAATAATAATAATATAATTAAATTATCTAAGAGAAAGTGCATATGCAATGCCGTTTTTGAAATATTTTTCTAATTACACATGTTCACAACTGGTCTAATGTGGGTTGGTCTAGCCTAGCCCAGACTGTCTTGACTTAGCTTGAAAATAGAAGCTCTATATAATTCCCGTGTGAAATACTTTATAGTTTGGGATTCATCTGAATACTAGGGTAGAGTAAATTGATGAGGAAGGTAATATACTGACAAATAAAAAAAATAAAAAATGAGAGAAAGAAAAACACATCACACAAAAATAATAGGTAATAATAACACTATGCGGAACAAAACAATAACAAACAACAATAACAAAAACAACAACAGCAAAAAGCCTTTCTAATTTGCTTTTGTAACATAGATTTTATAGCTGAAAGAAGGAAGACAACGTAGATAGAGAAGAAAAAAAAAACATAACAAATAAATAAAATTAACAAGACGAAGAAAAAAATGAGAACAGTCCAAGAAGAGGATTTTGACATCAATAACCAGAGTTTTGTATACCGTCACTAGATAGATATAAAGTATAAAATAAAAAAAAATAAATAAGTAGTAAGATGAGAGCTCTGAATCCTATACATATAGATATTATATTTGCTGTCGTATTTTTCACGACTTTCTCAGAATCTCTTATATTTATTTATGCCAGTCGGATACACTAGTTTTGATTTAACACTATTCTTATTATTATTCACCTCACTTTACTTTTTTTATTTTTTTATTTATTTACTCTTTTGTTACTACTTTTTGTATATATATATATATATATATATATATATATATTTTTTTATCAAAATCTTCACTGGAATTCGCTGTGGTAGGTAGGTTTACTTGTTCCTACAACTTTTTCTGTACAAGCACTTTTTATGTACTCTTTATTTTTTATTTTTTTTACTGTTATTAATAAGACTTGTGCCGAACATTTGCATAGAGAAACAAGAAAAATAACACTTTTACTAAGATTTCACAAATATCATTTTTTTAAACTTTTTTTTTTGTATTGGTATTTTTCACGAATTCTTTAGGGGAATCACTTTATTTTTTATTTTTGCGCTATTACTAACCATTTATTAGAGAGAAAAAGTGTCAAACGCGTAAAATTATATAAATTTATAATTGTCTACATAGAATAATATGAAAACAAATTGCAAATTATTATTTAACAAAAAAAAAAAAATTTTTTTTTAATGATTTTAATACTTAAATAGGACCAAAAGTTTAAAAAAAAAGTAAACAAAAAAAAACTAATAATTTTCAACGAAATTCATAAAGAACGGGAAGAACAAAAAAAATTAAAAACACGGCGAAACCATTCAGTTCGAATGTTAGAATCGCACTACCATTCTCCGGAAAGAGTATCGAGATTGAAACGGCCGTCAACTGTGAAACCAACCGCCACAGAGACTTTTCCAATTCCACTCTCCAGTCTCTGGGTCTTGATATTTTTTTTTTGTACCATTTTTACTATACCAAGTTTCACAGGCATATACATACATATACAAACGAACGTCCAAGTCAAGCAAGTCGCATAAAGTCAATCTCCAGCCAACAGAGCCGCACGGTGTATTCAGAGACGACAACATCGAACAGAGAGATTTGCTTAATAATACACTATATAACGAGCTTTTGAAACATATACATATTTATCTATTTGTATATATGTTTATAGAAAATATCCACAAATACAACATAAACATAATAAGGCTCCAGCAAAGTATAGCGATGAAAATCAGTATAGGAACGCGCGCCGCCGCAATCAACAATAACAGAGATTATAAGAGGATAGGCAGGCAAGGCAGGGCAGACAGACACAAATAGAATGCGGCAGCGGCGGGCGGCCAGACGAACGAGCGGTGGCGACGACAATGATGGTGGTGACGTCGAGGGTATCCCATCGTAATAGCATAACTGGATAAAGCATTCTAGCATGGCAAGTGAAAGATTATACTGATGGTGTTATACCTAAAGTGCCTTCTAATACTACTTAAAACTAGCATACAATGTTTCGTCGTTATTATAAGCTTTGGGACTGGATTCTATAGTATAAACTGGAACTTATGCAGATGTTAGTATACTAACTATACTATATATGTAGGTAGGGTACATACCTAGTACTTGTTCGTATATCTCTTCTTGTGGACGTGGAGCTGGAGCCTTGGAGGCCGCCGCCGCCGGACCACAAGTTGAAGTTGATCTACGGCAGCACTCTACGTGACACTCCGCATAGATACTATAAAATGTAAGTCCGGTCATAAGCTGATCTGGGTCCAGCCAGTAAGAAATTGAAGTTTGTATGTGCTAGCAATAAGTCTAGATCTTTCTTAAAAAAAAAAAAAAAAAAAAAAAAAACTGATCGTGATTTGTGAAAGGGTACCCCACAGTCAACCACAAAAATATATATTGCAACTATGAGGAATTACTATTTGCAATAATTATTTTTAATATGTATTTGCACAAAAGACTATATCGAGAGAAAGTACAAAAAGCTATATATTATGTATTAGGAAGATAATAATATTAAAAAAAAATAAAAGCACTCCGGATTTGATAATTCGATAAGTTTCAAATTTTGACCACCCCACAACTGATCGATTTCGGTTTTCCCAAATTGATCTCATATTTCTTGTAAAACTAGCAATAATACTAAATGGAATTCCCAATTACCGTTACATATATATGTATATAATCTTCAATACGTGCATAATTTTGAGCTTATTTTGATATCTATGTACATCGTACATACATTCAGAATATGGTGTGATATACAAAAAAAAAATAAAAACAAAATTAATGTGTGAGTGCGATGCCATTTTCATAAACTTTAAGAAGTCTGAGCAAATGCTTAAGCGACATGCGATCGTCCTCTTCTGTCATCATCAACAGAAATTATAATTTTAATGTTTTCGTTATGTTACAACATGGTAATTCCATGGGTTATTTGTAATTTTTTTGATAATGGAGCAATCGCTTTAAAGCGCACACTAATGATGATTCAAGCTAACAAGATCAATCTGAGATCATTGTAGGATCTTAGTTTGAAGATTTAAAATTATTGATTTATACGGAGGTGGCTACTTAACTTTTTAGAGTGTTTCCCCTAAATGTTTGTTCTTCCCACTTTTGTATACACTTGAACAAATCCTGAAACTATATTGATGTCATCGTTCTGCAGAGATACCTCAGAAACAAGATTTTCATATACATACCATGTAGACTTCCACTGCCACTTAAGAGCTTTTAAATGTCAATTAGCACATTTTATCCTTTATTAAAGGAAATAGAAAGAGAAAAGTAAAAAGGTTTCAGGTAGGGCGGATGATGAGTCATCAAATCCACTCATGAAACATTGGTCAAGAACTCCATTGTCCAAGACAATGTCTAAGTATGATGGTGTATTGCTGCTGAGAGTAGCTTGCATCTCTTGGCTGTTTTTCATGCACTTTTTGCAAAACATTCGACCAAAAAAAATAATGCTGATGTACCGTAAAACGGGATGACATTGGCAGATTTTGAAGATTTCATAGATTTTTTCGCATAAACTTTCGAAAAATTTAATATATTTTGGTATCATCGTATAGCATTTGACATCTTGTTTATGTAAACTAGTAAATGAAAAAAATCATATCGCTTATGAAAAATTTTATAGAATAATGTTTTCAAAGGGCCTGACAAAGTCACCCTGGATCTGGGGTGACTTTGGTCGGTGTACAACTTAAAATGTTGCCATATTTATTAAACATAAAAGCAGGTGAAACTACGAGAAAACAGAATAAATCAATATAATAAAATAAAATAAATTAGCAAAAAATTAAAGTTAGTTTATGAAAAACAATAAAACAAAAAATAACCGTCATCTTCACATTTTGCACATTCTTAAAACGGATCCTTGCTGTCTTCATGGCAGTATTCGCGTAGCTAACCATGGATGGCAAATGATGTACTGTAGCCATTCTGTGCCCATATAAGAGCTCCATTTTATGTTACACAATGAGTACAGGACATCATTATCATCATTTTCTACTACATAGCCACCTGATGCAATCAATATCTCTACCTCAGGACTTAAAGCTAGCTGCCAAAGTCACCCCGTTTTACGGTATACCATTTAGGTCGTAAACACAGATTCAGGGAAGATTCAATACGATTTCTGTATACAGCATAGAAAGGAGACCAGACCGGACTGGCATACTCTAAAATAGGTCTAACGAATGTGCAGTAAAAGACCTTCGTTATGAATGAATCATTAAACTCCTCTGACCATCTCTTTACAAACCCCAGAGTAGCATTAGCCCTGGCAACGATTGTATTAATATGATCCTCGAAGGAAAGACGTGTATTAAGGAAGACACCCAAGTCCTTGGTTTTGTCAAGTCTAGATTATAAGCATCCATCTAAAGTATAACTGAAGTTCAATGGCCTCCTTTTACGAGAAAATGACATACAGTACATTTCTTGATGTTGAGAGGAAGACAGTTAATAGCACACTATTTATGAAAGGTGTTTAAGTCTAAATTAAGAATTCCACACTCGTTTTCATTAGAAACAATGCGGAAGATTTTGGCATCGTCAGCATAGCAAAGTATTCTTGAATTAGTCAAAATCAGAGAAACGTCATTAATGAAAATAATAAAAAGGAATGGTCCGAGATGGCTGTCTTGAGGAACACCAGAAGTATTATCTATTACGTCAGAAAGAGCTTCGCGAAATATAACTCGCTGCTTACGATCCGATAAATAAGAATGAAGCCAATTGGCAAAAACAGAAGGAAAACCAAGAAGAGTCAGCTTATGAATCAAGATTTATTTGGTCAAAAGCTTTACTAAAATTCGTAAAAATGCAATCAACTTGCTTTCCGCTTTCAGTTGCAGAAATGCAAAAATTAGTAAACTCTAAGTCGTAAAGCCATGCTGAAAGGAGCACAGGAAAGGCTTGCTGTGGAAATACATAGCATCACAAACCATGGCTTCAAATATCTTACCAATACAACATAACTTAGCGACGGGTCTGTAGTTAGAAATGTCGCACTTATTACCCTTCTTGTGAAAAGGAATAATCAAAGAAAGCTTCCACTGTTTAGGAAAAACACTACAGGTTAAAGATAAATTAAATAAATAACACAAAACAAGAAACGATGGACGTAGTACCTACAATGTTTTTTCAGCGTGGAAGGAACGCCATCCGGACCAATAGAAAAACTATCAGCAATGCTTGAAATGTACTTAAAGACAGACGCTTCATCGAACAACAGGTCTTTAGGTTGAAGAGAAGTCGTCGGAAGCTTCGTCAAATGGATAAAGTCGTTATAACTAATATCACAGTGGTTATCACAGAAGGCAGTTTTAAAGAAGTCACCAAAAAGATTGGAAGTTTCCAAGGGATCAACACTATCTATGTTTCCAAGACGCAACGTGAAGGGTATCCATTACAGTTGCGCTTAGAGTTCACAAACTTCCAAAACTATTTAGGTTCAGTACGCAAGGACGACCCCATTCTATATACATATTCGTTGTATGATTCAGTTAAACACGAAGTGTACTGAGTACGCAAATTAGAATAAGTTACGTAATCACCATCGCTCCTTGAGGAACAGAACCTCATCCAAGCTTTATTCCTCAAATTTTTAAGATGCTTCAAAGAGCCATTGATCCAAGGTTGACAATGCAAAGTATGATTCGAACTAACCAGTGGTACACAGTGAGTAAAACAAAGAAATAGGATATCTTAAAATTAGCTCACAGCTTTATCAATATCACGTTCACCCAGAACACTTGTCCAGTTACAAGCGGATAGCCATTCATTCATTTTATTAAAATCGGTTTTTTTAAAGCTATAAAAATACTCGTAGTTACTAGAAGCATTAGATGATGAAGTTACAGGATCAAAAAACAAAACTATATGTAGTGCCGGATGATGACTTATTTCAGGAACCATAGGAGTTAAACAACGCTTAACGAGAGTACGATTGGGATCGGACGAAAATACCAGGTCAAGAGATTTTCCAGAGTCATTAGTCATACCGCCAGACTACATTAGGCCTGAAGAAATATTGTTGTCAATAAAAGATATGGTATGTTGAGGAGTCGCTAAAAAAGAGGGCAGCAAGCCCTCATCGTCTAGAGAGTGTATCCAACTCACATTAGGCAGGTTAAAATCACTAAAAAGCAACAACTCATCAGCAGGCACCAGAACTTCAGTAAGCCTATCTATACATGAAGCCAACAAATCAGATATATCAGCAGATGGGCGATGGAGGGATATAAAATGTAGCAATATATACGGTTTTGTGTGAAAGCCTGAGAGCCACACAAATAAGCCCCAGATCACCGGAATCAACAAAGTCAACCAAGAAACAAGGAAGGTCGCCTCGCGACGAACAGCATGACTCGAAAATTTTCGCGTTATTTGAAATTTTTAAAGAAATAACTTTCTTTCTTTTTTAAACCACATGGACAAAAAAAACAAAGGCAACTACTATTCATTTTTATCTGTCAAAACATATCCTAACTATCTTCAATGGTCATCTGCTGACATAATTTCAATGGATTTTATTGAACATCCCTTCAGTCGTGGACACTTCATTCGGACATCCCGAGTGCTCAGCATCATTCAAAAGCGTCTTGTATGACCAACAAAGAAATTCAGTGATTAACTTGAATAAATCTAAATAAGAGGAAAGGAATGCGTTAAAATGGTGTAATGAATAAAATATGGGGCCCATAACAACTGCTCAGAGCATAGTCCAATGTATATTTAGTTATAGTTTACAATTTTACATGCTATTTGCTAAAAGAGATTGTAAAGGAATGACGATGAAATATGTATGTATGTCTTTGAAATGATCGAAGAACGAACCAGTATACGCGTATAATCTGAGCCTTATTATATAAGAGATTCTTCCGCAGTAAATACCATATGTGAAGAAAAACAAAAAACGCCAAGCTATGATGCACTCTACAAAAGTAAGCCACTTACTTACTTTGTTGCTAATTTTCTAGTTTTCTTTTAAGATCAATTTGCAATTTTAATTTGAGACACAAATCATTTGGCGACGGGCTAGTTTGCGCGAAATTTTAATTTTCTAATGAAGTACTTTGGTATGGTATAATTGCTACCGCTATTACATACTAGCCATGACCAGGTATAATGCCATAGTATTAGTATTAGACTGAGACAATGTATTTAGCATTTACTTGATCATTTTATCTTTTATAAGTTAAAGTATCTTTCGATCTCTAAGATAAAACTTAAAAGTTGTGAAGATTTTGCACGTTTCAGAAAGTCTTCTATCGAGGATGGCAGCCAGATCCGATACTGTTATGTCTACCTATCGATGCAGCAGATCGTTGATTTTATTATTATTTTCCCTTATTCTCTGGCTATGTAGTCATAATAATCGGAATTAATCGTGCGCCATTAATTTTTGCAAAAGATGAAGAAAAAAAAATTGTTCAAATATTTTCTTATCGTAATTCTCAGGCGCGTTTTAGCTCCAGGAAATATGTTAAAAGTTTGATTAATTTTTTGTATGTTTATTATTCAATTCAATTCAATTCAATTCAATTTTATTTACATAAATTGTAAGTCAATATAAATTCTTTTGTAGTACATAAAATGCGGATTATTCTATTATTTAAGCAGAGAATCATAATTTATAATTGTAAGAGAAAAAAAAAATTCAGAAATTGCAGATTACATATTAAATTTACAAATTTACAGCCTATAACATAAGATATAATATAAATTGATCAACCTATTGAAAGACCCGAACCCATAACTAACCCAAATGAATCAGATTAAATCAACCAATTAAGATATATATATTATATGTTAATCATTAAGGGACATTAGGAGTGCCTTAAATCTGACCGCCGAACCAGTGCGCTGGTTATTTATTGGTAAGTGATTCCATGCGCGAATAGCACTGACGAAGTAAGAGTCTTCTTGAACTGAATATTGAAATCTAGGAATTATTAAATTAATATGACGCAGAGAATTTGAAAATCAAAGTTGGGTGAAAAGGTACGCCGGTTTACCAGAGTAAATAATTTTGTGAAGAGATATGAGTAATCGACGATGAAGGAACTCAGTGATGGAACACCCCAATAAATTGTTTCTGTAAGAGGAAATGTGATCATAACGTCTAAGTCCGTAGATAAATCTAATACAATCATTGAACGCCACATTTAGCCTTCCTGAGCAAATAGAGTCCAAATGAGGAAACAACAATCTACCATTAATGAAATGAGAAAGAAGAAGTGATCGAACCAAAAGCATTCGGGTGTTTGTTGTCAGGAGATTAGCCGAAAGCCAAAGGCAACGTAAGGTACCATATATTTTACAAATTATATAACATATATGATCACAGCACTTCATCTTAGTATTCATATAAACACCTAAGTTTTTCACACGCTTACAAGAAGAGATTGGGACACCAGAAGTGTAATGGGAGCGAGAACCAGGCCACTAAGATCATTTCGATAAAAACGAATGCACTGAGACTTGTGAGGATTCAAACTCAAACAGTTCAAATTAGCCCATAATGAGACCCTCTCTAAGTCTGAGTTCACACGATCGATGCAGTCTTCAGACAGGCCAATAGGTATACTAAGATAGAGCCGTACATCATCAGCATATAGGTGTATTTACAATTTTCAACAATATCGGGCAAATTATTGATGTACAAGCTGAATAGCAGTGGACCAAGGATTGAGCCCTGGGGCTGTTTACTATATTAGTAGTCTTGTGATATTTATTATGCGAAGCGCATTTGGTAGATTTTGAGATAGGATGTAGGTACAAGAAAATTATTAAGAATATTTACTTAAAAGGAATCAGCCCTTCGACTAAAAATATGGTTGCTATTAAATCTTCAAAATCTATGGAATACGCTTAAGAAAAAATGCAAAAAACACAGAAAGGGTTACATTTTGGGTACAGAGTGTGGTGTGATAGGTCATTTTAAAGTTAAGCTTTCTAGTCTTCTTAAATCCAATATGAAATGTTGGTGTTGATGATGTGTTTTTTGATAAAACAAAATGGTAGTTAAATAAAAAAAAAACAACCAATTAAAATTTCGAAATTGTTATTTATTTTGAGCCACAACTTCAAAACGGAGATGAGAAGGGGGAAAATTTGTAGACAATTAGAAAGGTCCAACGATTGATTATCAATGTAAAAAAAATTTAAATCATCATCATAAGGTGTAATATTCAGAAGTTTCAGGGTGATCCATAAGAACATACCCAAATATCTTTAAGTCACTTTATCTCGGAAACCGTTGAGATTTTTTCCACCCCCGCACTCATACAATTTTTTTTGCATCACCTATCGATTTCGGGTGCAAGGCCACATGGACATCTTTAAGTCCCTTTATCTCGGAAACCGTTGAGATTTTTCCACCCCCACTCATACAATTTTTTTGCATCATCTATCTATTGATTTCGGGTGCAAGGCCACATAGGGGGACACCCTGTATTTAGGTACACTGTAAAAAAAAAGGATTATTCCCTAAATTTAAGACATGTTTTTCTCGAAAAATAAATGTAATTTTTTCAAATCAAATCAAATCAAATCAATGGAACATTCAATGAAATTGGGTATTTGGCACCAGAAAATGTAAAATTCCTGAAATGTTAAGCTCTCTTGGATATAAGGAAGAGAACATTCAATAAATTGTGTATTAAGTTACATTTATTATGGAAATATATTTTCGTTTATATAATTCACATATTGTTTTTGAAAACAGGTCATATATAGTTTTTCAATATTTTGTTTGAGCGTGCCCAGCGCACCAACATAACTTCCGTAGTATGTACTTAGTAGTATCGGCCATAAGAAATAAGCTATTCAGCTCCTTCTTATGTTTTTCAACGGAGTGGTATTCTATCACATATGGTGGAGTGTGGTGCTATTACCTATTCTCTACATTTTGGGGAATGGTCCCTACATTTTAGGGGAAAAAACAAAAAACAAATTTTAAAATTTCCTACATTTTAGGGAATATTCAATACATTTCAGGAAAAAAATAAAAATTCCCTACATTTTAGGGGGGGGGGGCAAAAATTCCCTACATTTGAAGGAGGAAAACCTACCCACATTTTAGGGATAAAAACTTAATCTACGTTTTCCAAGGTGGACTTTCCCCCTAATCTTATCAACAAATACCTAACCTAGTGGCACAAACTGTTGCCACTCACTTTAGGGAATTATTTTTTACTGTGTATATATTCAAATAAAAATTGAACATGAGGGCCACAAAGGCAATGAAATTTCTGACGGCCTAGCCAAAGGAGGAGCGGAAATTACCTTTGTCGGTCCACAGCCATTTTAAGGCACTTCAAAGTGTACCCTATAGTTGGTTCTCTCAACAAAATCTCTTTATTGGGAAAGACTATACAAAATTTATCGACACCTCTGGCGAAGAAACAAATAGAACGACTAGTCCTTAGAAGAACAGAGCTTAAAACGATTACAGAGTTCTTCTCAGGCGGCCATTGCTCTTTGCGATATTCCGTAAACAAGATGGTATTGGCTGAGATTTCATCTATCAGGATGCCTCGGAGCACCTACTCTGCATGCAATTGCGTAGCATTGACCAGGAGGGTGATTCTGATCTTTTGTCGTACTTTAATGTCAAAATGTACGCCTAAACGAAATGAATTTTTCTACTGATTTTTTCGTGTTTTTATTCAATTCAGCAAGCCCTGCATTACGTAGAATGAACTGAAAATGACACTTCGCATTACAAATTCAAAATATTATTTCGAATTTAAGCACTTGTATTGCTCTTATTGGATGTAGAATATAAATTTACCACAATATAAAATTTTTGTCACAAGCTCGGAAGCAGTTGACTAATTTGTCGTACTTTTAGGCGTGTATTCTGACATTAATTCATTGGAAATTCATTTTAATTTATTTTGTGGTTGATGAAAAGGATAAATCAAAATGAATATGGTGAATATAAAAGTACGACAAATTTGAGGTGAAGTGTCAAAATATGTGACAAAAATATACGCCTAAGCAGAGATCAGAATCACCCCCCTGGCTGAGATACTCCATCTCGAACACGCTTTTCCCCTCACCAAACTGCGTGTGTAATCTCAATCCCAGAATGGCTCTAGACTTTATTATACCAACAGTCTAAACATAAGAAAGGGAGTGAAATGAACGGGGACACGTAATATGCACACCCCTCCACAAATCTAATCTAATCTAATATTCAAGTAACAGAAATTAGATTTCTCCATAAATATACGTAATTATGATATTTAAATCATAATTTTCTAATAATGATTTAATCAATTCAATAACTCTTTTAGCAAGACTGTACATAAAAATAAAGGTCGAATTAATTCAAATGCGATACCCCCCATCCCCAGAACACTACTGATCGTATTTATTTGCGCAAAATTAAAGCATGATTTCTATTGACTTTATGGCCGACTTGATGTTATATGTATGTCACTTAATCTTGCAATAAAACCCATGTTTCTGGTTATTTGCATATACATACATACAAACATAGATTTAAATGATTTATCCAAATCGTACGCCTAATGATCACTTTTATGACTGCTATTTATTATAGAGTCAGACTTGTTAAAACATAATAACTAATAAACATGCACCATATAGCTTCAATATACAGAGTGGACTGTGCAATAATAATAATAATTTTGTAATTTGCGCCTTCACGATTCTCACAAATCAGCTGCAGAAGCATGTTCTTCCATTTCATTGGATGGATCCATATAAAACTTATAATAAAACTCCATGCCTGCCTATACGTACACACATTAGCCCGGTCGTATTCGCAGAGATCTTTTTCTTATAATTATTTTCAATATTTCAAAAGTTGTCGGGAATTAATCTATTTACTCCAATGGCTCAGAGTCAAAGATAGACTCGTGTTACACACTCTATCACTGCCACTATAGAGATCTATAATATGACATGAGTAGTCCCTCTGGTTGGTGCTGTGATGTTGGTGTCTTCAGCTCCTATATAAAGACACTTTTTTTGTAAAAAAAGCTCTCCGAAGTTGAAGATATAGAAAATCTTACTAAGACTAAAAGAAGCAGCAGCAATAGCAACATAATTACGTACTAGATACTTCACGAGAGTTATTTCATGTTTTGTAATTATAGGTCATATGCGCACTTACATAATTTTCCAGTGCATCTTATTCCATCAAGGGCCCCCGGTGGAGGAGGAAATTTATAGCGAGGGAGACTGTTAGACATGCGCGCATTTATTGTATATCAAATCAAGCAAAACTAGTCGAAGAGATCAATGAACTGCAATGTGGGGTTTTTGTTTTTTTGTTTTTTTTAGAGAGACATGCTTTATTCGCCGTAATACAACGTTTTGATATTGTGTGATTGGTGACAAATCGAAATCAGGACGCCAAAATTACGCTGATTATGACTGGTACTGGTAGTAGGTATAGACGCAAAAGTCTTGAGTGACGTAAATGAATTTATGTTTTATCAATTTATCATTATCATCGAGTAACATTAGCAGTTGTAATGTGACATTAATATATGAGAGAGGTTTAATTGCTTGAATAATAAAATCAATAATGCGTAACGTATCTATTGTATCTATTGTTGTTAGTGTGAAGAGAGCTTTAGTTTTAAAATGACTCAAGTTTTTTTTTTTTTTTTTTTACATTTACAAAGAAAAGTTTTCTAATTTTCAATCAAAAGGATTATTAAAATCTTAAAATTAAATATCTTCAGAAATGTCAAATTCAAAATCATTTCTAGTCTAATCTAGTCAGTTTGACAAAATCAGAAAGAAAACGGAAACACCTATAAATAGGGACTGTACAAGAAAGAATTTACTCTTTTTTTTTTTAATAATTCAAAAGTTAAATTTTTTAAAGTAAAGTAAAGTAAAAGTAAAAGTCAATTTTTAAAGTAAATTTGACTATCAGAACAAGCTTAACACAAGCTCGCTGCATGGATACGTTTAATAAATAAACGGTCAACAATACATGCGTTTCATCGCTTAGTCGGTGTTAGTATTTGTTACACTAAACATAGACCAAACACCAGATGAAATGTCATGCAATGCGACATAGAACAAAAAGATAACAAAATTAGCAAAAAACGAGTTTTCAAACAAAACTGAGGCCATGTCGCATGAAAAAGTAGAAAATAAACTTTTCTTCACACACAGAGGTGGACTGAGATTTTTTGATTGGGACATTTCTCTTGAATATTCTTTCTCTTCATGAATCAAATCACTTATTACCTCTGTGATTGATCATACTGAAATATATCGGTGATTGTCAGCGAATAAAATCTGAGTCCACCTCTGTGTGTGAAGAAAAGTTTATTTTCTACTTTTTCATGCGGTTTGGCCTCAGTTTTGTTTGAAAACTTGTTTTTTACTTATTTTATTTTCTGCCTTTTTCACGTTAACTAAATTGTTATTACGTGCTGCATGGAGATATTTTAAAACAATTTTATGACGGCTGAAAAGACACAGATTTACTGAATTTTCCCGATTTTCCATGTTTTCCACAGACTTTTTCTATTACTATGATTTTTTTTAAAAAATTTACATGAATTTTCCACGATTTTTCATGCAAGTTTTCTTGATTGTTGAAGAGAAAGTATTGATGACAGTAGGACGCAAAAAAAATGATTCCGCATAGCTTATAAAACTTTTTTGTCGAAAATTTTCCGGAAAAGTCGGAAAATTCCGGAAATTCCAGAAAATTGGAAAATTCTGCACTTTTCCAGAAACAGATTTATCACTAATCATATCGATGAAAATTTTTCCGATCATTTTTCCGCTTTTCCGGGTTTTCTATGGAATTTTCCACAAAAGCAACTCTATGCAACTCATTTCGCTCTACAACTTTGTCTTAGGTTGCAAAACGCTCAAGCGCTTCCTTGATCGGAAAAACTCCGGAAAAGCGTTTTACATGAATTTTCACAATTTTTTCTGCAAGTTTTCACCATTGTCGGAGAGAAAGTAATGATGCCAGTTGATAGGGAACTTGATCCTGCATAATTAAGAAAACCGGAAAAGTCGGAAAATTCCGGATTTTTTTTTGGAAAAATTGGAAAACTGCATTTTTCCTGAAACGGATTTATCACTAATCAAATTTGTACCAAATTTTCAAATGATTTTTCCCGATTTTCCGGGTTTTCCATGGAAATTTCCGGTTCAAATTTTGATAGATTCAATTGTCACGCGACTGTTCGCTGTGATGACGAACAGTGGGTCTACGAGAGTGTTGAAAATAGTAAAAACGAAATATACAGACAAATTCGTGACGAGTTAAAGGGAATGGCCTAAAAAAAATAAATTAAATCTAACAAAAGATTAAATATTATATAGACTTTTTTAAGACATGCTTAGAGTCATCAACAACAAAATACTCAGCTAAATTATTAACAGTAATGCACATGTTAGTTGCCGAAGTTAGACCTTGAGGAGTTAACATGCAACAGACAACGGGGACAACGGGGAATCAACATTCGCGTTTAAGACTTGGTGAATATAATGCTCCATCGGCAACCATGCGACGTTTCTCAAGCGAGTCCATATTCAAAAGCTGAATGCGATCCTTATAGGGTGGAAGAATCAATGAGTTATTCCAGGGTAGGTTCCTAAGAGCAAAGAGCAGGAAGTTTCGCTGAACAGACTCGATACGGACGATGTGTGTACCGTAAAAAGGAGACCAGACCTGGCTAGCGTATTCAAGAACTCTCGGGACCAACGTTTTATAAAGCCCAGCATAGAATTACTCTTAGATACCATATGGTTTATGTGGGAGTTAAAATTCAACCTATGGTCACATTTGACACCCAAGTCACAGACAGAACTAATGCGGCGAATCGAGGAATCCGAGAACCCATAGACATAAGAGATAGGATTCAGATTCCTGTGGAAAGTCATCACCTCACATTTGTCAATATTGAGTACCAAATAATTGCTTTTGCACCAATCGTAAAATTTATGGAGGTCATCCTGTATTAGTTGACAATTATTAAAAGATTTAATCTGATCAGCATAAAATTAATGTCATCAGCATAAATTAAGACTTTGCAGTACTTCACTACGGAGACAATGTCGTCAAAGATAGAATAAATAGCAACGGGCCCAAATGACTAGCTTGAGGTACGCCAGACGAAGCTTTCAAGACTTTAGAGATGGAATGTCGAAATAAGACTTGATAAGTTTTTTTATTTAAGTAAGACTTTGTCCATTTTAGAAAAGTTGGAGGAAACCCATACTTTTCCATTTTAAACAGTATCACGGAGTGAGATAGCTTTGCGAAACCTTTACTAAAGTCTGTATAAATACAATCTGTCTGGTAGCCTTTTACAAACCCGTGAATGATATCAGAGACAAATTCCAATAAGTTAGTGGTTGTAGATCCGCCCGAAGTAAACCCATGTTGGTTTGAAGAGAGCAAATTCTTGCATGAAATTGATAACGGAGAGTAGATGATAGATTCGAATAACTTGGGTATGCAGGATAATTTTGCAATAGGTCTATAGTTAGAGATATCTTTTTTATTGCCTTTTTTGTAGAGAGGTATGATAAAAGAACTTTTCCATAGCTGAGGAAAACAACCACTATCGAGCGATTTTTGGAATATAATTCTCAGCAGGGTTGCCAGGGAGAGGCAACAGGACTTAAAAAAGGCTGGAGGTATCCCATCAGGACCCGTTGTAAAGTCATTTGGAAGCCCATTAATATGATCTTCTGAAATTGGAGGGATAGTGAATGAAACGTTATGAGAGTCGTTCATACGACTGAAGTTGCTACTTTGAAGTTGAAAATTTTACGAGACAAAAAACAAAAAACGAAGCAAACATATCGCAAATCTTAGACGAATCATCACTATCAGAATCCTTGTACCTCATGGTATTGGGGTAGTTGTTCGTTTTTTTCTTCATGTTAATAAACTTAAAAAAGTTACGTGGGTCACTAAATAATTCCGCACGCATACTTTGAATATACTCGTCATAGAGTGAAGAGAAAAGTTCTTTGAACTCATTATATGATGTGAGGAAATTGTTGTGACTTATAATGTCCTTGTCGTTCATATAACTTTTCTACAATTTATTCTTTTTATTTTTAAGACTCTTCAGTTCTTTATTGAACCATGGTGGAGACGTTTTAGAAAGGCGCTGACGCTCGCGGGGAACGTGAGAGGAAAACAAATCGCAAAGAATTATGTAAAATTTAAAAACGTCTTCGTCAACATTATTGCTACATAGCCAGTAATGTGTTAAAGTCAATAGATGTAAGTCTACTGGAAAGTTTCGAAAAGTTAGCCTTTCCAAAAACTGAAAAGTATTCTGTTTCGTCACAATTTTTAAAGTTTTCAGTTTCATAGCAATATGTAATTAGTAGTGGGGGTGGGGGGTGATATTTGTCAAGAGTAGACATTATAACTGCGCTAGGTTCAACTAATAAGTTACCCTTGTCAGTAGAAAATACCAGGTCTAACTGCCTACCCATGTCATTCTTAACATTACTGATTTGGCTGAGACCAAGAGATGAAATAGTGTCCAGGAAAAGTGATTCTCTTATTGTCAAGTTATTAAGTGGGAGATAGTCATCGTCATCATCGTTTAATACCCATTGTATACTAGGTAAATTAAAAGCACTAATAAGTAGTAATTCGTCAAGAGGCTCCATCTTACCATGGATAAAATTAGAAGTTGAAATGAGCAGGTCGTATATATTTGGTCAACAATATTTATAGAATCTGGAGGAATATAACAACAAAGTATGTATAAGTCGTGTCTTAAGAGAGACAGCTTAAGAACTATAAGTTCAATGTCAAGAGAGTTGGAAAAACTGGGAATCACAATTTGGGTGCAATTGAAATGGTTTTTACATGCGAGGAGTACATCTTATTTACATAATAGTAATATTATGATATTTTTATTTAGAAATAAGATTTTTAGCTTTCAGCTTAACCACCTGTAGTTAACATTGCTTTTAGATCTTTCCCTTGAATTTATCAAAGCTTACCCCATGAGAGCCCAGTATCTCTCGATTGGATAAAGTTCCAGGCAATTTGGTGGATTTGCTTCTCTAGGCAGAATATTAACTTTATTTTTTTATAGCACTCCATTGTTGTAGATCCGTAGTGACACGTAAGCAGATCAGGCCAAAAAAATAGAGAGCCTCTATGTTGTTGAATAAAAGGTAGCAAGTGTAGCAATAAGTGGCTGTCTATGTATTTTATTTTTTTAATTAATGGTCCGCTCCTGAGTCCACAAGCACAAATCGCCTATCATATGAAACGGAACCCTGCCAACGATTTCGTTAATATGATCCTCGAAGAAAAGACGAGTATTAAAGAAGATACCCAAATCTTTGGTTTTGTCAAGTCCGAAGGCCTCCTTTTACGAAAAAAGGACATAGCAGTACATTTGCTAATATTGAGAGGAAGACAGTTATATAAGAATATAATTTATGTGTCGTTCAAGTTTAAAATTCCACACTCGTTTTCAATAGAAGTAATGCAGAAAATTTTGGCATGTTCAGTATAAGAAAGTATTCTTGAATTAGCGAAAATTAGAGATAAATTATTGATGTAAATTATAAAAAGGAGTGGTCCAACATGGCTGTCTTGAGGAACTCCAGAAGTATTATCTATTTAGTCAGATAAATAAGAATAAAACCGATTGACAGAGACAGTAGGAAATCCAAGGACAGTCAACTTATTAAATAAAATTTTGTGATTGATTTGGTCGAAAGCTTTACTGAAATCCATGAAAATGCAATCGACTTGCTTTCCGCTACCATCCTCTGTCTAAGTTACATACATCGGAGCCTCCGACATATTCCTCATTGTCTTCTCTATGTAATGTGAAAATGAAATTTGGACGACAAGAGAAGTTTTGAAATTTAAATATTCTGTAATTCGCACAATTATGACTAATCTATAATGCATGGTAAAACGACATCGTTAAAAACCACATGGATTTTTGTGTTTGCTTCCCATTCTTGCATGCGATTTAACGACGTCGCTTTACCATACATTAATCGCCATACCCATAAGGTATGTGGAATACAAGATATTCCCATTACGAACCACGTTCCGTTATTAGTGACGAAATATCGTGAAATATATAGGAAATCACGGTATAGAGAACACAATACTCTCTGAGCTCTCTCTGTCTTTCCTATAAAAATGTATATACATTAATCACGAAATTACGTCACTGAACATGTGCCAACATTTTAATGGGAATATCTTGTATTCTATATACCTTGTGCCATATCAATCTATCTATTCCACTCAAAAACTCTCAGATGCTTTGCTGGTGTAAAATTAAGAAGAAGATGAAGAGAGTATTTATTTCAAAAAATATCGACAGCTTAAAATTCAAGCATCAGCTGAGAATATTTTTCTTTTCAATAGAAATAAATTAAAATCATGTGATCTCTGTAATTTAAGGAAAAATATATATACTACACATATAAACATATACATACCATGCAAAACCTATTATTAATGTAATACATATAACTGTCTTGTTGGCACTTACCTGAAAAAAAAGAGAAGAAAATTCATGAATATAAATACTTTATTGCCATACGGTCAATCGAAAAACATTAAAGGATTTATTATCTGTTTACATCAGTAAATATCTTGCAAGAAAATACGCAACTAATGCGAAAATGAATATTGCTAAAATTAAATTGAATGTTATAAATTGTACTTCTGCAACTAGACCGTACTGACAGTTTGTACATTATGTGGAAAATAAACACTCAGAAGTCATAAATTTTTCGATATTAAAATGAAGACGCATTATGAATGTAGTAGGTAACCGCTAAATAGACAGACAGACGGACGAATATCAATTAACTTCCATACAAATGGCACCAACTGGCAAAAATAAATTATGGTCCGTCATACACTTTGAAAGAGACTGATCGACAGTGAAGGGATGGACATCGACTATGTATGTGCGCTCAGAAGATTGTTGCAATCAATACTCAGTTAATGTCCCTCATAATCACCAGGGGTTATATACGATGCGGCGGCGGCGGCGGCGACTACGGTCATACAGTAAAATTTAAGAAGTTAACATTGCGATCATGCGTGCTAATAAGTAGCCCACAAACTGCAGTTGCGTTATGTTCGCATTTACGGGGGGCCACTGATCTCGCTCATTAATTCAATTGAATTTAATTAAAGATTGAAAATTAAAGAAAAACCTTGTGAAATTGATTCTGATTTAATCTGGGATTTTTTTCAGAGTGCCTAAACTGATGGGAGTTTTTATTTTTTCATTTAGAAAAATATGAATAAGAAATTAAGTCGTATTTAGACAATCATTACTGCACTTAAGTCCAGTGAGAGTCATCATAGAAATGCTTGCTACTAAAATGATTAGTATAGATCACTATGACTATCTCGGATCAATATCTATTGATAGCCGCGTCGATGGAATTCGAAATCCATAAGCAACAGTTTTTATAATTTTCAATGTCTCAAATCTAGCCTAGATCAATTCATATCGGCAATCTTAATTTTCTTTAGACTCGATGCTTACCACAAGGTTTATCTATTGCATCTGTGTAAACAAGGTTGTACACGACATCCTATTAACAATCATGCTGTAAAAATTAAGACGGTCTTTACGTCCAACGCGAGTAAAATAAATTGCATATCAGTAGAGTTGTGCTATTGTCTCGAAAAAGTCAGTGTAATTTGTGGAAATTGGACTCTAAATAAAATAGCGGTAGAATATTAAAAAATCTCGCAAGATAAGGAATAAACCATCATGACTGCCTTCCTAGACATTGCAGAGTTTAATACAACACTAAAACCGGTTGTTGAACTCTATATTTGCGATTACCAGATTTGACCAATCTGACACCCACCAAAGAGCTCTGGCTAATAATTGTTGTAAACGCTATTCTGGCACAATGCGTAGAATCGTTAGAAGATTAGAAATTTGAGTCAAGCGTGCGACATTATAACAGAATCTCATCTAAAGTCTCATAAAACAGAGAAAGTATAATAGTGTTAGCATACACTCACACTTAATAGCTGGCATTACAGTACATCCCCAAAGTGAGATTTATCCTTGGTATTAAAACTTGATGGTGTGCCCTCAATAAGTTCGTTCATCTCCTGAACAGACTAAAATTAAATAAAATAAGTAAAAAACGAGTTTGCAAACAAAACTGAGGGCAAGCCGCATGAAAAAGTAGAAAATAAACGTTTTCTTCACACACAGAGGTGGACTCAGATTTTTTGATTGGGACATTTCTCTTGAATATTCTTTCTCTTCATGAATCAAATCACTTATTACCTCTGTGATTGATTATACTGAAATATATCGGTGATTGTCAGCGAATAAAATCTGAGTCCACCTCTGTGTGTGAAGAAAAGTTTATTTTCTACTTTTTCATGCGGTTTGGCCTCAGTTTTGTTTGAAAACTCGTTTTTTACTTATTTTATTTTCTGCCTTTTTCACGTTAACTAAATTGTTATTACGTGCTGCATGGAGATATTTTAAAACAATTTTATGACGGCTGAAAAGATACTGATTTACTGAATTTTCCCGATTTTCCATGTTTTCCACAGACTTTTCCTATTACTATGAATTTTTTTTAAAAATTTACATGAATTTTCCTCGATTTTTCATGCAAGTTTTCATGATTGTTGAAGAGAAAGTATTGATGCCAATAGGACGGAAAAAAATGATTCCGCATAGCTTATAAAACTTTTTTGTCGGAAAATTTTCCGGAAAATTCAGGAAATTCCAGAAAAATTGGAAAATTCTGCACTTTTCCTGAAACAGATTTATCACAATCATATCGATGAAAATTTTTCCGATGATTTTTCCTCTTTTCCGGGAATTCCATGGAATTTTCCACAAAAGCAACTTTATGCAACTCATTTCGCTCCACAACTTTGTCTTGGGTTGCAAAACGCTCAAACGCTGCCTTGGTCTGAAAAACTCCGGAATAGCGTTTTACATGAATTTTCCTCGATTTTTTCTGCAAGTTTTCACCATTGTCGGAGAGAAAGTAATGATGCCAGTTGATAGGGAACTTGATCCTGCATAATTTAGAAAACTTTTTTACCGGAAAATTTTCCGAAAGTCGGAAAATTCCGGAAAAATCGGAAAATTGCATTTTTTCCTGAAACGGATTTATCACTAATCAAATTTGTACCAAATTTTCAAATGATTTTCCCGATTTTCCGGGTTTTCCATGGAAATTTTTGATAAATTCAATTGTCACGCGACATGAACTTGTGTGCCAAATTTCAGCTCGCTGTGATGACGAAAACTAGGTCTATAAGAGTGTCGAAAATAGTAAAAAAGAAATATACAGACAGATAAATTCGTGTACGAGTTAAAGGGACGGGCTGGCCTCAATTAAAGGATAGCATTCCTAGGAATCACTACAGATTGGCATATGGAACATCAACCAAGGCGATTAAAACTGTATCGTCAGACCGCAAGAATTTAACTATTGAAAAATGTTCAAACTATTTTCATGGTAGTATGCTGATTTGTCTATCCGGGAAAGTATCTGCATGCAATTATTCACTGTCTCTCAATGCAAAAGGTTTTTCTACTGAAATTCCAAGTAGAGAAAAATAGAAAGGTACTTCATTGATAATCGCTTAGAAATATCAGTTTTTATGGATGGATCCAAAGTAAATGAGGGAAGTGGGGCTAGGTTTTTTTTTTTTTTTGAATCCCATACAAGAGAACGATTTCTGCAAAGTTTCAAGTTTTATTCTTCTTGCGCAGCAATCCGGATACTGTCACAAACCTAACAAAATAGAAAAAAATGTATATCGACAATCCGATGGGAATTGAGGCACTAAGGTCTTATATAATTATGTCGCAGCTGGTTCAGAGATGTCAATGCAATGTCGGGCTGGAGCTTACGTGGGCTGTAATTCTCTCTTGGATGCCATAGTATAGTACTGCGTTATAAGGCAGCTAATAGATTTGTGAAAAGGATTCAGGATAGAACGATAGTCATTTCATTTCTTTTTCGCTGTTATTATTGCACACTGTCAATTCAACAAACATGCCGCAAGTTAATGCATTCTCTATACACAATATACTACAATATATTATGTGGACATGGAAAAAGAAGGAATTGAAAGCATTCAGCAGCAACATTCATAAGTTTGATTTATAAATAGATGCAAATTGAGTCTACCTTATATAATCTAACCTAAGTACAACTTCCTGAGACTAGTAAAAGTCCAGATCATAATCTAAGGATTATAGCTTAAACAAAAATACTTGGCAATTTCTCTATATATAATTTTAAGGAGAGATACTACGTACGAGTATAATTCAATTTTTTTTTTTTACATTTTTTATTTTATATTTGCTATCAGTAAAATGCTAACGTGCACAGTATGCAAATGAGACGTCACAACAGGCAAAACGCTTTAAATTCGGCGAGCCCATATTTCTATGAGTCAGACTGTATACCTATATACACGTTAGTGTATTGTCTAACTCTGTTTAGATGAAAGTTCTTTGACTACCATTGAGTCGGGGTCACTTCAATCACCATACCCAAGCCCATGCCCATGCCAAAGCGGACAGTCGCCATATTATGAGGCCACCACCTATTGAAATGCAAAAGTAAAAACAAAAATTGTATTACTCATGCGGGATCAGATAGATCTGAGAAGTAAATAACTCTAAAAACTTTAATTAACTCTCAATTTTAAGGAGATTCATTCAATCCTTCAGTTATGTAGCTCTATTTATATATTATAGGCCTTTTTTAGAAAAATAATAAATTCCTCTTGTGGCTGGGATTATAGGCCCATGGGGCACATGCAACAACTATAAGGCTTACTACATATGGTAGAAATGAGATCAAACCAACTGACAAGGCCGAACGATGAACCTGGAATTTCCACGATTTCCACTAGGTAATGAAATTCGGAGATTGCGCGTTTACATGAATCAACAGGTTCTTTGGTTTTATACTTATGGCTGGGATGGCTGGTTTGGCTATGGAGCAAAATACATATACGTATGTGTATATGTATATATAGGCGCAGGCACAATCAGAGCTATATACATACATAATATATGCCGCACCGCGAAAATAGTTCTCGCGCGTATATTCGAGAAAAAGAGGTCTAATAACGTGACATGCATACGTGGGCTATTCTCTAAGTTGCCTGTAGCTTGCGCGATCAATCATAGTCTATAGGCGCTCGCACTGTACAATTCATTCAGCTTTCCCTCATTTAGTGTGTTACTGTTTCATGGTGTTAATTAACTAAAGAAAGATACGACTTTGACGTGCTATACGAAGCGGAAGAAAGATGGCAAGATTAAAAGCGGAATTTTTGTTGTGTAACAAACACAACGGAATTCCTTTTCATATATAACAGAGAATTTCAAGGAACTATTACATCCGAGACGGATGGCCTTTTACAGCGATTAAAAGACTTAGATGAATATAGGTAGGATTTGGTAGGCGAAAAGTCGAATTTGTTACTTATCTATTATGAGAATTTTTTTTTTTTAATCGCGATAGGATTTAACAGATCCATATACCTACTTATATCAATTTTGAACTTTATAAATCATAAATATCGATGGAGTTCATCTAAGCATTCAACTTGTTGTGCACCAATTGGTATCAAGAATTCACCATTGATTGGTAACAGATTTAAAGTTCACGGTCGACGGACTGATTATTCTGTAGGCGAGCCTGAAGATATTACAGTTTTCTATAGGGTAACGTATTATACAGATTTAAAACAGGAAGGCAGATACCAAGTACCTGCATATCTATCTAATCTTTATCATATTTTTATCGAGTAGTTTTTTTTGGGTCATGATTACCTAATATTAATGTCCATTTAAGAAATGGCATAACATTGTTGTCGGAATTTAACTAATATTAATTATTATTATTATTTATTAATTAAAAAAATTAGCTGAGAATATTAAATTTTAGTAAACTGTATTAAAAAGTAAAATGTATTTCTTTTTAATAAAAAGTTATAAAAATTACGTATTAATATTATTCAGCATATTACAATTTAATAAATGCCCACTTTTCATACAACTTTAGGCCCGACACCTCCAGACATGAGAGATGTCTTAAACAATGCGGTATGATACTCTCTGAACATATTTTATTAGCAAATTTTATTTCAATTAAGCTGGGAAAAGCTTTTTTGGCGGTCGAGGTGAAAATGTGGAGTTTTCAACTTCTCGTAATTGCACAGAATTGATGAGTCCTGGAAAATAACTTCCTATAAAAAAAAATGTTTACAACAACAGAACACTAATGGTCATGGAAAAAAGAACTGCAAAAATATATCCGAAATGTAGTAGCTGGGGCGTATGTGACCCAAGTGCATGAAAATGGGTTTTCCGGCACCAAAAATGTACCGAGAAAATTTTCTGAATCTAGAAAAAGTACACCACCCGATAGTACTCGGTGAAAACTTTAATTTGATATGCAACATGCGGTATTGGAAACACCACCCATCAGCCAATGGTTCCTACCCCCCCCCCCCCTAAAAGTGTGCAGTGAAAATTTTTCCTCTAGGAACTGTAGCTGATAATGAGCTGAGGCGAAAAGTGAAACTCGTTTTCCGATCGGACATAACCCTACCGAGTTAGAGCCGATTTAAGATGAGAAAAATCTAGTACCTCAGTTCGAATAAAAACAGCGAAATACTAAGAAAGTATAGGAATGGCTATAAATAGCTATTAAAGCCTCCGAATATAGGAGTGTGCGTACTCAAACTTCTTCTCAGGACCTAAGAAATTCCGTATGTAGGTACTAGATTTTCCAAAACGTACTAGATCAAACTTTGACACACCCCCGGCTACCTGCTTAATCCAACTAAACATTGTTAATATGTTCAGAGTATCATAATGCATCGTTTAAGACGTCTGGAGATGTCGGGCCTAAAATGAGCATCCCCTTTTGGATGTTATCATATACAGGGTGTCCCGTAAATCGACGTCAAGCCAGAATCGGGTGATAGACCAAATCATAATAGTTACCAGAAAAATATAAAAAAAATCTAAGTTATGTATTTTTCAAATAATAGACACTTCTTTTGTTTTCGAGAAAATGTAATCCCGAATAGTGCTTATGTATAACCTGTTGCTTTAAATTCTAAGCCAACTGCTCCAGCTTGCTAGAAAATGTCACATTTTGCCGAACCAAGAATAGCAAATTAATACTTCACCCAACTTTAACTGACTGTAATGAAAAAAAATATATATTACGCTAATTTTGCAAGTAACTTTAAAAGTTGACGCATTTAATAAGGATTTTAAAATGGTGTAACACTTGCTACATTATTTCTTAGATTAGGGGGAAAAAATTGCTTTCTTCAAGAAACCCAGTTTTGAAAAATTTCTTTTTACCTACTAAGAATGATTCTAGTATACCCAAAGCTTGCCGTAACTTTAAGATTCCAGTTTGAGTGAGACGGAGAGTCATTACATGAAGTGTGAGTGAGACGGATAGTGACCATTTTAGAATCCTTATTAAATGCGTCAACTTTTAAAGTTACTTGCAAAATTGGCGTAATACATTTTTTTTTCATTACAGTCAGTTAAAGTTGGGTGAAGTATTAATTTGCTATTCTTGTTTCGGCAAAATGTGACATTTTCTAGCAAGCTGGAGCAGTTGGCTTAGAATTTAAAGCAACAGGTTACATAAGCACACTATTCGGGATTACATAAGAAAAATAAAATTGAAAAAAAGTAAAGATTTGTAGCAACAAAAGCTAAAAAACCATCAGAGGGTGTACATTTCTCGAAAACAAAAAAAATGTCTATAATTTGAAAAATACATGACTTAGATTTTTTTTTATATTTTTCTGGTAGCTGTTATGATTTGGTCTATAACCCGATTCCGACTTGACGTCGACTTACGGAACACTCTGTATAAAAGATGTAAGACATTAAAAAGGGCCTTAACCATTTTTTTTTTTATAATATTATTATAATCTTGTTAATTAATAATAAAAATAAGATGTGTGCTCTTTTTTGCACGCTATCCAGCCCACTGCACTGCTGTATAAAAGAACACCTCAGAACCAAAACTAACTTTATTTTTGAAACTTGTGGTAGTCTCCATACACATGTGAACAATTTTAGTTTGGAACTACGAAAAATGCCTATATTATTTTTTCATAATAAACGTAACAAAGATATACTAAAGCGTTAATTAAAAAGTAAAAAGAAAATAAAAAAATTGATTTGAGTAAGCTTCAGTTCAGAAAAGGAAAAGGGCTTTCCTTTTATATATGTAGGTATATATAAAGACAAGCAATTTGTGTTACTGATATTAGCAACTCCTTCTGACGAATAGAACTATAAATTCAGCGGTGCAGCTCTAATTTATTACTGTAGCCATAGCCCCCGGGAGATACAAGGAACAAAATAACACACGTAATCATGTTTTTCTTCTATATTCGTCATAAAAAATAAGTTGAAAATATTTCAAGTTCCCACTTTCGATTTAAAAAAAAGTTCAAATTTGATATTTATTTATTAAGTATAGGTACTCACACCATTGTAACTCAACCAATTTTTCTGTCTGTCACTGATATGCCACTGACCGTTATATTAACACACACATCTCATTAGCGCACCGATTAAAACACTACTCAAAATTGCGAGCAAAAATAACAGTACTAATTGAATTAATGTTTTTATTTTATAAGCCTTTGCAGCTATACCACGATAAAGTTTAGTGCTTTAAAGTAGCAATTTAAACCGAAAACTCAAATTTATGATTAAAAATCTACCGACAAATATTAATTTTCCGTTCGATTCACTCACTCACACAAACCCAGACTGAACTTTTCACCATTATTGTACGTTTTGTTATATATACATACTCGTCGCATGTATGTATGCATACATATTTTAGAACAAAGAAAAAAAGATTGCCTTGTGCAAAAAGAAAAGCAAGCAATATTAATTCACTATGTATTTCGAAACGTTTTCATAATAAATTCATTATTTGTGATCTAATAATTATGTTGCGCAGATAGATTATGCACACAATCTCTAATAAGACAAAATTTGTTGAGATAAATTCACTTTTTCACAAGATTGTTTGTTGTTCACTGAATCTCTGAACTGAACGTTTTCACTAAGCACGCGGAATACACAACGTTTGGAAATATGTAAATAATAAATCCATTTTTTATATAATTTTATAGAATATTATTCAATAATTTCGAGAATATCCTACACTATAATAATTAAGTTTTTATGGAGTGAAAATTACTTGTTTGAAATGCTCACATTAATTTACCGACCACCACGGAACATACAGAAACAGTTTTTAAAAAAGGGATGCCAATACCCCGGCAGTGGACCTACACACACGACACCTACCAACCACCAAATGTTTAAAGCGTTTGCCGCTAAATTATAAGAAAAAAGTCGCCAGAAGATGATTATGCTACCAACAAAATTATTATAATTATTAATAATAACAGTTTTTCCCCATATTTCTCTAAATTGAAGGGGGTATTTTTCTCTTCTTTTTATTTTTGAAATCTACTAATCAACTTCTACGATTATCTCCCTGCCTGGATAAGGATAGCAAAAAAATAAATTATCAGGAATATTTTTCCCAATATTTCTGTAAAATAATATAGGAGGGGGGGTCATTTTTGTATACCTATCTGAATCTACTATCAAACACCTTCCAACGAGTACCCGCATGCTTAAATGAAGATATGAAGATAAAAACACAAAATGGTATATCCAAAAGCAACCTTTTTTTTCCACAATGAATGATAGGGCTTCCTAGATGAAATGTATAGGATATACTAAGATTTTCTTTCCGTTTTGTATAGCAGAATGGATTGGACACCCACGCATAATATTAAAAGTTATTTTGCTTTCTGCATGTCCGTCTGTCCGTCTGTCTGTCCTCACGGTAACTCGAGAACGCGTGCACTGAGAGAGCTGAAATTTCGCACACTTTTAAAAATAAGGGCAAATTTAAGCTCGACAATGGGACCAATCAGGCAACTCCTTTGTAGAGTTTCCATACACAAACTTTGATCTAATATTTGGACCTGACAACGCCTCGGCGTGGAGAACTCAAATTTTGTGGACGGTATTTTCATAAAAATTGCAAATACAAGTTCAAAAATGGACTAATTCTTGGTGTTGCCATACAAAAATTTGGATTTTCACTGAGAACGCGTCGACTTTCTACTCAGAATTTTTATAAAAATAGTAAAATATAATTCAAAAATAAACTAAATCGGACAACCCCTTCTTAGTGTTGCCATACCAAACTTTTATTTTCATCTAGGGTATAATATTATTGGTCTTAGACCAATTGTAACTTTTTCTCTTGTTTTGGCTATAATTGTTCATTATTATTATTAATGAAATTTATTTAAATTTTTTCAAATATTTCAAATGGTGTCGTTTTATCGTATGCCGAACAGAATCCGTAGCGAAGATGGAAGTCTATTTATTATAAGCATACTGTCCTGCTTCAGTAAACAACAATACCACTCAAGACTTTGCGCGTCTCCCGTCGAGCACCAATATAAATTTATGAATTTCTCCTTGAAGGACCGTCCAAAAAGAATGATGTACGCAACTTAACGTCTGCACGTGTGCCGTTAAACGTGGTATTTTTTGTTAAAAAAGTGACAAATCAATCATTCAATTTCAAATGCCAACAGAAGTTTCCTAATCTAACAAAAATGATAGCAAATACAATAAGTCAATTTCTAGTATTAAATAAAATCAAAATACGACTTCTAACATTGTTCAAGTAATTAAAAATGTGAACAACATTAACTCATTGCATTTCTTTTACAACGTTACATAATAATATTTTTGGGTTGGACTATATAATTATAAGAAAGAAGGCGATTTGGACCATTAGCCTCTGATTCTTTCGTTAGATTTGTATACCAATTTTCCTACATTTATTCGAATTTAATGAACCAATTCACATATCTAAAGGGGTACCACCGATGTGGTTGGTATTCGTATGACAACAAGTCGCTTAATTTTTCGCTCAATAGCTAAGCTTTATTCGAAATCAAATCTGGAAAATTATAGTAGGTATAAAAAAAAAAAGCAACAAAAATTTATCAAAACTTACAACACCATAACACACCGATTTTTACATGACTTTATATAAGTTTTGTGTGGGTGGCATGGCCATATGCTATAGGCAAAGAAATCCGCGATTACAATTCGCTATTTACACACGTAAGTACCGATATAATCTGAACAAAACAAACACTACCCCTGCTACTAAACAGCAGTAGAATCATAACAACTAACAGCAGATAATAATGTAGAAAGCTTCCAGGAATGATGATGCATAACACTTTTCTCGGAAGTAAAACGCAACAACACCATCGTTGAAAAGTTATTTGCCCCACTCCTAGTTTTATTTTCTTTTTTTTTCTATGAATCTTAAAGTGATAAAATTCCAGTCTGTAACAACTCGAAACAGTTGTGCAAAGCTTGAATGATCTCCACGAGCGACGCCAAGGAGATTCTCATCATATGGCAGCAACGCGTAGAGTTTCCTAATTTGGCTCAGGTAGGTCTAGGTATGTACAAGCTATAAGAAGTGACACATTTTAAAAGAACTTGTCACAACGTTTTAAGTCAGCTGCTACTCATTGTCAGAATATTGCAATGCCAACGTCTCTATATACTTAAAGAGTTGGAAAATAGCTGACTGTCCCACCACAGGCATAGAACTGTACTAGATTTTACTATTGCATCGCAATCTATAGTTTCTCTAGGTAGGCTATAGAGTTGTTACAGTCTCACAATGGAATGGGAATATGTGATATTTTTTTTGTACTGTCGTCTGCAGCGAAAAATGACGCAAATATATGAAAAAATATTTTTCTCTTGTTTCTGTTAAAGTTTTATGTTTGATATTCTTTCAGTTTTTTTTTTATAGATTCTGGACTTCCGTTAAAAGCCTATAGAAACTCAAGAGAAGAGGCAAAGGCAAAAATAAAATTACGTGCTGCATGGAGATATTTTAAAACAATTTTATGACGGCTGAAAAGACACTGATTTACTGTATTTTCCCGATTTTCCATGTTTTCCACAGACTTTTCCTATTACTATGAAATTTTTTTTAAAAATTTACATGTTTTCCTCGATTTTTCATGCAAGTTTTCATGATTGTTAAAGAGAAAGTATTGATGCCAGTAGGACGGAAAAAAAATGATTCCGCATAGGCTTATAAAACTTTTTTGTCAGAAAATATTCCGGATAAGTCGGAAAATTCCGGAAAATTTTCCAGAAAAATTGGAAAATTCTGCATTTTTCCTGAAACAGATTTATCACTAATCATATCGATGAAAATTTTTCCGATGATTTTCCCGCTTTTCCGGGTTTTCCATGGAGTTTTCCACAAAAGCAATTTTATGCAACTCATTTCGCTCTACAACTTTGTCTTAGGTTGCAAAACGCTCAAACGCTTCCTTGGTCGGAAGAACTCCGGAAAATGAATTTTCCTTGATTTTTTCTGCAAGTTTTCACCATTGTCGGAGAGAAAGTAATGATTCCAGTTGATAGGGAACTTGATCCTGCATACTTAAGAAAACTTTTTTTACATTAAAATTTTCCGGAAAAGTCGGAAAATTCCGGAAATTTTTTTCGGAAAAATCGGAAAACTTTGCATTTTTCCTGAAACGGATTTATCACTAATCAAATTTATTTTTTTCGGAAAAATCGGAAAACTGCATTTTTCCTGAAACGGATTTATCACTAATCAAATTTGTACCAATTTTTCAAATAATTTTTCCCGATTTTCCGGGTTTTCCATGGAAATTTCCGGTTCAAATTTTGATAGTTTCAATTGTCACGCAGCATGAACCTGTGTGCCAAATTTCAGCTCGCTGTGATGACGAAAAGTGGATCTACGAGAGTGTCGAAAATAGTAAAAAAGAAATATACAGACAGACAAATTCGTGTACGAGTTAAATGGAATGGCCTCAAAAATATAAAACTTTACTTTTCTGTGTTCTTCTGATGATAGGTTTCGAAGCAGGATCGGTGGTTGGTACTATTAACATAGATATGTAATGTATGCAATTCCGACTGATCCATCTAGTGACGGAAAATGGAATTAAATTTTTTTTTCTATTAACATAGATATGTAATGTATGCAATTCCGACTGATCCATCTAGTGACGGAAAATGGAATTAAATTTTTTTTTTTGTAACGCACTGTATGGGGTCTATGTATATATTCGAACCTACACGAGAGCAAACTACAGAAAAAATATATTTTTCCCTAAAAATGTAGGTAGTACAGATCGATTAGTACAATAAAGGCCGATTCACACCGCCGCGATAGCGATAATCATTGCGATAAGCTAGCGACACAATTCCTTTCACATCGACGCGATAGATCACAGCGATTCTTATACATGCATATGCCTGAAATAAATAAAAATCTGAATATTGGACAAATTAGAGTTTCCCAATTGTATTGGCTAGTAGTATTGGTGATGGACCCGATGGCCAACCAAATTTCAGACGTTATGCCGAAACACCATAGCTTTGAAACACCATTTAAGGTGATCTTGGGGGACCATTAACAGTGACACACTGGGGACTTACCCTTTGAAAAAGATCTCATAAATGGTACACGGATGGTTAACGTCAACATTTACCACCACATCCAGTTCCCTTTAGAAGAAAGGACACGACAAATTTATGTTTTTCACGACAAATTAATGATAAATTAACGACAAATTATGAGATAGTTCCGAGTTAAATCAAGCGAAGTTGTGGTGGTAACTTTATGTATGTCTATAACCTCACTTCATTTAACATTTCCCACTTGTATTTTAGTCTAGATTTAGCTTCTAGGGAAGGACACAATAAATCAACTCTGGTCGCGCGGTATTCGCAGGGTCGCAGTGGCCAAGTCACCAATACTCTTAAGCTAACCCAACCTGTATTCAGCTCCTTCATTTTTCAACACCCACTATGGCAATTCTAATCTAATGGCTATTCGGTTTTCACTCAAAGCTTGTCTGGGGCTAAGAGAAAATGCTAAGATCAAGGAAATAAACGTAATGAGATTGCAGATTGAATACAAGATGTACGTACAAATTCATTTTGATCAAAATCAAGGTTACATAAACATACCAGATGCCTTGGCTATAGACTACATCAAAAATCTATACTAAATCGTTTACTTAGCCATCAAATGAGGAAATAATCATCATTACTTAATAGGCTAAGCTCCATGAAAGTTCTTTTTAGCATCATTCAACCACTGTATTCGGGAGGTAATGAAAAAAAAATTCTCTCATAAACCACATTTGAAACTCCAATCAAATTAGTCATAGTCAAAATTTCCTGACTCGTACATATTCTTTAGACTGTTCTATTCACTAATTTGGAAATTCACAGGGGAGGTAGATTAGATCTTCCTCACTATCATTTTCTCTAATATTAGATGACGAACTCCAAATCATTAGCTTATCCAAAAACCCTTTTCAATTTATTACATGTATGTACAGCATCGAAGCTTCGCCATGAAAATTGAAATTAAGATGACGAGGCGTTGGTTGGTAGCCTATAGTGAGTACACTACAGAAAGAAAAATCCAGGCATCAAACTCAATTACAGATCTCACCCAATATTTATACCGAATATCGATTCATACAATATATGTATGTATGTATAGGAGCTCGACTGGAATCAAGAAGACCTCACATGACGTTTAATCTCACAACGGCAATTAATTAAATCCTTATTAAAAACAGATATCTAAGGGCAGATATCATTTTTAGGATGTCCCGCAGTTGTGGGTAGTTCGAGGCTTCTTCATAAAAATTAAAATTAAGAGGACAAGGCGCTGATTTCACACCAGTAAGTAGAGCACAGAGGTACAAATTTGAGTACACATATCAAGGATCGAATCTCAATTGCCTCTGACCAAAAATTTTTTCCCTAATTCCACATTTATGTAAATAGTATACATATTTTACTTTACATGTTGATAGTTTTAATAAAATAAGTAAAAAACGAGTTTTCTTCACACACAGAGGTGGACTCAGATTTTTTAATTGGGACATTTCTCTTGAATTTTCTTTCTCTTCATGAATCAAATCACTTATTATCTCTGTGATTGATCATACTGAAATATATCGGTGATTGTCAGCGAATAAAATCTGAGTCCACCTCTGTGTGTGAAGAAAAGTTTATTTTCTACTTTTTCATGCGGCTTGGCCTCAGTTTTGTTTGAAAACTCGTTTTTTACTTATTTTATTTTCTGCCTTTTTCACGTTAACTAAATTGTTATTACGTGCTGCATGGAGATAGTTTAAAACAATTTTATGACTGCTGAAAAGACACTGATTTACGGAATTTTCCCGATTTTCAATGTTTTCCAAAGACTTTTCCTATTACTATGAATTTTTTTTTAAAAATTTACATGAATTTTCCTCGATTTTTCATGCAAGTTTTCATGATTGTTGAATAGAAAGTATTGATGCCAGTAGGACGGAAAAAAATGATTCCGCATAGCTTATAAAACATTTTTGTCGGTAAAGTCGGAAAATTCCGGAAATTCCAGAAAAGCTGGAAAATTTTGTACTTTTCCTGAAACAGATTTATCACTAATCATATCGATAAAAATTTCCGATGATTTTTCCATGGAATTTTCCACAAAAGCAACTTTATGCAACTCATTTCGCTATACAACTTTGTCTTAGGTTGCAAAACGCTCAAACGCTTCCTTGGTCGGAAATACTCCGGAAAAGCGTTTTACATGAATTTTCCTCGATTTTTTCTGCAAGTTTTCACCATTGTCGGAGAGAAAGTAATGATGCCAACTTGATCCTGCATAATTTAGAAAACTTTTTTACCGGAAAATTCCGGAAAATTTTGTCGGATAAATCGGAAAACATGGAAATTTCCGGTTCAAATTTTGATAGATTCAATTGTCACGCGGCATGAGCTTGTGTGCCAAATTTCAGCTCGCTGTGATGACGAAAAGTGGGTCTACGAGAGTGTCGAAAATAGTAAAAAAGAAAAATACAGACAGAAAAATTCGTGTACGAGTTAAAGGGATGGGCTGGCCTCAAAAAGGACATCAAGAATAAGGCTTTTATCCTTGAATATCCTGGAACACGTACTTTTTTTTTCATCTTAAAATATCAACTAAAACTTGGAATCTCAAGGGGATCAAGGAGAAAAAAATCAAGAAAGCTTCACCAAAATACATCTATTACTACTTACAAATAAAAAAAGATAGTTTTTATATAGGATGTCCCGTATGTGGTCTTGCAACTGAAGGCTATGGATAGGTCATGATCAGGCAAGTACAAATTGTATGAGTGGGGGGGGGGGGGGGGGGGGGGGATCTTAACGATTTCCGATATACATGATTTTAAGTTATTTTGGTGTTTTTATAGATTCCCCCGTAACTTCTGAACGTTGCATCCTATGATGATGATTTAAAAATTATTTAGATTGATAACAGTTGGACCTTTCCAATGGTATTAAATTTTCCCCCTCATTCTCTCCGTTTTGAAGAAATGGCTTAACAATTCTAAGATTTCAGCTCGGTTTTTTAACTACTATTTTTATCAAAAGCACGTCATTAACACCATGTTTTCATATTGGATTTAAGAAGCCCAAAAGCTTCCCTTTAAAATGACCTATGACACTTTGTACCCAAATTGTAACCCTTTTTGCAACCTGCAGCTTATAATCTAGTTCTATTGAATCGCCCACAAAATTCCCAAACAAATTACTGTGAAACAACAGCAATGTTATAAAGCAAAAAAAACAAACTATAACCAATTTTATTGTTGTCTTGGATAAATGACTTCTTTGTGTGGGTTTTTTTTAATTTTAATATTTATCAACCTTTAAGGCCTATTTAAAGAAAAATTTCCCAGACACACTGATTGTCCAGTCCTACTTTTATAAAATAGACTAGATAGGTATACATACCAACATACGTATACGTAGCCTTTTTTATTCTCTTTCTATTTCTTTGCAGGAACACGAAAATATATTAATTCCGACTCTTAAAATTCTTTTCAAATACAAAAGCCCTAGAGAATCAACCGAAAATGGTTTTCTTCTATACTACATATAGTACCAGAATAAGATTCCGGTCAAAGCTATAAGAAAGTGAGATTTTTTTTTGTATGCTTCTTCTACATCTACTATAAAGCGATGACGACGACTACGTCAGTTTTGTAAGTTCCGTTTTCTAATCCGGAAATTCTTCAACTATGTAAATCTTATCATGTGTTTGTTTTTGTGCCGCTTCTTTGCTCAGCTCCCTCAATATTTTTATCGTCTATAGGCTCCGTTTCACTCGAGTAAATGAAGTCAACATCTGTATATAGACACAGAGGGGGTAACAGACCATATCTTATGTTATAGAAGAAGAAAAAAAAATAATAATAATAATACGAGGATGATCGAGGAAAACGACGAGATCGACCGCGTTCATTGAGGTGTTCCAACTGTGCTCTATCTTGTCTGGTCTGCTCTCTAAGTGCAAGAAAGTCTGATTCACATCTTTTAAGAAAAACAAATATTGGTCGGCAATAAATCTATATGGATAGAGCGTGAAATACAAGGTGTAAAAGTCGTAACGCTGCTCCTGCATATCATGTATATATGAACAAATGATTGCGGAGATTTTTTTATTAGAGAAAGAAGACGATCAAAGCTTTCTAAAAGAGAAATGATAATATTGAGTTCTTGCTATAGCGGTGTGATATCATAGGTATTCTCATTCGAGATAACATTCAAATAAGACAGAAATATCTAGCGCTGCACTCTGAAAATTCTTATACCTAGTTTCAAGTTTTCTTAAGGGGGTATTCTAGTGACTCGAATTTTAGGTGATTTTTGAAGTGCCGTAAAAAAAAAGGCAATCAATATTTTTCTATCCATTTTTTTATGAGTTATTTATTAACATTGCAAGAATACAGAAAAAAATAAAAAAATTAAAAAAGTTAAAAATTCAAAAAATTAGCAGCTGATGAAGTGGGGGGCTTCAAAAAATTGGCGCGTGATCATGCGCACGATTCCAACCCGCCTAGCAAACCGAAAAAAAAAAAGATTATGAGTCTAGAGTAATGTCGCTATGTCCGGAACTAGGGAAAAGTTGAAAAAAAATTTTTTCACAAAATGGCCGCTGCCTAAAAAAAAAAGCAATTTTTGTACCACTTTTGACTTTTTCGAATTTTTTTTAAAATAGTAAAATTTGAAATTTTGGGATACGGCTAGTTCCGGACATAGACAAGTCTATAAAGAAGACTCTCAAAAATATTTCAAGTAAATCGGTCCAGTAGAACTTGAGAAATCGTGGGCATCGTCTTGAAAAAGGCAATTTCGAGAAAAACGCGTTTAAGGTGTAACACCACTGTAAATTTTTTGAAAAATCGTTTATTTTTATTGGCTTAAAAAATAGTTTAAACCCTCTAGAATAAGAAAAAAAAGGTGCCGTGCGAGAAAAAAAAAATTTTTTCCTTTGAAAATGGAGGTCGCCACCAAACGCGTCAAACTTGCTCCGAAACATGTCCCGGGAAGATGGCTGTGGAGCCGCCATTTTTTTTTCCGCTGTCAAAAATTTATCAATAAAGTTCAATGTATGTCCGATTATACCCTTAAAAGGTTTTTTTCAAACACCTTTAATTTTGCGAGAAAAAAATTCGTGAAAAAACCTTTTTTTTTAGCCGTTACAGAGGCGTTACCCCTTAAAGTCCATACGTCCACGTGGTTTGGAAGTTAGAATTCAATCAACTGTTAGCAGCTGGATGCAAGTGAACACTAAATATAAAGATACAAATTTGAAAAATCCTCTTGTAGGCATATTCTTGAATAGTTAAACTTTGAAAATATGAAAACAAAAAAAAATCGATTTTTTCGAATTTCTAGACACCCCTTAAGAATTCAATGTCGATGATATTTTGAAACGTTTGCTCTCAAAACTAAGGTATTTTTCGTAGGATTACATTTTTTATAAGTTTAAAGCCTTAAGCTTGGATAATTCAAAATATTACAAAATCTACAAATAATACTGCACCATCATTGTGTGTTCAAACGAATTGCCCTTTAGTCCTGCGGTTTTCAACCAAAGTTGATTAATTTTTCTAGTCTAGATTCTTGAAAATATGACGTGTGTCTATAGAAAATCCACATTTAACAAGGCCATAAATAGTTGGTGAAATTTTAAATTTTGATCACAAAACTTCCGAAATTCATTAAATGAAACAAATTTCAGAAAGGACCAGGGAATAAAAGCTCGTAGGTAGGTAGCTAAGCTACTGGTCAGAAGGAAAATAAGAAGAAGAAAAAACAACTAAAAAAGCTAGAATTGGTCTAATGTAAGACCAATTCTTATAATATCCTAGTAGATGAATGCCCGGCCCGTATGTAATTTCGTATGGTCACCCATCTGTGCAAGTTTGATTTTTTAAGTTGTTTTTCGAATATATTTCTGTTGGACAGAAAAAATTATTATAACCAATATCATAGGATTTCATATTCTGAAGAACAGTTCAGGACAATAAAACTAAATGTTTTTAAAGTAGGTATACGTAAACAACTTAAATTTTTATATGGCAACACCAAGAAGGGATTGCCCGATTTAGTACATTTTTGAAGCTTTGTTTACTATTACTATGAAAACATCGTGTTCAAAATGTCGACTCTATATGTCGACGAGTTCTCAGGCAGTGTTCAAATATGTAGTGAAAAACGAAATTTTTGTATGGCAACCCTACGAAAGAGTTGCCCGATACGTAGTTACTTTTTTTTAAAAAAGCTCGTATGTAAAATTTCAGTTCTCTGTACACTCGCTCTCGGGTTATCGTGTTGACAGACAGACGACAGACGGACGGAAGGACATACAGACGGACGGACGAACAGACAAACAGAAAGAGTACGGACCGACGAACGGACGAACAGACGGATATGCAAAGATCAAAATATATTTTAATATTATGAGTGGATGTCCAACCCATTTTTCTCTACTAGCATTATTTCTGTGCGTTACCAACGGATTGACAAACTTGATTTCATCTAGGGTATAAAAATACCACAACAACCCCGTCCGATGTAATTTAGTGTATAAAAATTGAAAAAAAAACAGGTAATAACAAATGTATGATTTTCAAAAAATCAAAGTCTTTTCGAATTCTCAAAATTCGAATTTTTATGCTATTGCCCATATAAATGGTGCGAAGAAAGTCTTGTGATGAGTATCTTTTATACCTAAGTATATATTCTCGTGAATTTTGTAGCTTAATGCTTTATGATACAGAAACGTAGCGATTATTAGTTAAAACATATTTGGAAAAAGGTTAAAATAATCTGACGTTAAGCGTATAGTTTTAAAGAAATATTGGTTAGCAATTAAACAGAATACTGACGTTAGTCAGGTATCATTAGTGTTAATTTATAATAAAAGAAAACTCTCAATCTCTATCTAACTGTATTGATTCAATTATCCATCTCAAATTATTATTTGCCAATCTATGTAAATCTAAAATTCAATTTCATTAATATCTGGTTGGGATACAACAAGGGTCTATTCTTTTCCTTTTTATACCCTAGATGAAATCTAAAGGGGTATACTAAGTTTGTCATTCCGTTTGTAACACCTCGAAATAATGATGGTAGAGCAAAATCGATTGGACACCCACGCATAATATTAAAAGTTATTTTGATTTTTGCATGTCCGTCTGTCCGTCCGTCCGTCCGTCCGTGCGCACGATAACTCGAGAACGCGTACACTTAGAGAGCTGAAATTTTGTACACGGACTTTAAAAAAAAAAGTAAAATTAAGTTCGAAAATGTGACAAATCGGGCAACTCCTTCGTGGGGTTGCCATACAAAAATTTCGTTTTCGTGGGGTTGCCATACAAAAATTTCGTTTTCCGTTATATATTTGAACACTGCCTGAGAACGAGTCGCCGTAGAGAGCTGAAATTTGGTACATGGTGTTTTCATTGTACTAGCAAATAAAATTTCAAAAATGGACTAAATCGAGCAACCCATTCTTGGTGTTGCCATATAAAAAATTAGGATTTTTATGTATACTGTGAAAACGATCAGTCCAAGACATTTTTATTGTACTAAAAACTTCTTCAGAATATAAAATCCTATAAAATTGTTTATAATAATTTTTTCTGCCCGACGGGCATTCATCTAGGGTATCATAAGAATTGGTCTTAGACCAATTCTAGCTTTTTCACTTGTTTTTTTTTTATTATTACTTATTTCTAATTAAATTCATTAAGACCAATTAAACTTATTTAGTCTTTCAACATCCTTTTGCTTAAAAAATGCGTCGCATACAAGACCAAAATGCTATGCTCTTTTTTACCGTAAAAATTGTTTTGCCACTTCAGCTCATAATAATAATAAATTCTTCTCCTTCAATAAAGAAAGAACGGCACGATAATTTTGTAAAAAATAAGAGCAAAAGTTGATAAAGGCATCCATAAAACGCTCAATGCTAATTCAATTTTATATATACGTATTCAAACGTGGTCCAATGTTTAAGCAATGATTATTATTACCCAGAAACCAGATCTGCTTCCTTATCTCTACCTTGATTTATTATGCTGCTTAACCTTCAGCCTTAGAAATATATATGTTTAGTGACATCAACCCCAGACTTTTGGGCATCATAATTTTTTAGTTATTATATCTACTTTCATTGCACAAACAAAATTCCAATTTTTTTATTTTTTCTCGGTACGATGGTAAAATCAAAACAATTTTTATTTCCTACATTTATAATACTCTCTCATAGCCGAGATTTATTTAGTTAAAACAAAACTTAAAACAAAAAATGTTTCGTTCCTGTGTGCGTGACTAACAATTCAGAGATAAAAAAACAAACTTCGAAGCAATTAAAAAAATTTTATGTAATAAACACTTCAAAGAAATATTTTGGCCAAAATATAACCTCCACAGATAACCCAAAAATATTGTGAGATAGACATAGATATTACACAGTGAATGAAAAATACGAAATAGAGAAAAGCCATAATGAATGTAATAGAAATTATAGATAGATGAGAAATTTGATACGCAGATGAATTGAAGAACTGATGCAACTTGGAAATGATTTATTTTGAAAGCTAAAATATGTGTATGTATTTGGTAGTACATCCGGTATGAAAAATGTTGATCAAATTTATTACAAGTACTACTATCCATTAGAGAGCCAGCCACAGCTCAAATTTTAGGCTGAAAGAAAAATAGTGAAAACATATTTATTGTTTTTTTTTCTATTTTTGAGACTCGCTAGAATGGTTGTGATAATACGAGACTAATTTGTATGTATATGTGGGTATGTTGATCACTTATGACCTTATTTTTCTGCATTTCATTTAAAATATAGCATTAAAGTAGGCCAATGTGTGCTGATTAACATTATGAAGGGCCTTGGAAATTGAAATAATTTTTTTTTTTAATTCCGTATTAAATTGAATTCATTGGAGGAATTACTGAAATGCATATTAAAGGTTAGCAATATATAAAATGTAATAGCAAAAAAAAAAATACCATTAAAAACAAATTTTGAGGTGAGAATTGATTACTAATTACAAAAAAAATATTTTACCTCTAATAATATGCGCTCATAGCTTAAACTTAAAGATTAGGAACTGATCAGAAAGAAAGAAAGAAGGCCTATGTTATTCAATGAAGTCAAAATTAGTAGGTTTCTTTATACACCTTCTCCTCCTCCTCTTCACCACCTAAGGATGACTTTTTTTTTTGTATTAATTTTTATTTTTATTTTATTTTTGTTAATATTTTCGTTCATATGAAAATCACCGTTATTCGTGATTGATCCAAGAAATTAATTAATTCCACAAATGAATCACTTTTTCTAAACAAAATAGAAATTAGTTAGGCATTTCTTCATGGTATTACATGGACAATGAAATTTAGTTAATTTTTTTTTTCAACCTGGAATCAGTAAAAATCTTTCAAGAGTAAGTATTAAAATCTAATTTGAATGCCCACATTACCGCTTAGTTATGTTTTGATTTCCTCACTGTTTATACAATGAGTACGTACATATTTTTCTACTCGATAGAACTATAGATGAACCTTGATGGGCCTCAAAGAAATTTTTTCCAAGCCTAATTTATCCACCAAGAATTGGACCCAGGACTTCTTACTTAACCCAGCGGGAAATCTGGTCAGGCCTTTCACGTGAAGGCTTGTGGAAGCAGTTAAACGCATGTTTTTAAGTTCATTCGTGATTTGTTTGTGAAACCAAGTGCACGCAAATTTGTTTTCGCTCGCAGAGAGTCCACTTAGGAGGCATGCATATACCCATTCCTTCCAATGAAGCTAGGGGGAAGCACATGAAAAAGCTTGAACTGCTTCCTCCCTAGGACATGCCTGTACAAAAGTCCTACAAGGTGTCCAATGAATAGGCATGCATCCTCGATTCCTTCCAAGGAAGCTAGGGGGAAGCACATGAAAAAGCTTGAACTGCTTCCTCCCTAGGACATGCCTGTACAAAAGTCCTACAAGGTGTCCAATCAAGCGGCATGCATCATAACTTCCAAGGAAGGCATCCGGTTCGGGTGATAGTATGAGTCCATTTCCCGCTGGGAATAGACTTTTATTTGATATGGACATGTGTGATATAGGTACTATCACTTTCAGCAACTCCACCACAGCTATGTCAAAGTGAAGGACTGACTACACATAATATTATTATTAATTCCTGCAAATAGGTACATCCGTATTTAGATTGGTATTGATTATTCCAGAACTTTAGATTGAAGGTATAACTTTAAAAAACCGTCAGAATTAAAGAATATCACAGAGTATAGTGACTACAAATAACAAAAAAATGAAAAAAATAAAAACCAAAAAATTTTAAACAATAATTGACTAGAAATATTTTTCAGGGGGCGGTTTTTTTTTTTTTTTTTTTTTTTTTTTTTTTTTTTTTTTTTTATATATACAGATGCAGTAAGCATACAACTAAAATAGAATAGAATAGAATTATTTATTTAGGGCTATGTACTACAAGAATATAAATATATTTTATTTAGTAGGTAGAAGGCGGAAATTAAAATTCAAAATTCAAAAATGTTTTTCATAATCCTCTTTCATTGTTGATTATCCCTTCAAATCTCATAAAAATCAAATATTAATCACTAGTGAAAAATTTATGTTTATACCTTTGGAAGCCATATCTCTGCAGAACTATAAAAAAAAAACTTTGTTAAACTTGTATATAACCTACTCCCATAGAAAAACGTTTCAAATCCGGATTATTTTATGAGCCTTCTTCATACTCAAATGAAATAATATCGTCCCCGATACTTGCATTAATTATGGAGAAATGATCACATTTTCGAAGTAACTACCTCAGAGGCATTCGTACTGTCTTCAGAAAAAACAGAAAAGAGTAAAAGAAAATTGCACAAAAATGCAAAATCCACCATCATCATCATTACCACCACTACCGCACACAGCAACAGCACCACCACCACCACCAACACCACCGCCGCCAGCAACACTTGGATATACATACGTACGTACCCAATATGCGAGTGAAATTCTTCTTGTGATCCGCTTGAGGTTATCAACCCAAATTGAATGTTGGTAGATTACACGCGATCACATAAGTAGAGGAATTTGAGCGCAGTTCCAAACAACGATCAAGAGAGCGACAACAAATATATTCGTATCTTATTGATATAGCAAAGAGAGTGAAGAGGACAGATCAATGATCGCGTCTGAACATGGTGGAAATCATAATAGTGTAGATGCTGGATTTCGAATGAAGTTAGCGGTGATACCTACCTGTAATGGATGTTGTGGTATCACATAGTAACCGCACTCTTGCGAAATATACGGAAAAGATCTACAGTAAAGACTTGAACCAGAGAGAGAACTATAATAAAATGTCTCGTCGTCTTCGGTGCGCTGAGCTGATCTATTTTATTTTTTTATTTTTTCAATCTTCTTCTTTTTCTTGATATATTTCGTGCAAAGAAATCCAAACGTGACAAGACTTTTTTCTTTTACCTTGCGCATTCCAATTTCAAGTCACAAATCGAGTTTTCCAGCATCTCAGTGCGCGACTCAATGTTTGTTGCGCGCAAAGAAGGGAGAATGCTACTTGCTTTGATATGCTGTTGTTGCTTTATTTATAGTGTAAGATTTAGAATAAAAGATCCATTCGATGAAGAAAATTTTTTCTTTCTCCTTCTCTGTGTTTAATACCTATATATTTTTTTTCAACTTTCAGAAAAATGTATAAAATAAAAAACCAAAACAAAAACAAAAAATACCAATTCGTAAATATAATTACACACCACAACGGCACTAATTCCAGTTTTGCTTCTTAAGACGGCAAACAAATATGTACAGGCGGCGGCGCGACATGAAATTATTCAGTGTTCACGGGGATAAGATAAAAACCAAGAAACCCCATTCGAATTGCATTGCACCTACTACAAAGTACCCATATTACGCAATGGATATATACACGTAACTTTATCTAATCTGCATATAAAAGCCATCCATCTGGGGCAGTGTCAGTGACCCTGTGGACTCTTTCTCTTTTTATAATCCACTTTCAAATTTTTGATACAAAAATTTCATTTTTCTTTCGAGTTTTAAAATTTTTCTCTTCGGACTCTTAGCTTTTATACCAATGTATATCGATGTAAAAGATATAGTCAGTCAAAAGTCCTCATTACCTTCTCCTGCGCTTATTATTATAAGCTTTGCTTCCTCATTACGGACGGAACAAAGAAAATTAATTAATAATGGCAGAGTGATTTGATGAAGGCGATGATGATGTCTCAGTAATGGTGGTGGGGTGGAGGCAGTAACGATGGTGTAGGAAATACCAATTTTTTTTTTTTTTTGCAAAATTTCATCCACGTAGAATTGAGATCAAGAGACCTCAGAAGAGATTGTTATCTTTTCAGTTGTTCGTGAGAAAAAAAAATGAAATGAAAAACAAAATTTCATGATGAAGAAAGATAGAAAAACGCAAGCATTATGTAATTCTGTTAGAAAAAGTAACAGGCATCATAACAGAAATTATATCAAAAACTAAGATGCAAGGTATATTTCCGATTTTTGTACCTATAAAATCAATCATAAAATTGTTGACCCACGAAATATCCGCTGAATATTGCTGCTGAAGGTTAAAGTTCATTTGTATAGAAATTTTGTGCAACAGCAAGCGAAAAGACGTGTTTAGAGACGACCTATATGGGGTGGCGATCTTGGCAATCTGGATTTCGCGCTTTTCGCGGTTGTGAGACTGCAGCAGTATTGAAGGTTTCCACGGACATCAGGGCTGCCATGAATGATAATGATTTTGGCATTTTAGTTCTCTTGGATTTCTCTAAGGCCTTCGATAGTGTTGACCACGGCCTTCTCCTTCATAAATTAGCAAACTATTTTAAAATTTAGTGCAACAGCTATTTCCTTGGTCAGGGCGTATATAAGTGGTCGTTCCCAGTATGTTAAGAGTTGGTAATGAATTCTCAAATGCCTTGTCCATACTGTGTGGTGTTCCACAGGGTTCTGTGATTGGCCCATTATTATTTAGTCTCTTTATTAATGACCTTCCTTTGGTAGTGGAGGATGTGAAGGTACACATGTATGCCGATGATGTACAGATTTATCTAAGCAGGCCTATTGGTCTGCTTGAGGATTGCCTTGAGCGTCTTAACTCTGATCTATGTCGAATACACAGGTGATCGATTCTCAATGGACTTCTATTTAATCCTGCAAAATCACAGTGCATGACCTTCTATAACAGCGCTTTAAACGTCATCGATATACTCCCGGTTATCTTGAATGGTTTTGTCATCCAGGAACGGTCAGAAGGGCTACTAATTTGGGAATTGTTCTAAACTGTGATATGATGTGCTGCGACAACGTTAGTTCAATAAGGTGTATGCGGGGTTGAGAAGGTTATGGCTCTCGGCGAGTATTCTGAGTACTAATATGAGGCTAAAATTAGTGATTACACTGATTATGCCTTATTTCACTTGGATTGTTGTAGAGCCCAACGTTATACGTTGCTTTAAGCACGGGACTCAGAAAAAAATGTACTTTGACTTTGAAGTCTTAATTCGTTTTTAAGTGAAAACGCAGAAGTCAAACAGCTCTAAAATACTAGGTACTGTTATCAATTTATAAATCATCATTAGATATTGAAGCAAATTCTTTACTTACACACATATTAACATAAAATAACAAATCCTACTACATATATTCATCAAATTTAGTTTTCTGCATATTTTTTAAGTGAATTCCATTAAGTCATGCTTTATAGAGAAAGTCGGAAGCTGATTTACTTTTCCGTATATTTTCTTGAAATCCATTCTCTTTAAAGACTTAACTATATATACTATAGTTGCGCTCACGTTTATGACTTCTTATTTAGAGCTAATCTGTTTGTTTGGCTACATATTACATACATACTACAATTTCTTTTGCTAAAAAGATGAAAATGTAATGAATAAATTTGGAAAAAAATTTATTTTCAATGGATGAAGAATGACATTTTAATACTTCTGCCTTTCTAAATTAATGGAGTAATTATTGTAAAGGCACAACACGTTATTCGCGTCTATGCAAAAATACATATATTCTTTTCTGCACACCTTAATGGTACGAGGAGAGGCTAGGTAGTTGAGATAGGCGAGGTGAAGATACATCGCGAGGTGTAATGTTCACAACAAAGCGTTATATGAGAATAAGTACAGAAAACTTCCATTATATTAAGGTTCCTGGTCGCATGGGCATCAAGGGGAATGAAAGGGCTGAAATTTTAGCTAGGGCTGGCTCCGACTCTCCGTTCCTCGGACCGGAGCCCGCCGTAGGCGTTGCCATCTCGAGTATCGGGTCTCTCATCAAAGCGGATGTTCATAGGAAACATCAGCAGAGATTGGAGAACCTGAGTTATTGTAGGTGTACAAAACTGTTTCTTGATGGGCCCAATGGGAATATCTCTGATTTTCTCATGGGGCTCGGAAGGAAACAATGTAGAACTGTGGTTGGCATCATCACCGGCCACAGCTCACTTCACGCTCATCTAACAAGGATGGGAGTTGTTGACAGCCCTGAGTGTCTATCCTGCCTGGAGGGAGAGCCTGAGACAACCGAACACTTTTTGTGTGAGTGTCCGGCCTTCGCCCGGAGCAGACTGGATACTGTAGGGTCTGCCCTTCTACGAGTATCTGTGGATGAGCTGAAAAACCTTCCTCATCAAGACCTGATGCGCTTCATTAAGAGGACAAGAAGGTTTTGGTGAATGGGATTCAGAATATCACAATGCGCCGCTATGGCCTCCGTACTTGGAATGGGTTTCTCCTGTTCCCCTGTTTTAAAAAAAAAAAAAAAACTGCCACAATTTCCATTCTAAGCATATAAAATTAATCATTTTATGTTTGTCCAGCACTTTCTGCAGTTTTGCTTGTGAATGTGTGACCCCATACATATCAAGCGATTAGAATTTGGGGAATTCCATCATCCACATAGATAAAGATTTACATACTGACCTTCATAGATTCTTCCAGTATATGAGAATGGGTAAGGAACCCTTCAATTATATCAAAGAAAACTGCCAGCTATCAAAAGTAACGCACTGCACCTCGTGAAAAAATGAAATATGTTATTCTTGAGCGAGACACCTCGAAGTGTCTCGCCACAGCGTTGTTATGAACTCTCTTATAGTACAGTATACAATCATTTTATTTCTTCAACTCTTGATATAGCCTCGCATCGTTGTGCACGTACCCTAAAAAAGATCATCTGTCATTAGGTTAAATTAAGAGCACGAATCGATGGAGATCTACAATGGAAAGGGATACAATTGTCATAGTAATTTGAACCCTTTTATTTATACTTACAAAAAAGCAAAATTGGAAGTACTCGAAGTTGTCAATCAAACAAATAAACTGTTATCATTATGTCATTTTGGTAGTAAGGTAAACGTAAAGTAGTTGCGAGTTACTATAAACTTATTATGCCATTGGAAAAAATAGGTGTCAGAATGCATATTGGAATAGGTTCATTAAAATGCTTTTTAATTTAATCTAATGGACCAAAATTCTTTGGCATGATGTCGTGTATCAAAGACAACGTGGAAAGTTACCACCAGATTTATTTATTGAGAAGTGTTTCCTTCAATTGGGTAAAGATTTCTTCAAAGTTAACCAATCTATCTTCGGTTAAATGATAATCAAATTGTAAGTAAACAGCTGCTAAACTCTTGACTGGCCATCCATAATTCTAACTGAATATTTCATAGGTAAAAATACAATATCAAAATAAAACTCTGGTAAAGTCTTACAAAAACATTAAGTGGCAATGATTTAATTATGCAAGCCAGCATTATGTAAGCCGATCGTGCTCGAATCCAAAACCAATAGATCTATACTATAAGTGAGTGAACATTTTGTAGGTATATATGAATCGAAAAAATAAACAAACCAGCGAAATTCGATCCTCAGTACAACTTTAAATTTGTAGTTTTGCGCGGCCAACAATTACCGGATTCCCACCCTCTATGATTTCGTCATGTATACAATTTCTTTCAAAAATATACATAATACAGATAACCTTAGTCTCTTTCTCACAACCCATGACATCACCATCATAATGACAAAATATTTAACGTAAACAAAATAGGAAGGGTAACACTTTGAATTGCCAATGACCCATACCTAGTTTTATTTAAAAAAAATCCACAACAAACTGAAACCCTGTAATCACACTAACGTTAAAAGTTGTCTCTCTTATAAATTTATCACTCCTGCCGGTATTAAATTATAAAAGCCTGTCACTTTGGTTCTTCATCAGATACACCAACATGTCAGAGAATTGCGATCTATATAATTTGACATTTTTCACAATATTCATCCAAATTATGTTGACATTCTCAGCTAAATATAATACACACATATCTATCTACTCTTGCAATTTTAGCGAGATAACAGCGCAAGTTTTTTGAAATTATATGTAGGTTAAGGTAAGGTAATTAATAATAAGAGTGGAACAAAAATCTGTCTTATAAATAATTGACATTTTTGAGAAGAAAAAAAAAGTTAAAAAACAACAGTTATAAGCATCATAGAAGAGCAAATTGCAAGAGTTTCCTATAAGCCTGGAGTTAGGTTCTATGATGCAATCTTTTTCATAGCCTTAAAATAAACTCGACTCTCATCAAAGAGGTTTAAGAGATTTTCAATGTAGATTGTACATAGTTGCGCAAATTTTAACAGCCTGAGCTTGTACCTGTTCCTCAAGTATGCTTTTGGCATAGTCTGCCCCATATATTCGTGCAAAAATGTAGTCCAGACAGTTCTGGACCTTGATAAGGCTTAGCAAGGCTTTACTTAAAAACTTCCTCTCGAATTATTTCGTTATTGAAAAAGTTAAACAGTTTTTAACTGAGTAACTTTTCCAGATTTTCCAATAAAGTTTATTTAATTTATGAGCTATAAAGAAACATAATTGAAATCTCATAAAATTTTTAAACATTTATAACTGCTAAATCACAAAAAGTCGTAAAAAATTTCGACATGATATACTTACGTACATACTTAGATCAATACTCATATTTTATTTGATGATAATTTTTATGAAATTATAAAAAAGCTTTATAGTTTATTGCCAAAAACGTTCGAGGAAATGCAATAATTCAATGTGAACCATTAATAGAGGGTGAATGGACTCTGACAAAATTCAATTTACATAAGTACAAACTGCAAACACGTAAATAAGGTCACGAAGTTTTCTATCAATTTCAAAAGAAAATCCTGGCATATTTATTCGAAAAAACATCACACACATAATACGTATGCAACGGTCGTTTTCAAACAAATCCGCACCCCAAAAGAAACATTCTCAAGCATAAGCTACAATAATTCGTTTCCCAACGACAGTAATGTAGAAAGAAACTACCGCCAGCCATGTAAAACTATAGGATTTTGGGATAAGTCCAAACAAGGATATAACATACCCCCTCCCCCCCACTGCTAGCATGAAAAGAATCTTTAAATGCAATTTTTATGTTTTTTGGTCGCTCCTCTCCACCGTCCTTTATTCATGCGCTGTCACACATATTAAGACAGCACAACCACAATAAACTTAAAGCATCCACCAAAGTCTTTCAAGAAATTGTTGATGGCAACAAACAACCAAGAAAAATTAGATTCGATCAATAAAAATTTAAATGGAATGCGCTAGCAATGGTCTCTTCTACTATCGCAGAGCTGTGACTATAGAATGTCTTCACATTGATGTTATATCTTGCTATCATAACAAAAATAATAATATAGAAAAAAAAAATTAATTTAATCAATGTAAGACCTTGAGTCCATTTAACGACCACTCACCTCGAAAAACTTTCCTTTTGCCGGCAATCTGTAGGGGTAAAGACACCCCGGCATCCAGCTGAAGCAAAACTCGATGTTCTCTTGGAGCAGGTCCCTGAGAATGAGCAGGACAATAGTGTCGGGGTTCCCCATTCGAATCAACATAAATGGGTGCCTCAACAAGAGGCCATGCACCGGTCACAGCTGCTGCTGCTGCTGCAGCAGATCCATGGGGTGGTTGCGGTATTGAAATCACATGAACTGGAAAGATGTGGTGATGGGGATGATGTGGCGGCGGCGGCGGCGGCTGTGGAGTCTGCGAAGGAGATATTTGTGGGATTTGCTGTTGGGATGCTGCAGCTAATGGCGGCTGTAACGATGGTTGTGATGGTAGTGAAATCGATGATGGGGTAATTCCCACTGTTATGGGTGTAATGAAATGTGTACCCGGCGTTATAGAAATTGTAGTTTTAGGATTCTCAGATATCTTACTATTTCTAAACTCATCACTGTTACCATTTTTCTTCAGCGACGGCAACTGAATTGATTCACTATCACCTTTACCACTACTTCCATTCCAGACAATTCGATTATCAGTTTCATCTGTGCTTTCTTTATTAATCTCTCCCTTCAACGACTCCGAAATCATTGGTTCATTATCAGCCATAACTAAATCATCGATGCGAATCTTTACTTTCTTAAAGCTGTTGGCATTTTGATTATCTGGAATGGAGCACGTATGTGTCGCTTGTAATGTTTCTTCTATAGAATTTGCAGATAACAAGGATTTTGCTTCTCCTAAATTTTGTTCAACCTGTTGATCTTCATTGGTTGGTGATAGGGATGTTGTCGGAGAAGGTGGTGTAGGCGATAGAATCGGAGCTTTAACCATTGGAATTTAGATTCGTTTCACGTGTCAAAAATCACTTTATTATTTTTTTTTTAAGTCTTCGAGTTTTTTGAGAACAAGAGTTGACAAAGAATTTTCTTTCTGTATATTTTCAGACCAGATACCCTATAAAGAATGAAAAAATAAAGCATTAGTGTTCAAACAATAAATACTTGCAATCATATAGGTTTAAAAAGTTTATGTATATGAAAACAGCCTTTTCCTATTTCCAACTTATATTAAAAAAACAAAACGACTAAGCACATAAACTAAGTCAGTGTTGGTTCTCGTTAGAACCTTTCACACGTTAAATAACGATAAGATGAAAATTCGAGATGTTAGCAGCAAAACTTTTTTAAAGATGAAATGAATCTAAGCTTATTTTTATACCATTGGATCATAATAGCATATGAACGCTAAAATAACTCGCGATAGAGTGCTCTATAAGGATTTGACGCGACGTCAAATATGACTGCATCTAACTAGAGAATTTTCATTGTCTAAGCCTCTGGCATTCTGGTACTAATAAAAAGATATTATAGTTAGCCAGGGTGTAAAAAATAATGCTTTCGCAATAAAGAGTCCTGAAGAGACCATTCAGACCAACAACAATGCAATAATTTTTATTCTACTTAGTAGTATTAACCATATAATTTTAACTTTTCAATATCTAAAAATTTTCCAAACGTTTAAATCAATATTTACTAAGTTTTTCAATCCAAACACATATTGCATCATTTTAGTAGTTGATTCCATCATACTCCATCCACCACGTTTTGAAGAGCCTTCAATGTCTTACCAAGGAAACCCCCATTCTGCAATTAAGTTTCTTTATTCCTTGTATCTCACGACAACGTTATGGATACATTTCATTCATTCAAAATCGCTGAGATGTAGTCTCTTGTTGCGTTATCAGCAAAATACAAGAAGTGTACTTCGGGGAAAAAAAACTGATCTAATGTGCCCACCAGAATGATGGCAATATAGTATACTAACCGTGGGTGGCGGTGATGGAGGAAGCTAACGAGCTTTATAAGAGGGCATAAATAGAATGGTAGATTAGGCCTTGAAAGTGGCGCAACAAGTTTTGTTATTGTGCTCTTGGTACACATCATCCACCAGTAGCACAGTCGCCCGTTTCACCTCTGATATTGTTGTAGGTAAGTACCTCCCCATTTCTTCTCAAACTTTAATAACTTGATGGTGACGCCAACTGTTCTTGGATGGGTCACAGATAATATCCTAGCAAAATGTGGGCGTTAAAAGGCGTCCTCATTATTTGAAATTGTCTGTCTATTGCAGGTGGGTGGTGGTTATATATCTGAGTAAAATTTTTGTTAAGGGATGAAATTGCAATTTTTCTCTTCATTTCTCAATTTTACGAGATTTTTAACTATAGAAATTGCATTATCTCAATTGCTATTGGCAATCTTTACTTAGAAAACTGTAAATGACGCTGTTATATAGTTTTTCTTATTATAAAATCATTAGGAGCAATTAAATTGGGCAGATTCTATTAATTATAGGTCAAATTACAACTAATTATTGTGGTGCTGTCCCTTTTTTGGTTCCAATCTAATTAGAGATTACAAATTTAATTGTGTTTAAAAATGTATAAAACCCCGTTAGGCACATTCGTGACTTGATATTACAATGAAATTATCAAATTTCTATAACCCAAATCCTTACAAAAGGAGCATTCTAATATTTAACAAAGAATTACGAAGGAATACATGCTCGGCTTTTGTGTTTTCTTAGTCAAAGATCATCTTTCAAATAGCATAATATTAATTATGTGGAGGTAAGCAGCCTGGATCTGACATAGATAGAATTGGTTTCCTAGACGTTATTTTAGCATAAATTTCGCTGTAGCATTCGCAAGTAGAATTTAATGTCCCAGAAGAATGAGGTGATGGAATTCAAGGGGAAAAAACGATTATTTAAGTAACATCTCATTTGTAAAAAATCTGGTAGATTGTGAAATATTTCATAATTGTAGGGAGTAAATAGCGATCTGTTATGATACACAGACTTCAAAACTTCGTAGAGGTCATACGAAACATGCTATTTACCTTTAAGCCGAAATACTTAACAGTAGTTATATACTAGAAAATACATCGTCTAAATTTCTACGTACATGATGCCATATAGATCCTTTCTGCGATTGATTGCAAAGTAATCTTTTGCAAAAGAAACTGGTTAAGGAAATATAGGAAGAAATCTTCATTCTGGAGTAGTACTTCAGGACAAAACAAGAAAATTTGTCACATACGTGAAATAGAATTCCTTAATATCAGTAAGCCTAAGCTCAGGACTCTTAACAAGCTTTATAATTTGACATGGACACCTGAAATGTTCCTCATAAATATAAAGTTAAATATCAAGCATTAGGCCAATACAGTCTTAAGATATTTAGAAAAATAATTTTTATCTTTCAAAAGAGGAGGCAAATGCTTTCTCCTGACTTCTTTGGAATTTAGGACTTAAATTCAAAACTTGGGTAGATCCAAATGTAGTGACAATGGTGATACAGAATCGACTTTAATAGAATCAGAATTAAGGTAAGCAAACTCTACGGCTAGTTTATTTGAAGATTATAGGGGCAATGCATCAAGTATTAAAACGGTGACATAAGTTAAGTACCAGTAATACAAAGGGAGAGAGCCAAAAGTGATGGTCTATATCAACGCTTCCAAAATGGAAAAGAATCCAATAATGAAATATGAATCGACAGTATTATAAAATCTTCACTGTCCTCTCTTGTTACAAGTCAACAGTAGTATGGGGAGACGAAAAAAAAATAACAATATTATCTGTGCATTCCTTGACATCATTGATTCATATCGGAATCGAATAGGTTTACCAGCTCATCCACACAAAATTGAGTCTGTACCATGCATGATTTCCAACGCTTTATTTATTCTGTTCTAGAATTAAATGGCTTAAGTATAAATTCATTAATAGTGCAAATGAGTTCTTTAGACTAGATAGTTCTGAGGACAGATTGATCCTGGAACACACAAAAAAATCACTGCACGAATACTCGCGAAAACAACACTTGATACGAATTACTTCTGAATAAGTCTCTTTATTGCAAAACAAAGGAGGCAGTATGTTGAAAGATCACTGTCGCCTCCTCTATTGCCAAAATACACTTCATAGTCAGTAAGTAACATTCTGCATAGCGTCTATAGGCTATGAGAAGGATGAAGAAAATTCACATTAATATTTTATGAGACTGTTCTTCAATTTCCAGGTAGTGGAAGAAACGTCTAATGATACTGGTGAAAATAAAGTACAAACTATTTAAACAAACTCGTTTGATTTAGTGGTGCGTGGTTGGGATTAATAAAATATGTCCATTTGTAACAACGGTATTTTGTCTTCGAGTCCGAAGCAATTAAATATTTCAATACCCACTTTCATTTCCAGAGCAAAAAAAGCATAAACGTTTGACGTATGTAATTCTATGCTATTCTGAAATACTTTTCCAGAATGCCCTCATGCCCACATGCTTGATTTCAATAATCCTTTCTTAAATTACTTTTCAATTGGTGTTCTCTACACCTGTAATTATAGCATAATTAACACACCCAGAATTGATGTATTACGTGTTGTCGCCATCCGTGCTGTCGTAGATGGTAATTGCATTCATTAACAGTCGACTATAAAGCCTGTTGTGTAAATAGACACGCAAGGATAAATTTTATTCGCTTGTTGAAGAATTATTGGTCTCCTTTCATAAAATTGATTCAATATTAAAACCCGATATGATTTTTATGTGGCATGTTTAAGAGCTCTAAAAATAATCTTTATGGTGGGAAAACTAGAATTTTCTAAAGCGAGTGATTTTTTATCGGAACGTATTTCTTCGCCTAACCGATCACTCTACATCTGTTAGCTTTGATATCAATTATTCTTAACGTGATTTTTTTTATAGTTTGATCAAACGATCTAATCTTGTTTTTGAAATTATTACTACCTAGAATTTTTTTCTTAAAAAGTTTCAGAAAATAAAGGAAGACTATAAAGAACGCTATTAGGAAGAAACATGTAAGATGTAATAAAGCTGCGTAATCCCTGAAGATAATTATCAATGATTCCGCAAGTATTTTGTAGAGACAAACATAATCCAGCTTCAATTAAATGTAAGGACTGAGATACATAAATAATAATCTGTCCAATATATGTAGAAATTACTAAGCTCCTCCCAAAGATTATGGGCCGCATTTGTTGATTCTTTCGATGGGATGCAAAGATAAGAAAGAAACGAAAATTGAATGTTTAAAAGGTTTCAAAATGTGCTCACTGATTTTATTACTTTTACGAGCATAAGATTCTAATAAAAGTAAGATGTATAATGGAAAAGCAGATAGGAGTAAAATTGTAAAATCGTATAAAATGAAGAAGTTTTCGGAACTCCGCACATAGGCATATTTATATCAGAGCAACACAAGACAGCGTTTTAAAGAACCTGTCGGTTTTTGCATTATTTTCAAAGAAGTATTATAAAGACTCCTGTCGGATGGACAGTCAAAAATCAAAGTGTTTGATAATTACATGCATATGTGTATCTAATTAATTGTTTTTGTACCATCTTTATTTTCTATGCTTTACAAACATACATATATACAAACTTAGTGTACCTACAGTCCTTAAAATCATCATCTAACTTTAGAATCAATAAATTCAGAGATCTCTACTGAGGTCTGGTGTTTTTTAAGATTTTCCAAATCAGTTAAATATCAGTTACATTAAGTTTATTAAGCATTTACAAAAACCGTTTTTGATTGTACATAATATAGTTTTGATCTATTTTGTTTTTATATGGCTAGCTTACGCTAACATATCTAAATTGTTCCATTGAAGAAACCATAGTTTCCATTGCGACATATGTATATGGATACTTTTTTCAATTGACGACTGAGTTGACACTTTACCGAAATAATTCGAAGGTTTAGCTGATATATAGTATCTGGCTGGGTTCGATCTCCCACCTTCGTTTAGCAATCGTTTACAATGGGCTGATAGAATAGTAACGTTTTGTTTTCAAAAACTTTTGCCCACATTATAAGGAGAACACTGCCCAATATTTAACTAGAGTACAAAAGCATACCGGTATTATTAGAATATGCTTTCGATTTGGCCAATGGATGGATGTCAATAAACATTAACATTAAACTTTATCGGAATGGAAGCTTAGAAGTACCAATAGACTTTGAAACAATCGACAAAAAGTGTAGACTGGATAGGATATACCTGGGTTTGGGAATATGAAAATTCCTAACTTCAAATTCAGGTTCATAAGACTGTATCAGAAATTGCTAAGTAGGATTTTACCATATAATCCATTTCAGTTTTATAACGCGATAACTATATTGAGATAAATTAGATGCCCCGTAACTAAAGCATCCCTTGTACAATTACGTCAGTTGATAACGTAGATATGTATGGTGGGAAGCAAGATATCCTCGATATCTCAATATCACTACAAACCACAAAATAATGATAAAATCAAGTCACCTCTCCATTTATAAGTCCAACAGCTCTTTTGCATTGCTGAATGCACAATTAAACAGGACTTTGGTATTAAAAATTGAGCCACTTAGTTTCAAAACCAAAATTTTTTGAAGAAACAGGTAAACATATGTTGCTAAATCGATAACAGCAATTTATCTTGTTGCAATTCAAAATAACTGCAAAAAGAAAAAAAATAACAAAGAAAACATTTTAGAGAAGTGCAAGTCCAAAGAAGCGCGAGGAGCTACTTCTTTTTTCTAGTAATCATAATTGCTACAAAAATTGTTAAAAACCTTAAAGTACATCAATTTCTGCGCTAGAAGATTTTGCAATTTCATTAAAACAGTCTCCACTAAGTATAAATTGTTAAATAAAAATACCTCACGACTGACGGGTCTCTTCTTAGCAAAGTTTTTGTAGTTCCATATTGTTGCAAATTGTTCACAGTTTTAAAAGCATTGAAAGCGCGATATTCACTACACCTAATTAATTTACACAAATTACTTTAACAAAAGTAATTTTCAAGTAAAATAATTGCGTTCAAATAAGTTTTTTCCACTGATGACAGAAACGCCCACACCTTAATACAATTTCTTTGAATCTCTACAAGTACAGTTAATTACATTCGAAACAAATTTCAGTTTTTCACTTATAAATGTCCATAAAATCTAATAATCAATTTAAAAATGCCAAAAAATTGAATTTTAAGGGATAAAAATCCAACGAAATTCGTTCGCGTATTTTAAACTTTTGCTTATCGGCTCAGCGAGTGTGCAATTTTCTTCCGTTTCACATTTTTTGTTGATTCTCAAACGTCACTTTCCGAAATGCACTCAATTGACAAAGGTATAAAAGAGATATAAGATTTGAGTTAAATGGTAGCCATTTTTGTTTATCGATTTCTGTCAAAACAAGAATTTCCCTAGATAGTTGTACTCTTTGTACATTCGATGGTTTATGTTTTTCTCACGTGTATAACAGTTATACATTTTATTAGAGAAACCTGGACGAGAAATAAGCACAAGCTCAAACCACCCACTTTTGTATCGTCTCGCGGTTTCATAAAATTTGCGAAATGTCGCTGCAGCTGCAAAATATAAAGTTCATATTCATACGCAATAAAAAAAAGTCGATAACTTTGTGTAGATTTTTTTACACACGTTCGAGGTAGCTGCATAAATTAGTAAACATTTAAAAAATCAGTTTTATCACAATCTTTTACTTAAGAAAAATACACACAGAGTTTTTTTTTACCATATGTTTGTTTTATTCTTATGCGGTTTTATAAAGCCTTAGCACTTAGCAATCAATCTTGTTTCAGCCAGAAGGTATGAGCGCAGACGGAATTATTATATGGAATAATATAGTGTCCTAATAGTATAGACTTCACTATTATCATTAATTTTTCTTTAATAATTCAAGGAATTTTTATTTATGCGTCCGCATGTCGCGCGAACTATCTATCATCGTGAAATATCTCGTTTCTAATTTTCATCACAAAATTTTGTAGGTTATACATACTGTAACTTTTTTTTGTTTTCAGTTTCTTCTAATATTCCTCTATTTAATTTTCGTTATTAACTGAATTAATTTCTCTTTTACTTCCATGTTTTATATGTATATGTTCATTTTACAGGAACAAGAAGGCCCTTTTTAGGTGGACACTTCCCAACTTCGCATGGTCTCAGGAAATCTACGCATTATTTGGATATCTCTGAAATCTTCCGGAGCCAGGCACGGTCAAGGTTTCCTCTCTAGGTTCTGGTCAAAAATTCTTCTTATACAGGAACGTTGGTTTATTTCGATTATTATGTCGATGAACCGCGCTGGAATCCGTTTTCATTGGCAATGCAAGCATGAAATCTCCCCTCGAAATCCTGCAATTTGCCTTGCGGGAAAATTTGCAACGTGGCTAGATGGAAATTTTATGTTTCAGGTTGATGAGAAAAAGGGTCTTTCATTTCTTTCACCTTTTGCTCTCGCTATCTCTGCCTACTACGCTTTTATATTTATGAAATTTATTGTTTGGTTTTATTTTATTAATTTTTCTTCCTATTAGGAGTTCTTCACGTTTTGTTTGTACATAAGGCTTTCTTTCCTTTCCTACTTATCACGAGCACTTCACAAGAAGAAATTGAAGAAATGCATCTCTCTCGGTCGGGGTGCGTTCATTTTTTTTGCTTGGCGCAGCCGCCTACGCTTCAGTACGTGTAGCATATTGCTATATGAAATACGCTACGACCATAACAGTGCGTTGGGAGTCCACACATTAATTATTTTAAATTATTTTTCTATTGGTCATCATAGCCCATGTCTTATTGCATCAGACTTCAGTATCACACTATTCCGGACACTATGGATCAGGTTTTATAACTGATTAAATGATTTAAGGTTAATTGTATAATATATTCGCTATCACAATAGCTTATTTATTTTATGATTTTTCGTTTTCATTCTACTCTGCAAGAGTAATGAGTTTGCAGATAAACAGTTCCAAAATTTTCCTTTCTAAAATGCTTTGAAATCTTGTTTTAAAGTCTATTTGGTTGCAAACGCAGTCTCAAAGGATTGGAATACTGCAAACACTTCTCTAGCCCGAAATTGGAATAGATGTTTCCTGTTTGATCAGCGTGCTCCATTCTCATTTGCGTGTCGTGTAGTCTATTAGTTGCCTATTATCGTAATTATTAGTGTTCTGCTTTTATTATTCAAAAAAGTCTTAACAATTTTTGCAAGTTTTTTTTTTCTAAACATTATCTTTCAGCTTTGTCCTTACTTCCATATAAAAGAAGGACCGCTTGAAGATTATCAATCTATTGTCCCAAGTCCTGCTTAATTTGCAATCGAGCCATATTCTGTAAAGTTTTTGAGTGTCTAAAGTTTTTTAGTTTTGTTCTATCATAGTCTCAAAAATCCGGTTCTATTCCTAATTTGCATATTTTCATTATTATTTCAGTGCCTACATTGGGATCTACCATCAATAACATTAGATGTGGTGTGCAGAAACCTCCCTTATAAATGATTGATTACAAGAAGAGCGGATGATTTTCTGTGAAATTGTAAAAGACATGGACAAATTCATTTCCGACAAATTACTAAAGGAAAGGTTGGAAATAGACACATTGCAAGATGTTGGAACACAATGTTTATTGATGTTATAATAAAATTATAGTGAGTAACCATGATAGGTAAAGATCTACATTTTTTAAAGTATTCTCTTTTTTATTTGTAGTTATATAAGCAACGTGCGTCGTTGTAATCTATTTCGAGAGGAAAGTGAAGGCTATGCTAAACTCATAACGGAATTGAATCAGAACTTTTATGAAGACGCAACTGCTGTTAATTTAATGGAATAAATTAATAAATCTGTTTGAGAATTATGTTTGTTATGGTTCAATTTATTTATAAATTTAATATTCCTTTGCCCACATTTTTTTTTTTTTTTTTTTTTTTTTTTTTTTTTATTGACAACTGACAATTTTCACAGCAGCACATCGTCTATCTGTCTATTTAAGTATGTCACAGGCATAAAAATATTTATTTATAATATATAATATATTTATTTAAAATATAGTAGAATAATAATAGGTTGAAAATTTTGTAAATATGTCGTCACTGACAAAATTGACTGCAGATTGGTCAAAGTCGTTCCCAGTTTATCCAAAAGATAATTTAATCTCTCACAAGTATATAAAAGCGAAACATTTTAAGGCTTCCTTTGAAAAAGATGTGTGTGAAGAGAATTGATATTAATTTTTAAGAAATATTTAATAGATGAAGATTTTGATTTTATTATAGGGTTGCCCTCCGCCCATGAACCTTTTACTAAGTTGGGAGTACGCTCGAATTTGGCATAGAGAGCACGATGAGTACATAAAAAAAAGGAAGGAAGCAGAAAAACCGAAGCGCCCTCAAGTAAGAGAATACAAGCGTCGTGTTTTGCCACCCAAGAAAAAAGATGATTGGTATTTTAAGAGGTAACTACTTATATAGAATACTCTATAATAAGCTTCTTATCGAGTAGTATCCTTGAATCCTTTAACTTTCACGGAAAACAGGAACGACAAATGGGAAGAATATATACACGTTGCAAAACTTCATTACAATAGTATGAAACATATAGTTCTACAAAATTTACACCATAGAAAAGCAGGTTAACTTCCAATGGATGCCGTTTATAAGATAGGTTTTTCCAAAATGGTTCGGATCTCCCTATATAACTTATGAAATATGTGGCCAATACACATTCATTATTCATTTACACTTCTCTTAATAATCTAAGTCAATCCTGTCATGACCTTCACAAAATTCCAAAATTCTTCGCTTGATGAGGCTTAAACAGCAACAAACAAAGATTTGCAGATTGCTTGCTATGAATGGGAGACCCAACCTTCGACACCATTTAGTTTTAGTATAGTTGTTCACATTTGCTTCGCAGTTTGATTTTACCTAGGATCATAATAGAGTTCAATTTGCGGACGGGGTATCTGGAAAAGGGGAGCTTGTTGATACGGCAATCAAGTTCGTTTGTGATCACGGAAATAGATTCTTTCCATTTTCTTAAAATTTGCTTTGTTTATGTAGTGCGGGTGGTGTATAGTTTGAGTTAATCCATTTTTCTTTTATTTTGGCTGCATTTTGTATCGGAGGGCAAGCAAACAGATATCCGAATAATCCAAAGTTCTGAAAATGTCCAACCAATGTTCATGTCAAACGAGTATATGTGGAGCGTTTTTTACTGATATCACTAATAACTACTAGAAATAGAAGCCGCGAAATAATGCTCCTTGGCGAAGTTGACGGACAGTATTTTATTCTATAATTTGTGTAAGTTGTCTTTGTTAACTCAAACCCATTCTCTTGTCTTCTGACTTAATCATAGGCTTACAATCTTAATTTCATTAATATTAATTCATATTTCTTATAAATTATATGATAGTATATAACCAGTAAGGATGCATATACAGAAAGTAGTACATAATTTTATATTTCGAAAAAGAGAGACCAAAAAACTTAATAGGGACATTGAAGAAATCAATAAAGCTTAATTTAAAGTCACTTTTCCAGAAGCGGAGCTTCAGAGTAAGCCAAACCGCAATGCAGGCAATTGTCTGTGGGACTGATGATTTCGAAATAAGACCAAACATGTTTTGAAGATTTTCCTAGCAGTTTCGTCGAAAATAAAGAGTGATCTTGGTTGTCCAAACATTTAGTTCAAATACTATAAGTAAAACAACGTGGAATTAACTAATTTACAGGATCGGAAAATTGTCCATGTAGGAATATACTGAAATTGCTTATACGGGCATTGATTTCGTTTTACTTTTTATATATATGGAAAAGATGTTAGATTTAACAAAGCAACCCTATAAACAAATTTTAATTCTTTGTCATTCAGGGTTAGCAATAATTCCTTTTTTACTTTTTTTTCTAATATTTTCTTGATTTTTTCATTCTTTTAAAAACTTTTAAAAAAATATGCCTATAAAAGAATGGTCAAAAACGTACCCATCAATTCCAAAAGACAATATAGTTTCCCATATTTTGTTAAAGAAAACTCCGTTTAAGGCATCATTTGAATTGGACGTAAGTAAAAAAAAAATCTTAAGATCTAAACATATACCCACCCCCAAAAGATTTTTTCTTTAATTAGTTCTTGAGCTTACAGGGCTGCGAGCCTTCAATGAACCTTCTACTGAGTATGGAATATGCTCGCATTTGGCAACAGGAACATTCAGATTATATAAAGAAAAGTAAGGAATCTGCCAAAAGCGAAATTAATTTGCAGAAGGAAAGAAAAAAATTATCGGAAAATGCCATTCGGAAAAAGAAAAATGGGTAAATATTGAATGAATGTAGTTTGAAAGTGGTGAATATCTGTTCTGTTTGCGCTGTTACATATCTGCGTGTACCATCGTGATCTGTTATCTTGTGACTTGAAATTCCTCACTATAATACAGGATAACAACAATTTGGCAACAACATACATAGCAAAACGGGGAGCTCTCTTGGCGTGATCTGATATGTTGCAGAATCCTTCCCTGGAAAAGCTATTTATTGCTATTTTTACAGAAGTACATGGAGGTTTTAATAAATTGGGCACCTGCTAAGTATAGCTTAATCCCATGGTGTTCTTCTCACTCGGATTGATTTTATTACGTCAATCATCACCCTCAGAACATTTCTATTTCTGTAATATCAGCCTACGTAGAGTGCATGCATGACGTTCTCACTGATGGGAGCGAGACCTATCTAATATCTTTGCCGTTCTGTGGGTCCGCGCAACCGATTGTTAAGCACAATTTCACGTCGGGCTCCTACATTTGCTCTGTAGGAACACTGCCCGCCTATGGGCGTTAATCACAGTCATCACGTTACTCTCAGAGGGCCTCACCAATGTTCGGATGGAGCAAGTTCCATGGGCACTTGAACCCATGGTATCTATGAACGTATGTACGTTTTTGTAGGTCCATTGTACGATATGAAATAACGGTCTATGAACGTATATAAGTTTCTGTAGGTAGTTTGTATGAACTGTATTCGATAACTATTCAAAAATATTACTATATTCTTCATTTTTATTTCTTTAAAGGTTAAAACCTAAAAAATTAAAGGTGGTGTGTGACAAAGAGGATACAATAAAACCTGAAAAAATAAAACGTGAGGTAAAAAAACAAGAGCTTTCGAAACATGAAGTAGGAATTCAAAAAGACTTTTGTGAATGTATATCACCACCAATGAAGGATAAAAAGTAACGTCTTCACCTCTTGCCCGATTGCATTCTTTTTTATAACAGCGCGCTTCGGTTTTTCAATGTTGTTACAGTCACGCAAATCTTAAAAATAGAATGCAGGTTTCAAAAGGACCCGGTAGACGAAATTCCAGACATGAACTCAAGCAATCGAAGAATTTCTGTTTTTTCCATTGTAAAAAATAATCAACCAATTGTAATAGAAACGCTGGCTTGCTACTAATAAAATTGAAAATGTATTTTAAATGTACTGCGTTTACCTTGTTAAATTTCAAAATATCGTACCATAATTTGAGTAAGTGATTGATTACATTAGATATAATATAATACTTCGAAAGATTTACACAGTGTGTCATGATAATCCTTTTAACACAATTGGGATATGTATCCAAGTTTTTTGGTGAAAGCAAGCTTGCCATCATTTCCCTGGAAGATAGATTTTATAAAAATATATACAGATAAACGTCAAACAGCCCAAATATGTTATTGTAAGCTTGCCATCATGAATATGTCTAATTTTCAAAGACACAATTTGTAAACGGAAACGTAAGATGGTATTACCAAAGAATATATAACAAGTTATCTGTTCATTGGTATTACTGATGTATGTCAAGCAAAGTTTTTGATTAGATAACTTAAGGAAGACCAATAAGATCTAGAATGTAGTGAAGAAACTAAGTAACTCAAATTAAAATAAGTTTTGCAGATTTTATGCAAGCCCCTAACGAATAGCGTACTATATTCCTTCTGAATAATTGGTAAGACTTGTCAAAGATTTCAGAATCACGAAATTCCTGATCAAGGTGATTTGAAGGCTTCCCTGATTTTTTTCAAGTTTTCTTCCTCTAACAGCAAAATATAAATTATAAGTGTATTCCCTCTGAATATCCTTGTTTGTCATAGTCAAAAATCAAATCAAATCAAATCAAATCAAAAAGAATTTATTTTTAGGCCCCAGTTTGAAGCAACGTACAACGTTGGGCATTACGACATTAGTAGCTTAGTATAACATATTAGGATAATAGCCAAATAACATAAATCACGGTAGCTGGTCAGACCAGATCGATTTTCGATACAAAGGAGCAACGAATCGTCTGAGGTCAATAAGGAGTCAAATATTTAACAAGGCTATGCGAAATACACAGTTATTCCATGACTCCTAATTTACAATAAACCGTGGCTGACGAACAGTAGATTTTGATGATGACTGCGGCTATATGGAATCAAAGTACTCATTAAAAAAGCAACCATGGAATAAAAAGCGATAAAATTTCAATCCTTTGACATTTAAGACTGACAATTCCTCTATTTGTTTTTTTTTAATATACATATATATTTTATATATATTTATAATTTTTTTTTTATATCTACAAAGGAGTGGTCAAAAGCGTGTCCAGCAATTTCAAGAAATAATATATCTTCTTACAGTATGGAAAAAAAACCTCAATTTAAAGCATCATTTGAGCTGGATGTATGTAATGAAAATACTGGAAAAAATGTATTAATTAGTTTTTGAGATTACAGCGCTGCAAACCTTCAATGAACCTTCTATTAAGTATGGAATACGGTAACATTTGGCGACAAGAGCATGAAGATTATATGAAGAAAAGTAAGAATTCTGCCAAAAGCGAAACTAATTTGCAGAAGGAAAGAAAAATATTATCGAAAAAAAATTTCATTCAAAAAAACAAAAATAGGTAAATATTGGATGAATGGAGGTTTGAAGTGGTGAATATATTTGGTTTGCCTGTGCGATTGTTATGTACAAATTTGCCGTACTACTTTGGTCCGTTATTTTGTAGCGAGCACTCGACGAGCAACACACCACATATGATGTACCGTAGAGCATGTGCTAATACATTCAATCATTATATAAACACTTTTCGTTCACTTATTTCTTTCCAGATTCAATACTAAAAAAATTAAGTTGATTGATCAATCGATTAAAACCGGAAGATTGGAAACAATAAAGTCAGGAAAAGTAAAATGTCTTGAAAGAACAAAAATAAAACAAGAAGCTGTAAAACGGGAAAAAGGGATTCAAAAAAATATTTGTGAATTCAAACCAGTAAAGAAGGATCAAAAGTAATGTCTTCATCCCCTCTCAGATTCTCTTTCTATACCCCAGATGAGCCTCTGTTCGTCTGTATAACTTAAAAGCATTGAAATTTTGTATATAGAAATGTTGAAAGAAATTTGAAAAACCAATTTATAATAAACAAACACTGAGAATTTTCAGACGTTCGTCTAGGGTATCGGCTAAAATCGTAAATTTGTTTCTATTTTAATTGTAGCTTCGATTTTTCAATGTTATTTCAGTCAAACAATTCGCAAAAGCGAAATGCAGTTTTCAAACAAATCTGTCAGAGAAAATTGCGGACAGCAATTTAAGACATCGAAAAGGTTCTGGTTTTTCTTTCAAAATACCTGCATAAACTAGATAATTCTAATAGCAACTGTAAAATCAAATATTAAAATTGGTAATCTATCTTGAAAGAATAAGGTTTACCGCATTCAATTATTAAACGTGTTTTATCTTTGAGAAAAGAAAATTGATTTACGTTTTCAGTAAATAGTTGGGACGGTTACAATGTCCATTTGAAGGTCTTTAGGCAACTTATTATTAATTCTTTACAATGACCATCTTAAACAAAAATTGATCAAAAATGGTTGTATACCTCTAGTATATTATAGAAGACACCAGATTGGACTTTTTTTTTATGAGAAAGTGGAAGTATAAATTTTCTTCCTACGTACTATATAAATTATACAAATTTCAAAAAACAAAAGTACCATCTTCTAGGGACTAGTTGGACAGGAGGACAACTTGACGTGGTTCATTAGCTTAGAGTTTTAATTTAATTCGAATATGTTGAGTTGAAATTTTGAAATAAATTAAATCCAATTTAATTTAAATACAATCTTAAATACACTGTTGAAATATACATGGACATCATGAGAAACTCAATTTTGATGTCTCGCATAGTGCATCCAAAATTTCTGAATCTTTGAGCTTGAAATTTTCGTTCATAATGGCTTTTATATGAAATAATTCGTGAGTTTTGCCGATTCCTATTTTGGACTGTTTTGACTGCAGGGACTGGGTTCCGCAACTATGAGTTTTCGCGTATACACAAAATTTTGTGTACACAACCTTGATCCGATTCCGCAAAATTGGAAATGAGTTTTTCTGCCAAAATTGTGTACATTTTAACTGGAGCGTCATGAGGACTACAGTTTTGCTAGGCATCTGCATTGCCGCATGAGCTGCCAAATGGTCACGTATTATTTGAAATTAGAAGCGTATAGTGCTTTTGATATGGGACAAAACTTTTAAATTATGAATAAATTGATTTTGATAAAGGAGATACGCCAGAGACCATATCTTTGGGATACTTGCAACGAAATATAGAAAGACCATAATAAAACATACGATAATAGTTGATAATAGTAGTTCTGAAAATTCCTATAAAGAGTCACGCGGTCATTTTGAAGCTCGTGTAACATTGGCCTAAGACCGTTAATTTGACTTGTTGTAAACTCTTTCTTACCTTTGGAGTAAAATTTGGTTTTCCTATTGTCGTGTCCAATTTGGTTGGTGGCAATAGCACCATCCCTACCACCGGTAAAACGGCGCAAAACAAATAATTGTGAAGTGGAGGATGGCAAGACGATGCGAGATCTAAATTTTGATCCGGCTATTATAAGCAAGTTGTCGATTCATAAAAATAAACAGTTCGACATTCCACTATAAGACATCCATGTATGCACGCAAAGTTTTACTGACGAAGTACAGGAAATCGCCTCCAAAAATTCCAGTAATGAGCACGGAATCCCCGATCCAATTAGATTATGTAGCGTACACCAAACAACGCCTGAAATGGTCTTCGTAACGCCAAGCGGTGTATAGGCAGCGTAAAGTTCCGCATTTGCGCTTCAAGCATTATATTTGCACAAAGCGTGCCATTCATCGCTTGGCGAAACAAATAACGAACAACACTCCTGAAACTGTAGCCTTCTTTGGTTGGACCAAAACGGCCGCACATTCTCCAATACGCAGTTACGTTCGAACCCCAAACCAGAAGTTGTTGACGACTCTTAAAGCTCATTTTTCTGTCCTCGAAATGGACGAGTTCAGGACGACGAAGTTATGCAGCTATTGTTGCGAGCCAGTGAAGACATCGAGGTCTCCACACAGGTACCAGTTTTGCAAAAAATGTTGTACTACGTGGAACCGAAGCGTCAACGCCGGAGTCAACATTTTACAACTTGGCCTTGCCCACGTGCATGGCGGTCCAATCCACGGAAATTTTTTGCGAACAACGATCTTATAGCACGAATGGATGCATAAATGCTTCTGCTTAACGGCAGAAGCGTATTATGCAGCCAAGATAGAGAAGTTTAGGTTGGAGGGCGGCGGAATGTCCCCATATACATATATATATATGCATATGTATGGTGGAATTTCCCAAAGCCCATTCAATACATTGCTTCCCTGTTTAAGTAGAAGATAGGTACTACTTTCTCTATTCCCTACCAACTGAGATATTTTTAATGACAAAACCGAGGCCTGTACTGAGATCTAAAATTTAAAAATCCGAGAAAACTTATGAAAATTATGAACTCAATACATTGGTAAATTATTTTGATTAGGTACCATCAACCCGCGATGAAAGGGGGCGCGCCATTGGGGTGGGGCAGGGCAGGAAGAAAATAAATGCTTTCAAATTGTACGCATTATGACAAAATTAGCAGTTCATTCAATTATATGTCATTGGCTTAGAAATGTGTTTAAGTTGAGAAATGCAAATGAATTCTGATAATAAGACAGAGCAGAAACAAAAAAAAAGAACATTTTGAATATCGGGCTGTTGTTATTATGAGAATCTTCTCATTTCTGCATATAATTTATTTCGCCGATTGTCGCTTTCTAAATTTTCAAATCATCAAGTTTGTATACTGTGAATATATGAGTCGAAAGTGGATCAGAACAAAACTTTTTATTTCATCCGAAAACTTTCCCAGCAAAAACAACAAACAGCAACATGCCCCCGTAAGTAGAAATTCTCGTCTGCTCGAAGTTGCATGAGACCATTTGAACAGAGTAAGAAACCGTAACCGTAACCAAGTAAGAACCGTAACCACCATACACACAAAATGTTTCCACCAAAGTCCAGAGTACAGACTGTGCGTCTTGCATGTTTTTCCCTCCACCACAACTTTGGCTTCGATTTGATTTTGTTTTGGATTTCTAGTGAACTTTTACAGTATTTCACTCATACAAAACACGCGATATGTATTTCTACATCGCTATTTATCACAGTCGCGTGCATTTAACCCGCATGATATACATACATACAGTCAAAAGGTTTGTGTGTAGTACAACAATAAACGATACCAACCAAACAAGCTCAACAAACAAATTGAGCAAACATACGTCAACGAAATACGGACATGAGGGCAAAAGAGATGTATTTTATCATGGCTAGCTGCTTTAGCTGGTTTAGCTGCTCTGTTCATTTCATATTCCTCTTTCTTTAGTAACTGTTTGCTGGTGTAGTGACATTGGTTTGTTCGTTCCCATAAACTAAGTAAAGTTTACGTTTAACGCGATTGTGTAATCATCAGTAGTTCTATTTAGAAGAATAATCAAGTCGCCAAATAAAAATGTTCACATTAGACTGGACAAGTAAAGATTCTCTAATGCTAATCACGGAATATCGGAATCATCCGATTTTGTGGGACAAGAATATCGCCGGATACAAGAACAAACTTAAGAGAATTGACGCTTGGACAGATATCGCTAACAAGTTTGGGTGCTCTAAATCGGAGGTCGAGAGAAAAATGGGCATTCTGTTAACACAGTATCGCAGGGAAAAGCACAAAATTATGATGAAGTATTATGACGGCACAGACGATCCCTATTGCTCCACCTGGTATGCGTTTCAAGACTTTTCATTCTTGGAGAATTACAAAGCCCAAATGCAGCAATGTGGAGAGATGAAGGTGAGTGTGTTCTGTTGTTAATTTTGCTTTTGTGTAGTTTTGTTTGTATGGTTTCGCGCGTTCGATGCGCCATGAAAGCTTTTTTTTTGTTCATGGAATGTTGGCATGGCACAGATAACGCTTGCTGTGCGCTAGAAGAAAAAAAACATCTTTCAAACAAGTAATGTATGTAGGTACATAAATATACTTTAGTGATTGGTGTGGTTGTGCAGTATTTTTATTTATTTGGACTGTGCCCCCATGTTTGTTGCGTATTCTGCAACTGCTATTTTAGTTTCTAATCAAGGTGGATAGAGGGTAATCTTGGAATTTATTCAAACAATATTTTATGAACTAAATAATAATAACAAAAGTACTTAATCAGAAATATTATAAATATCAACTTCTTGAATGGTCCAAACATAAATACGTACCACACAAGTTAATCTCATCACCATAGAACATATACATATAACTAGATTCTGTTTTTCTCGCATGTTGACTTAAACAAAAATATATGTATACGTACATATTTTATCTGCTAAAGAGCGTTGATCTGAAATTAAAATGTGTGGAATTTAGTTACAGTTTAAAAGCAATATATATTATATATAATATAAAGATTACAAAGATAAAAATAACTCGAGAACGCGTGTACTTAGAGAGCTGAAATTTTGCATATGGGCTTCGAAAAAAAAAAGTAAAATTAAGTTCGAAAAGGGGAGAAATCGGGTAACTCCTCCTTCGAAGGGTTGCCATACAAAAATTTCGTTTGTCACTATATACGTATTTTGGCTCTACCTGAGAACGCCTCAACGTAGAGAGCTGAAATTTTGTACGTAATTTTGTACGTCAACATTTTAAAACTTGGGCTTGCCCACGTAGATGGCGGCCCTATAGCAGATATGGATGCTTATGTAAGGATGTGGCGGAATGTCCCCATACATATATATACATATATGCAACTGTATGGGGGAATTTCCCAAAGCCCATTCAATCTAGATTTAACCTTTCGTACGAGCTTCTGTAGAGTGAGATGATAAATAAATAATTTCATATTACCCCTCCCGTTTAGGGGCTATAGACCGAAGCCGTTTTCGCTTAATATATTTGAGAAAATTAAAAAAAAACGCATTTTGGGCATAAAGTGGGATAGGTCTTGTGTAAACTGCATTTCTTTCAATGCAATAACGAACAAAAGCTATATTCCTAAAAAATATTTAAAAATTAAATTAAAAAAAAAAAGTTATAATTATATCCTTCATTTTGATTACAGGTTTCCAATTTCCGTCCAAAATACCTCAGACATGCTCCGAGCATTAGACACCGTGTGGCAAAACAAGATCTTTCACATTTTTTACATATCGAATCGGATCCAGCTAGTGTGGAAGCTTCGGTACCACCATCCCCTCCACCTCCAGATTCTGTTGAGACAGTGATTTCAGAACCTATAAGTCAGCAAAAACCTGACGTTACGGAAACTGAAGAGTCACTCCTTCAACCTAGAAATTCTTCAGCAGTATCCAATCATGAAAATTTAAGAGTGGATTCACCTTCTGTTGAAGAGGTATCCGATAAACGAGAAAATCATCATCCAATGACGATATTACATTCATATGCTCATAAATTACATCCTAAAAGATTTAGGACAACTTCCAATTATCCAAGCTACCAGCAAACTCCTGTAAGTATATCGAAAGTTCTTAAAAGAAAGAAAAAACATCACGAACTGGAAACTAGTAAGCAATTAAGAGGTTTAGCAACAAAAATTTTGAAGGAGGATGACTGTGATCACATCGGTGCAAATGTCACGCTTAAATTGCGTAGCATGGATAAATCTCAAAGAATCATAGCCGAGAAGCTGATCGGTGATGTAATTTTTTATGGGCAAATCAATGAACTCAAGGTGACCGCAAGAGTTTTTCCAGAGGTGGATAAACCTTCATAAATGTAAATTTTAATAGAACGTAAGGTAATAAATTCAAGGAAAAGGTTATATTGAATATAAAACATATAAAAATGATTATATTTTGAGTTACTCTAATTTGTTGTTGCGATGCCCTGATTTCATTACGACTAGGAGAGTCGTTTACATATAAAATTTTACAGGAGCAGTATAGTATGGTAGGTACAATTCGCCTAATTGACTCCGAAAATTGCGAAAATGCAATAATCCTGACTGTGCCTATCATACTTAAGTTTGCATTAACCCGACCTGTTATCCCCGCGTTATGTAGCTCTGTTAAGGGGCTCATACACGGTCACGCATGATGTTCAACTCGAGTAGGGTAACGATGATGTCATACAGATTTGACCTTGTGCCTGTTTGACGGTGTATCAAGCGGTTGGACGAAAATCAAGTTTAATTTATTATAGAGGCGGGGAAACCTGTTTGACAACATATTATACCGTGTACCGGTTTATGCAAGACTCGACATCTAACATCTAATTTTATCCATGGTAAGATGCAACCACTTGACAATTACTACTTATTTGAATCGATTACTAATTTGTCAGAAGATGGTGCAATATGAGGATATATAACGACAGTCGGTCACCTTTACCCGAGGGTTACAAGAGATAGTACTGCTTGCATGCAACTTGCACTGCCATACTTCTTGCACGTGTAATCCCTACTGCCATGCTGGCAGCTTAGCTTTCAGAGAACTTGCATGAATAAAAAGGAAAAGAAATGCTTAGAAATTGGTAAATTTATACTGGAAAACTGCGATTTTCTGGGATCATTTGCATTACATTATTTACCAATACCTTCTCTTCACTTTTTCTTGGGTTTTTATCATTCCGCTGCTTCCTTTATTGCTAAAATTTTCCAGTATACATACCCAAGACTTTAAGTCTCAATGCCATTTTTTAATTGAACATGCAAGATGATAAGACATCAACCAAACTGCCTCCTGCTCACTACCAACTGCTATTCAAATAGTCAGACAACTGATAATGGGAAGGATCGACTATCTAATTACAGTTTATGGGTTCTCCACCAAACGCAATGCCAGCAAAATGCAGAGAGCCATCAACGCTTCAACCAGAACGGCCATAGGCGCTTTACGCTTCATCCCCATAGATAGCCTTCTTAAAGAGACAGGCTTTCCCACCTTCACCGCCAGAAGAGACCAGCATGGCCAGCCTCTTCCTGAAAAACTTCCATGACCCTCAAGCGCCCCTTCATGATTTAGTTGTGGACAGCCTGTCCACGCATCTCCGTGCTACACGCACAAAATCGGGTCTCCACAAAGCAGTGGAAATCGTCCCCACTCCTCTCAAATCCATCCCCCTCGATCCCCACCTCATCAACCCCGTCACGCTGCCCCGTCCTGGAGGATCAGGACAGACCACATCATCGACTGCGAAGTACATTACCAAGACAAAGACAACGATACGAAAAGACGGCTGCACACAGAGCTCAAAGCAAGACTGAGCGCGGACAACGTCTTCTACACAGATGCCTCGAAAGCGGACTCTGCTGTAGCCTTGGCAGTCATCGCAGACTGCTCAAACGGTAACCTGCAAATCTGTAGGAAGTTACCAGACTGGTTCAATACATATACGGCCGAACTAACAGCAATTTGGGAGGCTACCAAGTTGGCAGCCACCCTGAAGGGCACCACGGTGATTTTTTCAGACTGCCTTTCTGCGTTCACAGCGATCAATAACATTAAAAACAAAAACACTCTGGCAGCAAATGTCAGGGGAACAATACAAAATCGTAGCATCTGGATTGCCTGGTGTCCTGGTGTATGGGCATTTCAGGCAACGAGAAAGCAGACTGCCTGGCCAAGAACACAGCCGAGAGCGATGAGATCACTATCAACCCTCCAGCGTACAAAGCTGCCCTCACGCAATACAAGCGGCTACGAAACGCCCTTAGACAACTGGCTTGGAACAGCTCAGATGACTTCCTCGCCAGCCACCACAACACCACCAATTGTCCAGAAATGCTCGATCTACCCAGACGAACAATGATCGAGAGATCGCCCGAATCAGGCAGGGGCACTTCCTGGCCATTAGGCAACACCTGTTCAGAGGGCAGCCAACACCACCTTGCACCTTTTGCGATGGCGCAGCGCTCACTGCAAGACTTATCTTTCACGAGTGCGGGGAACTACCCAGGCTACTCTACGAACGAGGCATAACGACAAGAACAACTGAAGTACTCCAGAGATGCTACGAACGGACTAATCCCCGCACTCAAACAATACCTAACTGCCAACGGACTAACAACGAGGCTCTAACGCACCACATACTAACTCAAACGGATCCTAACGAAAACCTAGCTTCCCCCTCCACACTAAACCACAAAGTCTAGCGTTAAGATAGATTTTAAGCATTTGTGGCAAAATCTTATTAAATAATGAGAGAAAAAAAAATTTAATACAACATAAGTACTACTAAGTACTATTAGGTAGGAGACAACTCGATAGAATTACACTAATAAACTCCAACTAGAAAAGTATACTAATAATGTTACGACAAAACAAAAGCTACTAACCTTTAAATTAGCTTAATTAGGTGTTAGTGCCCGGATGGCCTCGACGCCGTGGGCGATTAGCTTTATTGTCATAGGCTTAGGTTACTAAGGTTATTCAATAAAGATGTTTTTGAATTTGAAATCCTCCCTGTATGCCAGCTGTACAACTCGTGAACCCCCGGGTTAGTCAACTTAAAAATAAAGGAGTGCACCGGCAGCACCTACACCACTGACCACACCACGCTACTCCATTTTGACTTTCATGCTCGACCGGTGAATAATAGGCGCGAACAAAGTGTATGAAAAATTTCATTAAATAAAACACCTGTAAAATGTTTAAATACAAGCTTTAAAAGAATGCAAAGGAAAATACTTAAGTTGTTTTTTTTTAGAGATTTAAAAACAATTCTAGAAAATGCGTGAAATTAACTTACTTACTCTGAAAGGATGTGCTGAGCGAAATTCTCCAAAAAGTCACTGTATTAAAGTTTATTTAAGAAAACTTTCGAAAATATAGAAATATTTTTAACTGATTATTTAGTTGGTTGCACAAAATTAACATATTTTCAGCTTTATCCACCAATATTTTAATAACAAAAATTCAAATTGAAATCCTATCTGTACCGAAGACAAAGGCTACAAATGAAGTATGATCTGAACAGCGTTGCTCCCTTACCCGCTACTAGAATTGTAGTAGATCTACTACGTTTTTTTTTTCAAATAATAATTAGATGAGGGCGACATCTTTCTAGACGCGGCGGCATACTTACAAAAACTCCTCCGTGAAGCGCCATCATGTGGAAAATAGCATACGATTTACATCATGCAAATGATTTTTTTCTCTAAAATTTTAAAATTTTCAAAATTATTGAAAATTGAAAAAAAAATAAAAAAAAATAATGATATGAGAGTGAAAAAAATTCTTTGAAAATTGAATCAAAAATTTTCTATAATTAATATATTGGTGAAAGAAAATCTGAAATTTTTAGTTTAAGAACTATAAATCTTAGCAGAGGGGTACAGGGTTGATTGAGCTGTTGGATGAAGGGCCATGTAGTTCTTTCTGTTTTCTGAAAAACTAGCTTTCTTTCTTAATTATCCTGTAAACCACCCCCCCCCCCCTGCATACAATTTTTTGTTTGGCTAAGTCAGTATTATCACCTCCTGCTCTATTGGCCTGCTAAGCGGAAACACCTTGCATAGTGAAAAATCGTTTTGTATGGGAACCCCAAGAAAGGGCTCCCCGATTTGGTCCATTTTTGAACTTGTATTAACGTCTGCACGTTCTCAGGCAGTGCCCAAATATATAGTAAAAACCAAAGTTTTGTAAAGCATCCTAAGACCGTTTGGTCCCATTTTCGAACTTAAATTTAATTTTTTTAATTTTTTTTCAAAGCCGGTGTGCAAACTTTCAGCACTCTTAAGTGAACAAGTTAAATAAAAATAGTAATATTATGCGTGGGTTATTCAATCCATTTTGCTCTATCATTATTTCTATGCGTTACAAACGGAATGACAAACTTAGTATCCTATACCCTATAGATTTCATCTAGGGTATAAAAAGAACTGAAAAAAACGTCTATACAATATCACAATTTTCATTTCAGTGTTTTTGCCGATATTGGTCAACGGCTTAGTTATACAGCATGTCTAGATACCAGTGCATTGTTGTTTAAATGAAAAAACAAGTTAGCTTAATTTAGATTGTATGATCTTGGATGTCATCCTACTTGTGACTTTAATAACTACCTTCATTATTGGAAATGCACTTTTGCCTTAGTTAACTCGTGTCAAGCAAATTAATACTCATAAAAAAAACTAAATCTGCGTTGTAATATTTATTTTTCAGCTCCAAAATTTCTTGTCACAACTGAAAATGTTTTTTTGTTTTTTTTTACCGGTTTAAAAGTTCTTAATGAAAAACAGAACACATAAAATGTAAAAAGTCTTTTTGTAATTAACTGAGAGGTTTACATATTTATATGCCATACATTTCGCACGGTTCATTTACGTTACTTGTTTGTTTCTATTCAAACTGCGACTGTGTACAGCGTTAAAATTATGTATAAAAATCAAAATTCTTATAAAACAAGACTGGGTATTTTTTTTTTAACTATTAAATATTTTATAATAAGTCTATTTAGTAACATTTCGAAAACAAAAAACTTAATGCTAATAATAATAATTGTATGTTTCCTTTTTTTGGAAATAATAATGTTGAACCTAAAATTGAAAACCGAAAGTAGTACCACCGTCACCACTGAACTGGAAGAAGTGTCGGAACATTTCCGTTGGATCAAGATCTGTAAAAAAATTGAAAAAACATTATGAAAATTATCTATAAAAAATACGGAAACAAAACTATGTTAGCGATTTATTCTATGGTATAAATTTGAAATTTAATGATTAACAGTGCTTTAGCTATAGATTCGAGAGTTACCAAAACTCATATCCTTCTGACAACAGAATTTTTATCGAAAAGGTTGTAATATGAGTGGAATTTCACTCGGTTGTTCGAAGCTCAGCTAATTACCATCTATGTCTAACGAAGGATTTAAGAGATTTTATTGATTTCATTTTACCTATCATAGTCAGGCTCAATTTCTAGAAACTTCTTAAAGTTGGATCACCACCCAATATGAATCTACAGTAGGTGAAGAGGGACTGGAAAAAGAATTATTGAACTAGTATACAACTAAATCTACAATAGATAAAGCCGTTGGAGTCCGTGACCACTGATATATTAGCATTTACTGGATTGCGTATAGATCTTTCACTAAGATAGCAAGTTTGTAATTAACGTGTCTGATGTGACCTGATTATAAGGCTAGTGTTATTACCTTACACTGAAGGAAAGTTATTTGAAATATGTATAAAAAAAAATCGTGTTCAATCCTGAACAAGGGCGACTGTATCAAAATTAATTATCTTATCTCACCTGTTTGCTGTTCATCTTCCATATCTTGACCACTGTCATATCGCATCTTTTTTCGAGGATCTGAAAGTACAGCATACGCTTCACCGACTTCTTTAAACTTTAGCTCCTGTTCTTTTTTATCAATATCTGATGAATTAGCATGTCTGTCTGGATGATGTACGAGGGCTTTCTTTCTGTACGCTTTTTTTATTTCTTCCTCATTTGCATTTTTCGTAAGACCCAAAATTTTGTAATAATCTTTTCGTTTTGATCGTTTAAGGGCAAGTTTTGCATCTCGCAATAAATTCTTAATTTCTGTAGTCTTTTGTATTTTGAGAGCTGCTTCATAATCCTTAACAGAATCGTCATATTTTTCCAAATCACTGTGACATTTTGCTCGAAGCAAAAGTGCCTTAAGGTATTGACTATTTATATCAAGAACTTTAGTACAATCAGCAATAGATTCTCGTAAATTACCAAGTTTTGAATTAACTAATGATCTATTGTAGTACAATTTACTGTTAATATCCTGATTTAATGGATCAATTACTAGTGCTTCTGTATATAATGCTTGTGCTTCCCTATATTTACCAGATTTAAAGAGTACATTACCTTTATCTTTTTTTTCTTTTAACTGTTTGGATTTAGCACGCATATCTTTTGCTTTCAAATGATCTGGATCTAATTGCAAGGCTCTTTCAAAATGAGTTATACCCTTGTCAAGATTATCACTATAGTATAAACATAAGCCTCGAATATATACAGCATCAGCGGAATTTGAGTCTGTTTTCATAGCGGTTACAGCTAAATCACCAGCTTCATCTACACGTCCCAAAAAGGCAAGACATTCTGCCTTTAAAAGCTTATACTTTAGGCAAGCTGGGGCAATTTTTAGGGCACTATCAAGAAAGAAAACCACAGTTCGATAAATTTTCTTCTCATAATTGCTCTGAATTTTCTCCTCGAGATTTCGCAATTGATGGCAGGTTTGTTCTTCTCCTTTTATAGCAATATTTGTCGGATCGAATTCTTGTAGTTTCTTAATTGTTAGTTCTGTACCGATAATATCTCCCAATATAAGGCAACATTTTGCGATACGAACATAACCCTTTTCAAATTTATCATCAATTTGTATAGATTTTCGGGCATCTTGTAGAGCAGCTTTATAATTTCCAAGCATCATATAACATGCTGCTCGATTTCCATAATATGCTGCTGCATCTGGGCACAATGTGATTGCATCTGAGTATAGTTTAAGTGCAGAATTATAATTTTGAACCTTGTATAGTTCATTGCCGATGTTTTTCTTTTCTTCTGCAATTCTGAAAGTGTAAAATAAAACATTAATTTTAAATCTGCTGATATCAGGAAGAAATACAGATGAAAAGAAAAAAATGTCAATGTCCCCCTGAGTAATAATCTACAAAGAACCACCCACGCACACGATAGTTATGAGAAGTTAAATATTAAAGAAAAACATTTGACCTCTTTTTATAAGCTCAGTCATGCAAATGACACCTAAGAGGTCATTGTAGCCAAGCCTCCCATTCCCATGATGTATTTAGAATGACGCATTAAATCGCGACCAGTCTGGGTAATAAACTTTATCTAGCCAGAAATAAGGTCAGTAATTAATTACAATTGATATGTATGTATGTAGTTTTCCTAGTTTTATAACGAAATGAGTGAATATGCATTTATTTCACAATTCCACAAGAAATCAGGGAAACAAATGAAATTTCATCTTCATATCGATCGGCTACAGGTAACATGGTTCATTGACCTGCATAACCTTGGTAATGGTAATCTACTTCTATTTTTTCCTTATTTCGTATATTTTTATCATTATTCAATATGAAGGGAAACATTTTTTAAGTAATAACGATTGGTTTTTTATATAATTCGATACCTTTCTTTCTTTTTCCTTTTTATTTAAATGAAGAAAAATTATAGGTAATTAAGAATTAAAGAATGTGTTTAACCAATATCGATTATTATCTGAGTTTTAAAAGTTAATAGGAAATACTTTCAGGTCCGATTTTTCGAATTATCTTCATATATGACAATATTTTACTAAGGCAAATTCTTAATTGCAACGGTGTGTTTGAGGTGCTTAAGAGTTCGCTCACTTTGTTTATAATTTACATATCAATATTCAACTCAAAAGGATAAAAGGTTTTAACATTGTTAGGTTACAAGCACTCTATGTGTACACTTTGTAGAATCGAAAGCTTGCTAAAGTTGAAAAGCTACATAAGAATATTCTTCAAATGCGGAAAACGTATATTAGCGTAGATCAAATAAGAACAAAAAAGTCATGTCTACACTAAGCTCCGACCTTAGTAAATCCATTGTTTCGGGGGTCAAAAATGTAAGACAATTCAATTTAATTGACTATCCTATCAGCAAAGCAGACTCCTTTAAATAACTCGACTTTCTTCCTTTACACTACCCTGTTTATGTTATTCACTGACACTTCTATGTGTATTCACTCACAATATAATACAAGAAAAGGATGTGTCTTTAAATAAGTACTCCGAAACTTTTATTAATTTAGACAAAAATCCTTACGCGAGCTAAAGCAACTTAAGACTAAATTCTATTAACAGGATATTACAATTACGAACTTCATTTCTTATATAAAAAGTTATGCTTACTTAGCTATTGAACAATCAAGACTTTAGCTACTGAAAGACTCCAAATAAATATCACGCATACCAATTACCTTAGCATAAAGATAAAGGAAATATGATACTGTGGTGGAGCATTGCAATCGTGCAGAGTAATATTATTTAGAAAATAATAAAGAATAAGAGGAAATAAATCGATTAGGTATATATGCAAACAAAACTTCAAATTCTTTTTGCTCTCTTGCATCTTCTTATCCACAATTGAAAGCCTCTCCATCTGTTCCCCCTTTTTTATCACCGTTGCATTTATAATCTGCTGCTAATAATAATAATAATAAATCATTTAAATCAGCACTAGTAACAATAACGTAATGGCTACAGCAATATAAATAAACGCTAGGAACAACGATAACAGCTGCAAAAACATCAACAGTAGATCACAGCTGACTTGTAAAGTCTTATTTTCTTTCTTTATGAAAATATTGGACTTCTTCTGTAAATATCTTGAATTATGTTGACCCGGAAGTAAATTCTACATTAATTGATTTCGATTCAGAGGACTCGCATAATCTCTTTGTTTAAATTGTTTGCTCCTGATTACCTAACGAAGGGAGGCACTTTTCGATGTAAACTGTTTGAGAATATTTAAACTCCGACAATCCGTAAAAAAAGTGAGCAACAATGAATGAAGTAGTAGCAGTAGTAATTATTTATTAGCCAAAATAAAGCATTGCCAAAATGTTCGTGGACTATACGCAAAAATGCGTCAGCTTTAATTCAATTTTTTTGACTATCATAACCAGCTTAACAGAAGCTCACTGCATGGACACGTTTAAAACGTTTAAACGGTCAACAAAACATGCGTTTCATCACTTAGTCGGTGTTAGTATTAGTATGTTACCCTAAACATAGACCAAATGCCGGATCAAATGACATGCAATTCGGCATGGAAACAGAAAATTAAGTATTATATAGACGTTTTTTTAAAACATGCTTAAGAGTCGTCAACGACAAAAAGCTCAGCCTTAATATTAACAGCAATGCACATGCGGTTGATGGGTTCATACATGCTAAAGGTGGATCTTGCAAATTTAACATGCAATTATCAGATTATGCCCACTATCACCGAAAGAGATTTTACTATATAGCAGGGGAGAATCAAGATTTAAGATTTGATGCACAAAAGTTACATCGGCGACCATGCGACGTTTTTCAAGCGAGTGCATATTCAAAAGCTTTAAACGGTCTTCATAAGGTGGAAGAATTAATGTATTATTCCAGGGTAGGTGCCTCAGAGTGAAGCGCAAGAAGTTCCGCTGAACAGACTCGATGCGATCGATTTGTGTACCATAAAATGGAGACCATACCTGGCTGGCGTATTCAAGGAGGGGTCTCACAAAGCAAGTGTACAAACGCAATGTTATGGTGGGATTCGAGAACTCTCGAGACCAATGCTTGATAAAGCCCAGCATTGAACTACTCTTTGATACCATGTAGTTTATGTGGGAAATAAAATTCAATCTGTGGTCACATTTGACACCCAAGTCACAAACAGCACCCTCGCATCGGCAAATTGTGAAATCTGAGAGCACATAATCACAGGTGATTGGTTTCTGATTCCTGTGGAAAGTCAAAAGCTCTCATTTGTCGATATTAAGAACCAAATCATTGTTTTGGCACCAAACGGAAAATTTGTGAAAGTCACCTTGTACCTGTTAACAATCACTAAAAGATTTAATCTGAGCGAAAAATTTTATGTCGTCAGCATAAATCAAGACTTTGTAGTGTCTCATAACATTTACATGCCATGCATGGCCCAGCCGTATGATTTGCTTGAATGTGGTCGCGTTCACTGCCATCGAAATAGTGACTTTTTGTCGACTAAGAGCTACTATCAAGCGTTCACTTCGCCAAATTTTGAGTCAACAGGGGCTTTCGGCAAGAACTGTCTCTGTGAGACAAAACTTTGAGCAACCGTCTCAGTTCAAACCAATCAGCTGACTTGCCAATTTTGATATTTAAATAATGTTGACCACAGAAAATGGATATTAATAAATTGAAAAAGTGTTGTTAGTTTACTCAAATAGCTCACTAAACTTTAATTAGCATTAAAAATCACAAAATAACGAAACTAAGACAAGAAAATTCAGTTTCACTTCTCTGAGTTGCTCAGACGTTGTTCACAGAAAGTACAGTCTCAGCGAGGCAACGGAGAATATCTCACTTATCTCACTGAGAATGTGCTTGCCGAAAGATTGAGTGTCGTTCACTCCGCACTTTGAATGTATGTATGTAACAAATAATCGGTTACATTCGACTACGGTCAGGAGGATACTCGATCGTAGTGATTTGACACAACTACTAAACTACGTTCCCAAATACCATGTTAACATGCAGGGTTGAACCCTGGTTCAACTCGTCTTCAACTCCCATGTATATACGCATTTCAACTTAAAATTGGATCGACTCGACCACACTTGGCTGGAGTAGTCGAGTCGAAAGGTGTCCTATAAACGCGGATTGAGTAGTCGAGTTGACAGCTTACAGTTCGGATTTATTTTGTTTACTCTTTAAATTCAAATTCAAAGTTTATTTATTACAAACCCCGGCATATGCGCCACGCACTAGCGTTGGGTATAGCGACTAAGTAATAAGACATACTCCCAAAGTTCTGTTAGGTTGTATATATATATTGTAAGATTATTTCGTTTATTTAAACAAAATTTATCACTTTTATAACTCCATCACAAAAAACACCATAAATAAGATTTTATGTTGAGAGTCGAAAACTCAACTCAATCTTTCATTCAACTCTGAATGTAAACATGATTAAGTGGCAGAGAACGCGCTCCGTTTGTAGCGACCTTAAGATGCCTGAATCAACTTTAAGGTTTTTTGCCTTTTTACTGTAGTAATATCTTCCTAAATAGTAAGTACATGGAGGTACAAGATTGAATTAGTAATAGGAAGAGGAAAAGGAAATTAGACTAAGTAAAGAGATTCAAGGACCTTCCTTGCTAAAAATGGAAATACATATCTTGTTTTACTCTTCTTTTATTTTTCGTATTTTTTAAAAAAATAATTGTGATCGGCTGCAATAAACTTGAATTGTGATGATTCACCCAAATTACTGACCTCATGAATTTACGGAAGAAATCTTGATAAGTTCCTTTCCATTTTTACTTTCCAAGTATAGATACCTAACCAAATAAAATTACACATCCTCTCTCCATGTCGGAAATGTTAAATTGACTATCTGCACATTTCTTATCGTATTCAAACCCCAATGTTCTCCAAGCAATTAATAAAAATAAACAAAATATCAAACATTCGATTAGAAAAATACATGAATAAAAACATCAAGAATTGAGCTGAGCATGTGCCGTTGGGGTCGGGGACAAAGCGCGATACTTCTAATTCTTCGTCCCTCTGCCCGCAAAAGGCGACCAACGCAGACACTGCAGCACATTCGCACTTTTTTCTGCTATCGCCAAATCCCATATTACACAATATTATATTGCCGAAAAATCAAATACTCACGTTATATTGCTTTTTGGAAAGATTTCATCTATATCCATTTCTGGTGAATTATCTTGCTCGTCTTCACTGCTGTTGATGACAATTGTTTTCGCTGTTTCCATAAGAAACTACCAAGCCTTCAAATTTATTTTCTGCGATGACTATTGTAATTTTGCCAATTCAAACTTTATGTATTATCTTATTATTGAATTTAATTTTTAATTGACACTGTAAAATTTAAGCAATGCACATTGATGCAATTTCCCCGAATGCTTCAATCCGATTTTTCACAAATCTACCAAATGTGGCCCCGTCTTGCCCAAACCAAGTACTTAGCTGGCTGTCTTCAGCTTCTTCAGGCATAGCTAGCATGGCATGGCGAAATTTATCCACCAAATGAAACATGCAATTGTCGCCTACTTCGCGATGTATGAATTTGTCGATTATTTGTCACGTTTTGTCGTGCATTGCTTTGCTATGCACCGGCGTACACGCTTCTATCATGCATCACTTTTCGTAGATGGAGAAGGAAAAATTCCTCCCCGAGTTTTCTCATCCACGAAAAGTGATGCATGCTATCAGCGAGTACGCCAAAGGTAGAACTCCCATCATCAACGTAAAGTGAACTATATATATACTGTCGTGCCCGTTGGAATCATTATACAAACTTTAACCTATGGCAGATTGTTGTGTTGCGACGTCATTTGGAGACAAATGTAATTTGCAGGGAATTTATTTTGAGTTTTTCGTCCATTTTTATAGGAAAGACAGAGAGAGGGGAAAGAGTATTGTGTTCTCTGTACCGTGATTTCCTATACATTTTCACAATTATTCGTCACTAATGGCGGAACGTGGTTCGTAATGAATATTTGTTTTCTATTTACCTTGGGTTCACCCTTAGGCCCACCGAGAGGAGAACTTTTCAGAGAAGGAAGGAATTTCCTTCCCTTGGCTTAGACGTGCCATAACAATAATGTTCCTTCGCGTAGTTCCTTATATGATTACCGAAATTAATTGTGTGAGTGTTCAATTAAGTCACAGTTTTTGATATAAACAATAACTGTATCCCAAATTCATAATACGTAATGATTATTAAATTATTACATTCTAACCTCAAATCGCAAATAAACATCTGTACAGTCTGGCTCAGTGTCAGTTCTACTGACTCATGTAATCTCCGGACTACGATATTTGAAAATATTACAAAAGACTTCATCACCCACCTTAATAAACATCGAAAAAACATAGAAAATCATATTAGACATCACTAAGCCGTCAAATAAAGAAATAAAACAGAAAAGTTTCGGGCTAGTGTTGATATAAAATTTTTGCTGTCGGTATTCGTTAAATTTATTTAAAATTATCTGTTTAATATATCTAAATTATTATGTGTAAATATTAAGTATAGAAATAATAAGCTAAACAAAATACACAGTTGTAAAAGTTTTCTATCATTTGAGCCTCATTCCAACTAAATGTGAATTTCTACCGTGGACCACTCTGTGTTCTGTAAATATTTGTGCTGGCATTTTTTTTGTTTCTACTTTAAGTTGTTCTTGTTGTTGTTTTTTATGCTTCAAATTACAAATATCTCAAGCTACAGTTGGATAAAATAGGTGGTTTCGATTCAATTTAAATTTGCGTCTTGGTGGATCTGTCATCAATTTTTTTAACACGACGGACGCACTGGAAAGAGTCAAGTTCTTCTGTGACAGATAAATACAGTACAGCTCAGCTCAGGCGACAGCAGACCGATACCATAACTTATTTAATCTAAAAAAGGTAAAATATTTATAGCGTGTATTTTTAGAACTTTCTTGGAGAAATCATTATTTTCCGTAACGTGCGTGAGCCTTCTAAAACTATCATACCACACGAAATTAAAATTGGCGGAAATATACATAGGCTACAAGAAGAATCAAAATTTCTTAAAAAAATTTAACTTTTTACTTTGCTAAGTTCGATTAACTCTTTTCACAAAGTTGGGTAATAGAGAAAAATATTGAAGCAAAATGTTTATGTAATTTTTTGTTGAAATTTTTATTATTTATTCTAGTATTTTACTGCGTGATATCAAAAAATAGATCTGCATTCTATTTTTTCACAAACAATAATATTTAAATCGAATGTTTACATATAAGTATGTCTAATCCAAAATTATTGCTTCAAGTACCTTGCAGGTAGAACAAAATTTTGAAAAAAAAAAAAAAAAAAAATCATCAGGTATGGCACACAAAACTGAACTGCAAATATCCCCAATGAAGATCTCTTTATAAATAAACATAAACATGAATTTATTTGAGTACTCGTACCAAAGGCAAGCATAGCGCTGGGCACATCATAGATAGTTACATGCTAGATTAACATTGTAACAAAATAAACGATAAAAGTACAGGTATAGGCACTTAGAATATAGTACAGTCTAGTGAAATGTAGCAAACAACATAGTAGTTCAACAGTGTAGCAAAATAACATAAATTTACAAGTATCGGCACTTAGGGCAAAGCACCGCCTAGTAAAATATAGTAGAATAAAATTAAATAAATATATAGTAGTTTCGCATTGTAGCGAGAGAAGCAATAGAAGTATAAACATAGGTAACTTAGAATATAGTAAAGTTTAGTGATATGTAACAAATAACAATTATCTGACAACAGGGACAAACCTACTTCATTAAAATGATTTAACGAAATAATTTATTTAAACTGAAGTAAATTGCATACATAATCCAGGTCGCGTATTTGTGCAGTTTGGTAAAATTTCTCACTCACTTTTCATCTGAATCTCAAGGGAATTTTTGAATTGAAAAATTCATGGAAAATATCAATTCCAAATTTCTACATAGACCACAGGTGAAGTCTAACCAGGTATACTTCTTCCAATTAATAAAGTTATTATTATTATTATTATTTTATTTTATTAGCCCATAATAAAGCTTTTAGCAACCAAGTTTACATCGCTTAACTCTTAAATTTAAAAAATTTAATCTTAGGTTGATATATAATTCGAAACTCTAATTTAGACTAAAAAACAATTAAAATACATACATTTTAATAAATTCAGATAAACTCAAATAAAAAAGAGAAAAAAGAGACATATGTAAGTTAACTGCACCTTACTGACTACAAATTTAACCACTTCTCTTTTAAATACATTTAAATTGTTCTCACTCTTAATTGCGTGTGGAAGACAATTAAAAAAGTTTAATCCTTTGTACATTAAGCTATTTTGAGTACTACTCCTGTTGCATCTTGCCAGTCTGAAGTCATCATTTCCTCGTAGATTATAAGGCTGAGCATCCCTTGTTGTAACCAAGTTCTTATGCAAGTATTCCGGTAACATTTTTCTTTTCATTTTAAAAATAAAAATCATTGCATTTACACACAGCCTTTGCTTCACATTTAACCAACTCAACATTTCTAGCATACTCTTCACAGGGGTGCGCAAATTACACTTTAAAATAGATGGCATGGCTTTGTTTTGTAACTTCTGCAGCCTATCCTTTATCTCCTCAGATGTCGTGTACAAAAGCGTTGCGCAATATGTGAAATGCGGTATTACGAGTGCATTATAAAGCCTTATTGCACTATCTGTACTTAAGATGTTCCTGATTCTGCGCAAGAATCCAATCTTCTTTGCAATTTTCGCACATATATAATTCGCATGGTCTCTGAGTTTCAGATTAGAATCAATTAACAACCCAAGATATTTAATGCAATTTACACGTTCACTACATTATATAATATATCATCGAATCAATCAAGCATTGTTTTTTATGCCTTATTTAAATTGACTATCAGAGCCAGCTTAACAGAAGCTTGTAGTAGTAACTCGTTTAATCCAAAGATTTAGGAAAGCATTTTGCATTTAAAGTTAATTTAGTGTTAGTAATTATTTATTAAAAATTATGTAATATCATAAATATCACATGATATACGAGAGCAGAGCGTACAGATTGTGAAATGCATTCCGGAATAGACCACAACATTCTTTAGAGCGTACCGAGAGCAAATATTGCTTTAACAACAGTTTTGTATACATTTGATCGACCTCTTCAACACTGCAGATACAAGAAAATATGACTCATTCGACATTATTTCTCATTTTGTGAACCATTCCTGAACCATCATCCATATAAAATTTGTATAATCTGCTCTGGTATTACATGGGACTGCTAGTTCTTCTGCCATCATGGTAATATACATATATAGAGTTTTATTTTTCGCAATTTGTGAATACCAATCACGGAAAGAAATAGATTTTACTAAGTAGCTTTGGAGAATCCATATGGGCATTTAAGTATATGCTAATGCACTAAAGCTACATTGGTAACAATACGACGTTGTTCGAGCGAGAGCATATTTGAGGTTAAACACAGACTAAAATGTAGGAATTTGTATTGAACAGACAGACTTGATAGGGTCGATGTGCTTGATGCAATAGGCGGATCTGACTTTTCTCATGTATTGCAGAAGTGATCTGACTAATCAATTGTATAATCGCAAAGTTGTTTCGAGAACTATTTGCACGTACACGTTTTTCAAAATAATAATAATCAATAATCTTTCATACAATGTCATTTATGTGGGCGATAAGGATATATGGGTCCCATTTAATACACAAATCCAAACAGAATCTACGCATCATTCCATATCAAATTGGCAGCATGTATCGCCATCATCAATTTTTAACATTTTAAATATTTGGAGGGTTTGTGAAAACAGAAATACGAATTCAAAATTTTCCCTATAGGTACAATGCGTATTTTGTGAATTATGGCATTTTCAAAATTTCGCAAAAATTCTGTCCTGGTCTTCTTTAAAAATTCAAATATATTTTTCTATTCATGCTAGGACATTGAAATATTTTTCATTTAAAAGATCGGATTTCAAATTATCTAAGAAAAATAGCATTTTAAAAATATATGCTGAAACGGACACCAAGAATTAGGGATTTTATCCTTTATCCTTGAATATCCTGGAAGACGTATACTTCCGATTTTATTCATTTATTTTTTATCTTATATTATCAACAAAAACAAGGAGTAAAAAATCGAGAAAGCTTCAACAAAGTCCCTCATTTAAAATTTTCGCTTCAGAGATCCGTTTTATTCCTTGTAACTCATATTTCGCACGCTATCGTATCACAATGATAATACCAGAAAAACAAAATTGAAATGTTTTGAACGAGAAAGATAATTAATTTATCTTTTGCATCAATTCTTTAGTATACATTCCCTCCCGTATTTTTATTGGTATAAATGTGGCGAAAATAAATTACCATCTGGATATGTATAAATACGAAAAACAATGAAAACTATTATATCATAACCGGATTAATCTTTTTTTATAAGTAAAATGCGCGCGCATCGCATTTAGAGCAGCGAGCCTGTGTATGGGTACACTTGTTTGACTGGGCTATACCTCTTATACATATTTTGCCTTTGCCAAGACTCGTTGTGAAAATGCTAATTAGATTTATCATTAATATGAAATGTGGATGGATATCCAAGATAATTTTTTTAGAATTTTTTATAAGTGCATGTGTGTTGCATTTGTTTAATAGGATGCTGTTAACTTATCATATCTAAATCTGACGTCACTATATCAATTGCAAATTTAGTATGGATGTTTAAAGTTGAAAATTTTTAGTCTTCCTTGTTATTATTTCCTAGGGCAACGAACAAATATTGTCACACAAAAACTAAAAGATTTCCACACTAGTAAGAGATAGTAGAAAACAATTATTGCCCATTTCACTTGGGCAATAATGAGATGACTTGACTTAGCACTTTTCAAAGACTTTATATAAAGTTTTTGATGTCTTATACCTATTACATGCATACCTACATCAGTTTCGTGTATGCTAATTCTGGGATTATGTTTTATTTTTCTTGTGAGAATGCATAATTTCTTTAATTGTCGTTCAATTAAAAAAAATGTTACTTTATATTCAGCTGATTTTGTGGGCAATATGGATTTTTTACAGCATTTATTTCTTGTTAAGAATCTTTGTTTGTTGCCTACGGCAGAGATAAAATCAAAGTGTAGTTATATTAAAATAAAAAGCTTATCTACCCTACAATCGCTAGCAGCTTAATCAATTCGACTCGTGGACCGTTTCTTAGGTAATTGTCGGCTACCAATACTACATAAGAATTCTGATGAAAAATGTTCTAGAAAATTGATAAGAAAAAATTTGAATGCTTATGCTTATGCTTTAGCGCCTCAGGCAGTAGACAGCAGAACAATTCCAACTCTATGAAAAATGTTTAATGTTTCAGACACATAAGTTGAAGGAATATAATGCCTGTCATTATTTATGTAGATAAAATATGAAATGATTTCAGAGACTTTTTACTATTTTCATTGCGCATAAAGAGCCCAAAGATATATGACGAATGTGCTGCTCAATTTAGTAAATCCAGGATCATATGTGTAAAATTTTGGACAACATATTACAACCTGGATAACATTATATGGAGCCCTTTGGCATAAAACGTGTAATAATTTGGCCCAGTTTGAATAAAATAGATTTGTTTCCACATTTTCGTTATGTAGGAATCTTGTTATTCTTCAACTCGACACCATTTGACACCATTATTATAATCATTTCATTGTAAACATTTGCCTAAATTTTTTTTACTCTTGTTGTGTTTTTGTATTTTTTCTTCTATGATATTATGCATTAGATAATCTGAAAAATAATTTATTTATAAATATTATTCTTTATTTTTCCTTTAAGAATAACGTAAAATTTAACATGATTAAAGGACCAATCATCCATAATAGAGAAAATATATAAACGATGAGTCTTCTCACACAAAATAAAATGTTACAACCTTTACAGAAGCTAATTAATTCGGAGGTTTTGAATTTAAGCATTTACCATATAACTTTATAGTATTCATTGTATTGATAGGAAACATGTATAGCAACACGTGACTAATACAAGTTAAAAATATTGTAGTAGTAGGAAGGTATGTCGCAACGGATTTTATTTTTCATTGTAAATTGTAATCAATAAAGCTAAATTCCAATTGCATCTCATGTGGAATTTACATTTAATTGTTAATTTCCTGGCAAAGACTTGACAAAGAGAGTCTAGAAATTTGCAGCCCCAATCAAATTTTACATATAAAACACAATCAGCTTTGAATTTTGTCCAAAATCTTTTATGTAAATACCTAGCAATGAATCATGTGCACTGTAGAAAAGGTGATAAATTAATTTCAGAGTAAATCATCAATGACACTCTTAAGGTGAATTTGTTGTTTTAACAGTACTCAACGACGCATAGCGTGATAAACATTTGGAAGCTTTTGTATTCAAATGCCAATCTAAATTAGTTTTAGCAGTAGTAAGCTATCAAGTCTTGTGTATGTTTTACAAATTGGAAGCTATTATTAGCATCGGCAATAGATTGTAAGGTGAGAAAACAAGCCCGAGACTTCATACACCCAGTTCAGGTGATGTCGACGAAGAGTGTGCTTAACTACGTATTTAAATGTTGATAGATAATTAACGTTGGTCTCTTGATATTATCAACATAAGATTTGATACGTTTCGTTTTTTATTGTATTTTCTTTCAAGGATTTGATTATAACGGATTTAAATATGAAATAGTGTTACTGCAATGGAATTTAAGTAATATTTAATAAGATAAGATTTCATGCGCTTGGGATATCCGCTCACATTCTATAGCATGATCCCTCTAATTTATCCACTTCCGTTTCTTTTGATGGAGTACAGATGATCTACGATGCACCATCTTTATGCATTCTTGGGATTAACATTTCCAGTAAGTTAAGCTGGACAGATCACCTCTTCTCAGTTGCCAAAGAAGTATCGAAATGCTCGGATTTCTGAAAAGGTGTAAGAAATCTTTCAGCCCTTCAAATATAGCGCTCATCTATAAGTCTTATATCAGACCTAGAATGGAATACAATTCCCATATCTGGGCCGGGGCTGGTCGCACAACCTTAGCTTCATTGGATATTGTCCAAAACAGAGCCTTCAGGCTCATTGGCGATTTGGCAATAACTTGTCATATCGACTCACTCGAGCACCGTTGCAATGTTTGATGCCTTTCCGTCTTGTACGGTCAATGTTCCGATGAAATATCTAGTCTGATCTCTTGTAGAATGATTCCTGCACACAAAACTCACACTGCAAACCACGCACATCCTTTTACTCTTAAAATTACCTTCGGCCGTACAGTAAAGTTCCGTGATGCTTTTTTATCCCGAACTGTGCGAATGTGGAACAGTCTACCATCTTCTGTTTTTCCTCCGGCATACAATCTGCAAAAGTTTAAGAGTGACATACATCAGCACCTCCGCCGCTCTCCTGACAATCCCTAATTCCTTTTCCCTATCTCCTTCCTGCCATGCTGTGCTTTGCATCATAGGGTATCCCCTGTGTTTGGCTTAATAATATTGTTACGTCCAACAGGAAAAGACAAGTGATGATGACATCTACTGGAAATGGATAGTAAACAACTTCGGGAAGGTTCAAGAATAGAATAGTCAAAAAGATTCTGGAATAAAACACTCCAGAAGAATCTGGAGAGTTTCTAGGGTATAAATATAACAGTTGTCACCGCCAGAAGAAGAGTATTGTCTTAGAAATTGCAGTGTTAACAAGCGAAAGTAATAAACAGGCGAAAGTGTGCTAATTGGATTTCGATAATTGAAAATACAGTATTAGCGATAATTAAAGTTGAATTGATTAATTGAAGGTTAGTGAATTTTATAAGTGTAAAGTGAAAATAAAGAACTTGTATATTAAATATTTAATATTGCTTTAAATAACGAACCAACAACCAACAATATAAAAAAAAATCAGAAGAAGAATTTCTCGTCGATTAGAGGCTACTTAAATGTAGTTGACTTAAATTATGGATGTGTAAACAATCTCGAAATTCAACTTCCCGAATGCAGAACTCTCTGTCTTTCGTTCGGTAGCTGTATATCAACCTTCCGATTTTCTGAACTTTTAACTTTGACGAATCGACGAACTGACCAAACGGATGAATTGCATTTAGGGCTTTATATGAACTCAATAAGAATTGTCATAGTCCTCATTTTGAATATTTTTGATGAGGATCTTGCAGGATTTTTTAATTTAAAGGTTTTCAAAATCGATTTTAATTGAAACCTCTCTTAAATTAACCGAAATTTTTGCATAATTATATATGATTATTTCTGTATAATCGCGTTCCCATCAAATCGCCTTATTTACGTTATATTTCACTCATCATATAATTTTTGGTTCGACATTTTATCCGTAGCCCTTATTTTTCATTAAACCTGCACAAGTTATGGACATCGATTCGAACTGTTATAAACTATAGGATGTTTTTGTTAATTGCTAATTTTTTTTTTTAACTTTTTCCTCAAATTACGTTGGAGGGGTGCACTTGGCCTACTTCACTTAGACCACTGACAGGTCAATTGTACCGCATAGATTCATAGAAATGCATTTTATAGTTATTCATGCTACTAACCATTTGATTTAAGAATCTTATAAATACATACATATTATATACAATGTAGAAATGTAGAGTTAGAACCCAGAAGCCAGAATCCAGTAGACTTTCGTTTATACCAAATAGCTTCAAATACTTTGGTAGTAATTATCCACTACTTAGGGTAGATTCAAAAAATGTGTACAGTCCCGAATACGTTGGCCAAATAGAGAAGTCGATGGACTGGTGGTTAGACTGGAAGCGGCTGTATCCCTGAACAGATGGTATAATCTGTGCTACATTATATAGACTTCTTCAAAGAAACACATTTTATGAGCTGAAATGAAATGAATACGTACTTTATTGTATAATCTAATGCCTAATATAATAAAGCTAGTAGGCTTGCGGCACCGAGGCCATCTGGGCTTTGCCAGTAGTTTTATTACTTAATTCTAATTGTAATTTTAAGCTAGATTACTTTACAAGCGTTTCTTTTGTCAAAACCTAGTCTAGTATAATTATTTTAACTTGGCCATTATCTAATATGACTGATTTACCAGAGTGCATTCGAAGGAATTTAGAATTATTCTTACCGATAGGTACTTCAGTGATCTATATTTGAGGATTCGACTGAGCCTAGCTTACATAGATATTTTCTTTTCATTCAACTTGAAAAAAAAAACATTTTTTTTAAGAAATGACACGAAATGATTCTAAAAACTTATTCGCTCCTACACACACATTTTTCCCAGTTGCAAACTAAGAAACTTCTTTCATTTCGTCATCATTAACTTTGATCAGAAAAGTAAAAATTTCTCGAATATGGTAATTGCGTGGGTGAACCGTTTATTTGCACGAGCAAACCTGAAAACGCTTAGTTTATAATTTTTTGCGGCTCTAGTCTCTATTTACCTCTGGTCGGTCAATCTTACCATTTTATTTAATCGTCCACTTACGTTCTTCTAAAACACAAAAACATTTTTCTACTTTCTTTCTATAGTTCAAAACGGACGACCAAGACGAATCATTTGAATCGCTGGACGAAATGGATGACGACAACAGTGATTTACTGGCCTCGGCATCCGAAATGCAACGTAGTGAGTATGATTTTTAATTACACTAAATTTAATATCTGGAACTGCAAATCGTTTTGGAGGGCTGCCGACATGACATCATGAATTCAAATGCGATGATTTAACAATTTATTTAAAAGCTAGTGCAAGTAGTTTTATGAATTAAAACATAACAGCTGTATGCGGAAAAAATATTATGACTTCAACAAAAAGTGCACACACGTTTTTTGAAGGTTACATTTGTGTGGGTGTGTTTCATTGACATTTTCTTCGTTAAAAAATAAATAAATAAATTGTTAAGTAAATCGAGGCCGGTAAGAAACTGTTAACTACGCTCTGACCTCTAAATAATGTATACCATTTTTGAATTATGTACATATGGATGTACTATTTATGAAACCTCGTAACGTAATTAATAAGACAATAGAGCAATCATCTTGAAAATCAATAATCAATTTGTGCTATTTATATTATTGGTATCAAATGATGCGATGGTTACATGGTCTCATCATTGTCTTCATATAATAAATTGAACCTATGTACCCACCGTCTTAAATTAAAGCACACAAAAGGAATTGAGGCGTTAAATATATGGATTAATATTCTTCTGTGTAACTGCTTATTCCTCCTCTTCATTTCATCGCGCGTTTTTTACGATTCACCATAAAATTGCCTTTTTAAGTGACACACGCACTCTGCATATTTCAATCTATTCTTTCCGTTTTTCATGGAAAATTAATCATGTGTACAGCCGCTTGAGGGGTAGATAAAGGGGACGGACGACTGATGAGGTATAAAATTCGATTTGTAAACGAATAGTTTGGAGTGATTTTAAATGATTGTTAATGAATTTTTTGTGTTGTTTCCCTCAATTTCTTTACACACTCTGCTTCACTTGAAACAAAACAAATTGCTACGACATCTTTTAAATAGTATCTACACAATAAAAGTCTTATTGGTGTCACAGATTTTTCTACCATTATTGTCACAATGAAAATTTATTTGAATGACTTTAATATTTACCCACCTTATCAACAGTGGCAGTGTTAATTTTTTCTTGACGTTCAAGTTTCAACTTCTAATGTATAAGATTTACTCATATTGCTACCAAAATGCAACTCTCGCATTTCTAATATTGTTTTTTTGAATTTCTGTGTGGGACAAGCATGAAATTATAATGCTTATTAGATGATTTAATCTGTAATTTGATATTCTACATTAAGTTTATTCATAACAGTCTCGGTTTCGATTTCCCACTAACAAAATATTTACATAAAAAAAAAAATATAATTTTCGCCTTAATTTAGTACCAAATTATTGTAGTTATACGAAACTTGAACCTCATTTTACTACAGAAATTCTCAAACACCTTACTAAAACATTTTAAAATGTGTGAATGAAATAGTCCTGATAGTAAGAAAAAAAGTGACAAAAAAACATAAATTTAATATAATAAATGTAAATATTTTTTCTTTTTCCGTCGATTTCTCTCGAATTTTAACATTGATCAAATAGGTATGCTTTAACAGTAGCGAGAAAATTTGGCAAAAGAAAAGAAAGTATAGTATGTATGATGCCGCTCTGTCTTCGCAATTTCTATTCCAGCTACTAAGCTACTTACCTACCTAAGCTACCTATCTACTTAAGATAGCTACCTACCTCCCTAAGCTACTTACCTACCAAAGCTACCGTAACACTTCTGGAGCGAGCTTGGGATGAATACTTCTCGTCGGGCATTCTTTTTAGGCTTTTTACTGGGTATATGTTCACCCATCCGCTTGACAGCCGCAATTACTCACAGTTCCCCGGTATAGTACACATGCTCTTGTACATTTAGGCTCTTTTATTTTGTTTTGTTAAGAAAACGATATTTAATCTTACTGAACTAAAAATATATATTGAGCCGTCATAATATCATTAAAAAAAATACTAGCTGAAAGTTGAACGTTGTTATTGTTTACTTGATTGGCACTGACTAACATTCTAAGCAATCCCGAGAAACAATTGTTTTCAAGCTCCTGATTAGATTTTTGGTGTAAGACATTGACGATGATAACTTGAATTTGCACGAGATCCCAATATCAGATTGAACAAACAATAAACAGGGCCGCCAGTTGCTTTGTCCCAGATTTTTGTAATTTTTCCAGTACAACAATGTGGACTTTTGCTGTCAATGTTTGTGATTCGATAAAGATTCACAACATTATACAATTGTGTATCACTATCAAGAAAAATAGATATGAATCTTGCCTTCATCTGCCCACAAAGGCAGGTAATACGAAAAGTTTGGTTTTGTATGTCTGACAATATAGTAAACTTTATTAGATCTATCCGCAGCAAAAAAATATCATTTTATTTTATAAAAATTTCTATATACTTAAAACTGATTCTAATATTATTTCAATCACACAATTTCAGATCGACTGTATTTCGTAACTTTTAAAAAGAACTTTAAACCGAAAAACACCAACAACACTCACTATTTCAGTATCGATGAAGATTTTATTTATGAGAATTTCTACAATGATTTTGGTCCGTTAAATATTTGTATGCTCTATCGGTACTGCCAAAAATTGAATCGAAAAATGAATTCAAAATGGCATGCAAATAAGAAAATAATTCACTATACATCAATGAGCCCATCAAAACGCCTAAATTCAGCCTATTTGATTGGTTCGTATGCCGTAAGTATTTGATTGAGATTTCATTAAATTGCTTGGAAGTTTTTATTAATATTCTTACAGGTAATCTACTTAAACAAGAGCCCCGAAGAGGCATACAGACCCCTAGTCGCTGGAGATATACCTAGTTATACTCGATTCTGTGATGCCTCTTATGGTCCTAGTATATATAAAATATCACTTTTGGATTGTATAAATGCTGTTTATAAGGCTCTCAAAGCTGGTTTCTTTGATTTTGAAGATTTCGATGCTGAAGAATATGAATATTATGAGGTTTGAATTATTTTGTTTTAAATACCGTTGATATTTGAAATAGATAATTAATAATAAAACTATTTCAGCGTGTTGAAAATGGTGATTTAAATTGGATTGTACCAGAAAAATATATAGCATTTTGTGGTCCCCATCAAAAATCAAAAACTCTGGCCAATGGATATCCATGTCATTCTCCTGAAACTTATTTTGATTATTTTCGGGACAATAATGTGACAACAATAGTGCGATTAAATGCAAAAGTCTATAATGCATCGAGTTTTGAAAATGCAGGTTTTGAGCACAAGGATTTGTTTTTCATCGATGGGAGTACACCAAGTGACGGAATATTAAAGAAATTTCTACTTATCTGTGAAACAACGAAGGGGGCTATTGCTGTACATTGCAAAGGTTTAAATTTTTTTTATTACATTTAAGACTCATTGTAATGTTTTTTATTATTTCAAAGCTGGTCTTGGTCGTACGGGTAGTTTGATAGGTGCTTATATCATGAAACATTATAATTTTTCTGCACTTGAAGCTATCGCATGGTTAAGATTATGCCGTCCTGGTTCTGTTATTGGCCATCAGCAACAATGGATGGAAGAGTAAGTTCATATAATTTTTGAATATCTAAAAAATTATAAATAATAAAAACAAAAAATGGTTGCGAATAAGTTCATGAATGAAGGATGTATGTTTAATTAAAAAATACATTGGTCTGATATTCGGCATATTAGGCCTTTTTTTTATTTTTTTTATTTTTTAAAGAAAAATTATCTGGGGCTTGTATAGGATATTAGCTTTTGTTCTTTTTAAAGAAAAATTATCTGGGGTTTGTATAGTTTAGTAGTTGAAGATGACCAGTGGGGAATGTTAGACGTGCACGTAAGTATATATATACATGATATACATGATGTAGATACACGCCATCTCCCACGGCGCTCTCCGTTAAACTCCACAAGGGAGTCATGTCTGCATTATACGTTTGGGCAAAAGCCGAAGCTATCTCTGTTAAGGAAGGCGGGTACTCCACCAAAAGTTTTGATGCAGCTGCCTGGCCTGGAGTTGGGCCAAGCCAATTTGTAAAAAGTTTTTGCCGGCGTTGACGTCTCGGTTCCACGTGATACGGCAGTTTGTACAAAACTGGTACCTTTGTGGAGACCGAGACGTCGTCACGGGCTCAAAACAAATGCTGCACAGCATTGTTGGTTTGAATTCATTTACTTCGAGGACAGAACAATGCAATTAAATCGCCCGCAAGAATTTCGTGTGTGGCGTCCGCACGTAGCGGCTATTTGCGTCAAACCAAATGCACACTAGGGTTTTAAAAGTATTGTTCGTGATTTCTTTCGCCAAGCGATACACTGCGCGCTCTTTGCTAATGAATTGTTTGAAACGCAAACGCGCAACTTTGCGCTACCCATACACCTCTTGACGTTTCGAAAACGATTACAGGCGTTCTCTGATGTACGTCTACACTATATATACTATACACATATATATACTACTACACATTCTATTTGTCTATTAATATGATTTACCGGTTCTGTATACATGTACATATATAAAACATATTAATGTAGGAAGTATGGATAGTTGTTTTATTGCCTATCATAAGACATCGAACATCAGAAAGGCAGCATTCAAATCCTCATCTGATGGATTACGTATTAATTGAATTAAAAAAAAAAATTCTCATTACTTGTAGTTTTTGAAATTCATTAGATAATTTATAATCTAGTCGAAATAATAAATATTCAACTTTATTTAAACTGTAAATTTGTAATTTATTTTGAACAGCAAACAACAATGGCTTTGGTCTGAGGGTGAAAAACACAGACGACGTACAAGTACGGAAATCATGAAACATCCCTACGGAATTTATAGTAAACGATTGCGTTGTGGCTTAAGATCCGACAGTATGGATGGTTTACTACATCGAGTAAAGGGTATTTCTCAAAGGGTTGATACGATGAATTTAAATGATGAAGAAGTTGAAAACGGAAATGATGTCCAGATTATTCAAGACACCGATGTTGTCGATAATGGATCGCTCAAAATTGAAGGAAAATTAGAAAAGAAACTGAAGAAACCGTGCAATTTGATTGATCAGGGAAATAAAAATCATGGTACAGTTAAAATGATCGATAAGAAATGTACACCAACACAGGGCGATAAACTTAATCAAATTAAAGCGATGAGAAGACATCATCATTCAAGATCAGTTAATGTAGCAAGTACTCTGTAAGTACTAGTTTATATATAATATGTATTATATATACATTTTTTTATATTACATAAAACTTTTTCTTAACTTTTTTTCAGTGACTGTGATAATCCATTACGACATACACGTGCAAGATCACAACCGTTTCGTAATAATGCAAATTTATGCAATTCTATTAATCACGCGGCTTCGTTGCCCGTTAAAACGGAAAATCTTGAGACCACAACAACAACGACTACAACAACTTCAGCAACAAAAACCTCTAATCGTATTGCTATTTACAGCAAGAGGTAAGTGTGACTTATTATTATTTCACAGTAGTACAGATCCTGTCACCCTGGATGCTTATCCCTTCCCATAGTTGGCAGTTTATCTTTTTAATTATTATTCTTATTATAATTATTGCTTGTGGTCTTCAATGTTTTATGTAATTATTATTTTCATTAAAAAAAAACTTATTAATGTATAAAAGATACTTTTTATGTAAAAAGGTGCCTTTTTCAGTATTGGGTAAGAGTTAAATTTGAGTTTTATATAGAAATACTTTCTAGTAGATACTGAATCTGCTTTATATACGTATGTATATCACAAGTTCCATTATGTATATAAAGAGTTATAACGGCATAGATGCACGAATCTAAAGGAGGATTTACATTATGATGGCTTGCATTTCTTACAGAAATTTTGAGGGAGATAGTTTATTGAAATTTGAATGCTGTCGAAGCAATCACTGCAATACCTCACGTACACTCCCCTCTAGTTTTCATGGTAAAAATTGCAAACTTTCAAATTATGTTAAATTATTAAATTGGAATATCTACTTCAAAATCATCTATAATGAGTTTCTGAACGATGGACTATCTCCGAAATAATTTCAATGCTTTCATAAACAAATATTGAAAATCTTTTATTTGCGAAGTACCTATTTACTTACAAATTAGAAACGTACTTTTATTTTCTTCCATTTTAACAGGTAGGTAATTTAATAAATATTTGCTATAAAATCATAGTAAAACGTATTGCCAGTAGTCAAAATTGACGGATTAAAGTTGTCAGTAATAATATTTTAGTTTCAGTAACTATTATAACTTACTATGCTCACATTGACAAATCGGGGTCTGAAAAAAAAGCAGAACGCGTTTGCTTCTCTCGTCACTCGTAAATAAATTTCCGTATACGCTGTACTATCTCCCTCACAATTTCTGTAAAAAATGCGTGTCATCATAACATAAATCTTCCATAATGAGATCATCAATTTCGAATTTTCAAATTTTTTCTCATTTTGTAAACAAGCGCTTATTGTCTTTTACATTTACTCTCTCTTTCTAAATAAGCCAGACCAGACCATTCACATAATGAATACTGAATGCTCTCAACTCGAATTATGATTTAGTTGTCGAAAAATAATAAAATAGATCAAATAGATGATTAATTAAATGAAAAATTCAAGAGAAGAATTCTGAGTTATTAGATATGTGACATACATGTCTAGACAAGTAATCCTATTCAGATATGGCCACGTCCATAAAAGTTAGCTACAAGTAGAGCTGATATCCATCAAATCAATATCCAACCGAAAAGATTTTCAAGATACATAAGTGAACAATTTTATAAAAATATATTAATGAATATATTAATATTATCTACTAGGAAGTATTATTCCAATTTTAGTTAGTATTTACAGTTATTTTTTATTACCAATAGAACTAAATTGTACAAATAATGTTAATAATATTTTAACTTACTATGTAAAATATTTTAAGTAATTTGCATGAAAATTGAAATTATTTTCGCTTTGTTTTCCGTTTTTTCCCCCGCATGGTATCCAAACTGCCAAATAAATCCAAAATAATTGAGCAAAAGTAGTTCAATAAGTGTTTAATGTAAAATATAAAAATCCATAACAGAATGGGTGTGCACTTACGTAAATCGGATCAACAATCGCAATTAACTGGAAATCTTACAAATCATGACATTACAACACCAACATTAAGTACTATTAATAAGCAAACGAAAATGTACAACAATAGCTTAATTTCAAACAACAATAGTATAATGTCTTCGATAACAGAAAGTAAAATTCCTATTGTTAGGGATGATGGTGGAAAATCATCATCACGGCTCAGTCATCATCTACATCATATGACATTGCGTGGACGATCTAAGGCTCGTGTCCGGACATCAATGGCAGTTGAACCGACCACAGCCACTCGTATATATCGAGATAATTCAACAACACCTACAAACGCTTACACAAGAAGAGTTGATTCGAATCTTAATCCAATTACTTCAGGGAAATCAGATGAAGATTTCATAAAATCGGGAGGTATAACATTAGAATTGAATATGACATCATCAATAACACAGCCATCATCGATTCCTGTTAATAATAACTACATAAAACGTGGTAAAAGATCATTGAGTAGTACACGTATGAAAGATAAATGTGATGAGTACAATACAAAATTGCTTCGAAAGACAGCTAACAACACTAACAATAATAATACAACAACAACAACAACAACATCATCCACTTCATCTTCAACCGCAATGTTAATTTCAACAAGTACGATAGCAATGACAAAAAGTTCATCTCTATCACGAAGACTTGGCTCTACATGCCATCCGAATGAAACCAAAACAGTTTCAAATGCTTCATCATCAAGCAATTGTTCAAGAAATTCTAAATGCTCTGAACAGTCACTGTCACTTAAGTTACGAAAAAAGATCAGCTATTAGTCCTAAGAGCTGTAAATTTGGAGCTACACAACGTTTTTATTTTTTTGTCTCGCATTGTTAATTTCTCTCAACATTTAATGAACCATGCGGACTATTTATATTGAAACCAACGCTGCAGGTCTATTTATTCATAAATATATGGTTTAAGTTGAATGAGTCTGACTTAAGCTTATGCATCTGTTATTATGAATATGCTGCTATGATCGTTAATTTCTATTATAGGCTCGGATGCTTGAAAGTGCACTTCAAAACTGTACAGTCCTTGGTGTGCATTTAAAATAGACCACAGGAAAGTGTACAACAGTGTTGTAGATTATATTATAAATATTTTTATATACAACACAACATACATTACACAATCATTGGCAGCGTGAATGTTTTTATTAGTGAAATCTTGTTAAATTAAATATTGTTATTTATTCTTAGAATATTACAACAGAGAAATATTTAAGAATCTTACTTTACCATGCAGTTCAGTTTTTGCTACTTACTTAGCATACAATTTACATATAAATATATTTACTAAAGTGGTCTATATATCTCTTATACCCAGTACTGTACACATACTTAACATCTTAAGGTTGAACTAAGTGATGTTATATATATATAATACATACTTATACATATTTAAGTCCTATATATACATATACTTATTACATATATAATTAATAGAATTAATATTTACAAAGTGTTTTGTACTGGGACAATATCACAATGAGGTAGTATAGTTATCTTTTTTACGGCGGTATAACCACTAATCTTATCTTTGAGGATGCCTATGCTCGTAGTACAAAATATAGTTAATAGTGTTCTTCCTAGTTAAATAATTTATTCTATCATATAATTTTCTTGTTGTTCTTGTTTTTACACTGTAATTTGTTGCAAATTTGTTACTTATCATTGTTTTAAATTTTCTTGCTTTCTGTTTTGAGAATGCTTTTGTGATCTTGTCGTGCATTTAGTAGATTTTAAATATAAATTTATGTTTTTGTAGTATATGTTTGTACATAAGGTATGATAATAGCGATTTATAAAATTATAAATTGACGTTTCCAGCCAAAAATCCCAGGTAAATAGTTTTCCAAAACTAAGAAAAGGAACTTATAACCAAAATACATGTTATCTTATATTGGTCCACACAGATACTAGTTTTGTACAAACTATTGCTATCACGTGGAACCGAGGCGTCAACGCCGACAAAAACAGTTTGCAAATTGGTTTGTCCCAACTCCAGGGCAGCCAATTACATGAAAACTTCTACCGAAGCACACTCCTCCCCTGCTGAAACTTACAATGCAGCCATGGCTCCCCTGCGGAGACCAACGGAGATGACCGTGGGGTTTGACATGTATATAGTATATATATACATATTAATATACCTGACATTTCCCACGGTTCACTTACGTTATATTGGGGCTATTAAACTGAAAGTTTTTGCTTTGGAAATTGTTACGTTTCGTATTAACTACATTTGTTTTTCGCAGCCAGACAGTCAAGCTGCCATCAAAGCACCCTTCTTCTTCTGCTTCTTGTTGTTCTTCTATTTATTCTCGATTTGCGAGCTGGAGTTCTTTCACAATGGCTTGAGCCAAAAACGTGTGCCGTGTCCGGCTAACTGTGAATTGCCATGTCTGGCTGGAAGAATAATTTAAATGTGTTTGCTCCTGAGTCGAGCTGTTGTTTGTTAGCTCTATGAGTCTGCTGAACTCACAGGGCTCCAGTAAGCTCTCCAGTGAACTGGCGCCTAGAATGTTAGGCAAGCTACTTTTGATTGAACTGAACCGGGGGAAGGTTAGAATACTGTGTTCTATAACGTTTGGTGTGTTGCATGGGTTGCAGTTGACTAGGTCAGTCCTGTTGTTTGAAAAAGCTTGGCGTCGTACCTATGGCCAGCATAGAGTCTGTTGATGATCCTGGTTTCCTTGGGAGAGAAGTCCGAGTCAAATCAATGATGAAATTCTTGAAGAATGAGCCTGAGGTGGAAGACACGCGAGTGAATTTTTCGTCCCAATCTTTGTGAATGGAGCAGTTTATGTGGTAAATAGGGCGTCTTCAAGAGAAATAGTGGTCTCAGAGACTTTGGTCCGACGTTGCAGCGTGTCTTGCCTTCTTGTTACCAGTTACCCGGTAGCTAGAAGATGCGAAAGGTACATTAGTAATTTTGAGATATTAAATTGAAAATTGAGCTCACATAGTGGTTCGATCTTTCCTTGCTTAGGGCTTGACACGCAGCTTTTGAGTCCGTGAGCAAGTGATGCTGCCAGTCTGATGGCCAGTAGCTCATCATACGTGTAGGATTGAGCATATTATATCTCTTCGTGAGATGGGAATTCGAGTGCACACACTCCTGTTTCTGGGTGGTTGAGCGAAGCATCAGTGGCATAGTGCGATAGTTCGTCATATGAGATAGAGCTCTTGGTCTTACCAGCCCTTCCAAGCCTACCGTGGTCTACCAACAGGTTATCGGGGGGAGGTCAGTGTGCTCCAGCCAATTTGCGAAAATATCTCATAAAAAACATTAGATATGAAGGCCTGGTCCACTGAGATTTCACCTGCGCTGATAAGCTTACCGAACTCTTTCGCGAGCATCTTTTGGGCTCTGTATCTGGGCGAGAGCTCGTTGGGCAGCCCGTACGGGATTTGAACAGGGGTGGTAGTTAAGACACCAAGGGAAGCCCTTAGGCAAGAGTTTGTGAGCGTCTTGTTTTCAATGTGCTTAGAACGACAAGCTATATTGGTGCTGAACAGCTCGATCTTCGGCCTTATTGCTGCCCGAAAGATTTTGAATGCTGATTTTAGGTGAATAGGGTGGCTTTTGGAGGTGATCATTCTGAGGGTATAGAGATAGTAGGTGGAAGATTTTGCTATCTGTTCAATCTGACGATCGATAAACAGGTTTGAAGAAAAATATCTGCCGAGAAACTTAAGATGCCTGTAAGCTGCTAAGAAATGCTATATTACAAGCAAAATTAGTGGAGCGGAGAATCCTAAAGAGATGTGGAAAGCCATTAACAGATATGTAATGAATAAAAAGAAAGATTTTAATATGTTTAATACAAAAATATTTATTGAAAATTTTGAAGAAATAGAAGTACAATGTTGAAAATCATTAACCAATCGTTGGAAAAAGGGGTATTTCCAAATGCATTAAAAGAGTCGATATTAATTCCCCTTACAAAAAGTAAAAAACGCATTAAAGCCTGAAGAATTGCAACCAATAAATATGTCATAAAAGGTCATTCTTGTGAGACAGCATTGAATTGATAATAGAATAATAATGGATAAGTTATACAGACATGTAAGTGGCGAAACAGTCGTCCCTATGGTTGTATTCCCCTACGTACGGCCACCTAGGGATGTAATCAATAGCATACCAAAGGATTGGGTTTTAGGTCGTTCCGAGCCAGGCTGGATGAGAAGCGACGTATTCTTCAAATATATCGCGAATGGGGTAAATACATGGTGCGTTTACCCTACCTGAAGATTTATATAGAAATCTGAATTATATAGGGGACATTCACTCAAAAAATTTGAGGATTGCCAATGAATTTAGACTTAACTCTTGCAGTACAAGTAGATTTCAAAATTCACTTTTATATAAGGGATTAAAAATGTGCTTAAACGAATAATTTTTACTAGAGGCCACTAAAGCATTCGTCTAAATCAATTTCAATTTGGCTTTTAGTACAGATATCTAAATTATAATAAATCCACTGTTGTCAAAGAATATGCTATTTGCTATAAAAATTGTGTAAGGTGCAAAAAAAATTATTCTTAAATCTCTCAGTCAATTCAATGATGCACTAAAATTTGCGGAGTTCTCATAAGCTTCATATGTCTATAACTAGTGTACTTGATTTCGGAAATTTAAAGTTCATTCTGAATATTTACGAGGTTAGGTATGTAAGGCATCGCCGATTAAGACTCCAAAAGACAATTACTGAGTTTCCTTGAATTTATCGGATCCAGCCAAGAATATCGCAAATCAGTGTTATGTATATGTAGTACCCTGACTACAAATCTTGGTGCTATCCTTGTTCAAAATTCCATCTTTTCAAACCTGATAATTTTCCAGGAGGAGATATTCTCAAATTATTTCTGCCATCCTCCTTTTCTAGTTTTCTTTCTTTATAGTTCACTTTTGAGTTCCGTCTTGATCGCTTCAAAGATGTACTGATTTTTTCTTTCCTTTAGATACTTTTATAATTTTTCCCAACCACAAAAACTTGTCACTTTCGAATCAAAAATCAAACGGACTGTCCCCTGCTCTCCTTCTCTTCTCCGTATCGCTCTCCGTTCATACGACAGTACCCCGGGTATACATGATGTATCCAGTCTCAGTGTAGAATACTGCTACATGCAGTGCGCTACGACAAAAACAATTGCATTTATCGAAAAGAAGTTAGATGTATTTCTATCGTAATGTATTATTATGATTACTTATGGGTATTGTAAAGCTAACTAATAAATAAAACTAAAGAAGAAAAAAAAAATTCCTTTTGTTATTCCTTCTCCTCGATTATTTTCATTTAAATTGGAATTATTGCTGTCCTTTGGTCCCGGCGGTGTTTCTGGGCAATCATTTGCTAATGGTGGTGTTACTCCTTTTTCTCCATGCATGAGTCCATTTAATATCAGTTTGATTTATATAGAAATTACCAGCTGTTTTCATTTTTTGTACATGGGCACCTGGAGTTGGTGACTGTAATTGTAAAAATTATATATGAATAACCGTAGGTTAATTGTAAGTTTTTATTAGAATAAAACTCAAACAATCTCAGTGTCACATAATCGAAGAAATTTTTGTTTTATTCATTACTATATGAAAACCATAAAATAATATAACTGGTAGTATAAGAAGTATACTTACCAGCAAGACCCAACCAAGAGAATCTATGCTTTCACTAATTCCCATTAAATGCTTGAAGTGCGTCGAAAATTCATTTTTCTTTGACTTTTTTTTAATTGCAGCAATTCGATCGGCAGGCTGAAGTTAAGGCTATCCTGCAAGCAGAAATTTATCCTCAATTCTGGTCCACAAAAAAATTAGATAATCATCTTTTTTCGGAGAGTTACTCTACTGGTGTTGTCAATGCTTTGAGCAAACCCTTCATCATCTCCAGATAGGTAATGGAGTGTAAATTTACCTACCTTGAACTCTCACTCTCGCACAGTCCAATGTTCTTTAGGTACCGGGTTACTGTCATATTCTATTAAATGAGATTCATTTGTAAATGACATTATGCCAAAATCATATCGTCCCTATTTTTGTTTCCATTTCGTGTACTTTTCTGTACTAGTCAATGTGGATTAAGAATTTCATTATAGCGTTAAAAAAAATTTCCATGGAACACCTCATGACAGTCCAAAAACTTTTCAATTTTCGTTTCTATGGACAAATCATTTTTAAATAATGCTTGTAATATTGTGCTTATGCTTTCAATAGTACAATAGTACTGTTAAATTTATTTTATATTTTATTTGTTTAATATCATCTTCAAATGCAGTTTATTAATCTTTTTATTAACTCTCTATCCCATAGGGAAAATCAAGATTAAAGAAAAAACCCTACAAATATATTATATAAGGTGAAGCAATGATGACCTTCTACATAGTAGTAGTAGTTCTCTGTTTTAAGACTGAAAGTTTTGTTTGGCGAAAATGTGTAAAAAAGGTGAAATTGTGTAATAATTAGATGAAAATAACCGTTTTTAATTATCATATCATATAACGGAACCCATATTTACTATAATATAACATTATTTATTTACTGCATGGATTTATTATTAAAATTTCAAATTCATTTTTAATTTTACATACAGTTCTTTTTGTTTTTATATAACACTATCATTGTACGGCCCACCGGTTAAATGCATAAATGAAATCTCTAATCCGTCCCATTTTTTCATAAATATCAAATCTTTAATTTTATTCGATCTTTTGGGTATTTCAATTAAATTGTTTCATACTTGTGTATGTAATCTTTATAGAGCTTTATGTATTTGTAATTCAAGAGATTTATATTAAGTCAAACATTGGTAATACCTTATGAGCAAAAATAGTAGCCCAACTTTGCACGCAAATTTCAGCCGAAGTACACCCCTTCCCTGACCGGGAATAGCACGTAAAGGCTTCGGACGAAGCCTATTACGTAGCCATGACCCCCTTGCGGGGTTTACTTTTTACGAGTAGCCAATTCAGTGAGTAGTTATACTCGTAGTTAGCATATTTTGAAGTTTATTGTGATATATTATGTAATGTCCTTCTTTTGGTGGATAATTATAAACTTGGGAAAGCCAAGTTATTGTTCGAAAGAAAGTTCCATTTTCAATACAGCACACATCGTCACTTGAACTCATCCTAACTTTTTATTACAAAATCCAGTTTCAAATTTGCAATTTTTCCCAAAAGTTGACAACATTTCTGGGTTCTTATATCACTAGCCACATTCAGAGACAGTTAGCATAGATCTGAATCAGCTATTTATATTCTTTATAACACATTTATTTCGTATAATAGAAGCTTAATAAAAATATACTTTGCATTTACATGCCTGACGCGCTTAGATTCTCTTGAAATAATAAATTAAACTAAGGCAACATTCTGAACGAAATATATAGGAAAAGTTTACGATTTTGATCCGACGCAAGGAAATTTCAGAGAGCAATTTATCTGTATCTTAACAAATCTCAAATGAAGTGGACAAAAAACTTTCTAGACAAGGCTTGGCTCGATGCTGTATATTACCGACTAGAATGATATGGCCCGCTTACAAAACCAAAAAACTGTTTATCTGGACCCACATATATATATTTGCAGACTCTCAAATGATTGGCGCTTTCCAAGACCAAACATCATCAGCTAGGTAACTTGATCTTCGACAATTTTAAAGAAATATCTGAAAAGAAGGTAATAGAGATAATGCAATTCTAATTAATAAACTGCACTGGTTAGATTTAATTTGACTCATGTTATTAGAAGGGCAATTCAACAGATCGATGGGTCATATCAGACTTGGTTTCAAAATCAAAACAATGCTTTAAATTAATACCAATTGGAGCCACCATATCGTACAGAAGATAAATATAATTCTCCTCTAGTCACTCAAAATTAGGCTGTGATGTATTTGTTCAAAAATTTGATGATAATGAAAATGCAGATCAATTAGTCTGTAAATATACAGCAATATTTTGCAGGGTGCTACCTTGTTTATTTAAAGAAGATTTTAAGGCTGAATTGTTTTTGTAACACAGAAATCTCTGACGGGAATGAAAGGTTCTATGCATGTTTTTGAAATACATATTTATACATATTAGATACACCTATTTAAATTTAACAATTATTTCTATCTTTTAGCAAAGTTCTTACAAGTAGAAGATTTTAAATCACATATCGAAATATTTCAAGTCATAATAGGCTAAGCTGCTAATTTATGACTTCTTTTCCTTTTTCTTTTTTTTTCTTTCTTTCCTTCCTAGACACTGTTTATGAATGTTAATGCACTTACTTAAATTCTGTACATCATCTATGAACCTCGTATAAAATTTCATGGCCAGGTAAATAAACATTTATAAAATGATACTGTCCCGGTATATTGCATGATTTTGTTTACTACAAATACACAAAATTTTTGATTATGTAATCATAGTTTAGCAATGAAAAAATGTACGTAGAGATTAAGAAGAGATATATACATATATATGTATATATAAAACTATAAAATAGTAAGAAAAATATACATACATACCTGTAGTTCTTTTTTTAAGATAGTATTCTTGTCAATAATCATTTAAAATGTTTTTATTGCTAAGCAAGCAATTCAGACAAACTGGTACGATAAAAAACTGATTTTTATGATTTCATTCCTTTCCCTTTTCTTGTAAAAGTTTAAATATTTTTTTCTTGTATGTGTAATATTGTTAAATTTATTTGTTTCTTTATTTGAATTTTTTTTTTATAATATCCTCTAAGGATTGAGAGTTTCAACAATTTGCCATAATTATGTTTTTTTTTACAATATTAATCTTAGTTTATTTAAAAAGTTTTATTTTTGTTTTAACATCTTTTTCTACTTATGTAATTCAATTATTAATTTTCCCATATTTTATATAATTACATTTAATGTAAAAAAAAAACTGATTACAAATTTTGGTATATTTATTACATTTTGATTATTTTTGCGATTCTACAAAATAAGTATAAAAAGAATGTAATGAAGAGATTTCATTCTACAATATTAATTGTTTTTATGCTGAAATGAAATTTTATTAAATAAAATATAAGTTTAAAAATGATATTACACTACGTAAATTTATTATTATAGGCATCTTGAGTTATTAAACTATACAAAGTTTATTGTTAAATAAATAAATTCAATTACTACTCAGACCCAAATATGTTCCTGTAAGGTAAACGCTTAGAACATATTACTAAAGGAAGCGAAATATCGTGTAAAAACTCTATCGGTGCAGGGAAACTTGATTTTTAGGCGAAGGGATGGAAGGGCAAGAATTTAACCAAGTTTAACCAAAGAACCAAGATGCTTCATCTGGCCTCTAAAAATGCACAAGTTGTATTCTTATTTGTTGATGCGGTCCGGAGGTAACAGATGGGAAGAAGCAAAGATTTGAGACTGCGAGAATATTTCTTTGCTCTCTCAGTCTACTCCACCCCATAGCCAAAGTTAACTTAATAATAAGTTAAGAAGCAGGCGAGATTTCCGAGTGTTTTACATTTAAGATGTACACGGCAAGAAAAGGAAGAAAGAAGAAAAAAAAATCAAACTCTCTTTAAAACTTTTATGAACAAAGATAAAAATGTGAAAGCGCAGATTGCATGCAACAAAAAAGAATGGCAAATGATTCATTTTCGTAAATAAATGAGAAGGGGTGGAGTTTTCAGCTTTTACTCTCATAAAATGTTCCCGAGCTTTTGTGACAACCGGTTTTCATGAAATATTGACAGATTTTGGTCTCTTGTTGTTGCTGTAATCCTATGATATTTGAACAGCGCGTGATTTTGCTTACATTCGTTTTTCTTTGAAGAGATTAAGTGGGAGAAACTCATGCTAGATTCTCTGATATTTTCGGGAAAAATGAGAGTTTTATTTGAGAGGAATTTTACAACTCCTTTCAGCATCTACGCCAAAACGAAACTTATCTTTTTCTTTAAAAAGTGAGGTAGTGTGACCCGAAGTACTTTATTATGAATAGTTTGATAGGATTTTGAGGGATTTAATATGATTTTGTCGTTTGGGTAATCCTACGTTCTCTCGATTTTTGTTTTTAATTCGTTGTCTCAGTTGTAGTACATAGCGAAGTTCTTTTCCCCCATTAATGCAAAAGACGAAAGTATATGACATTACCTGTTTCGATCTAAACAACGCGAAAAATTTTCAATTTTGTTTGGCTGCTTCCTATCTTCTTATTAGGTTATCTTTGCCATAGTTGTACATGTACACACGGCGAGGCCAGTCATGCACATAGTTTCATGTTTCACTTTGCTGCCTGACTGCTTGTGTTGGCCACCAGTTCCTATCGCATCCGCTCATCTTTTTCTCCCTCTTTTCTACTGCACTCCAATGTAAATGAAAATTCTCTCAAACAAAGTATTCTTGGTGAATCCGGTTTCCTAGAGAAATGGTAAAAGAATTAAAAAGAGCACGCAATGCAATGCATGGGCATGGGAATGTTGCGGAGTGCAGGCACTGGTTCTTGGTTCTTTGACGATCAGCCACCGTGGTGAGTGGCGGGTCATCAAAAAGCAGAGAATTTTTGTACAATTTGTGAGACCGGGTCGTAATATCACCACAGGTGACTGGATGGTGAGTGGCGGGTCGTCAAAAAGCAGAGTTTTCGTAAAATTTGTGAGAGCGGTCGTAATAATACGAACCGCCATATAAAACTTTTCAATATACATTGACATTAGTCAATTCGAATTAAATGTCAGATTCGTGTTTTTGGGCCGGGTTTTGTATTTTGTGTGTTATTTACATAATTAAAAAACATTAAATTGTTCCGTTAAATGTGTTAATCTTAAATAAAAACACTCGAAGCTATAATTTAGTGATTAAACCTTGGACTTAAGTTAATAAACGGGAGATTATTTCAACAATGAATTGCGCTATGCAGCGCTGTTGCAATAATCGACGAAATAAACCCGGGAAGGTGTTTTTTGGCAAATTGAAGTCCTGAAATTAAACTAGAAAGTTTCTTTTCCTCAAAGAAGTGAAAAGAGGGAAGAGAAACAAAAATACAAAGTTAAGTGTTCAAAATATTTTTTTTGTTTACGTTTTGTATTCCCAACTTGTTTTTTTTTTGTTCAATGTGTCAGTGGCAGCTCTCAATTATGTTTTATTTTAAATAATTTCGCCAAATCCTCCAAAAATATTTCAGATTTACGGCTTCTATGAGCATAGCGAATACATAAACAGAATTTTACCAAATAGTGGGTAATGCCGCAATTTTTCGGTCGTCTTCCTTTAGTTATATGTTCTAAGGGTAAAGGACGATGTTTTCTTTCTATTTGTGCTCTGTATAAACCCAAAGCATTAGTAGTAATGGATGGCGTTCCAGACAGCTCCGAATCACAACAATTTCTTTTATAAGTTAACCTGTCAGTTATTTTGGACTTAAATTTCACCATAAAATAATAATAATAAATAAAGAAATAGTAAAAAACAGTATAACGAACTGTTGGCCATTTTGATTTTCTGTTCTGGATGATTCAGGAGCCTGAACTACTAAAAATTGTTATAACCATTAATTTATTTCTTACAAATTTTCACAACTTTTTTAAGAATTTTTATATAAATTTTAACACACGCCATAGAGACTGTGAATAAAAGAAAAAATTAGACGAGTTGTACCGTGCTCTCATAAATATTTTCGTCGGGTTATGTAATATTTTGCATATCTCAATGTCAAATATTATCAAAAAATCCTTCCGATACTAAATTGTGACTTGGTAAGATGATCATTTATATATTCTAGAGCTTTGTCCGAATCTTGCATAACTCTGTAAGTATAACATTGATTGATTTTGTAGTATTCACATCGATCTTATCGAATTTGTTCTATTGAACTTCTTTCCTTAAATCTTCAACATCTTCCCTGAATGTCTCGTTTCGTTGACTTTACGCCTTATGAAGAGGTTCGGTTAAAGTTATTGTATTTACCTTGAAAAGTAATAATGTTAACTAAAGCTCTTACTTGGAAAAATCTATTAAAATTCAAAATTTGAAAATGTTTTCTTTGTTTTACACGTAAACTCTATAGTCGTCCATACTGAGCTTACTGGAATCACTGAATCTAAAGGATTTACGATTCTTAAATTTGAAATTAAAACCTTTGGTGCATTACGATGCTGCGTTGTCATATAAAATCTATCGCTATCTCAAGAGATAATCGAGAAATTTATGAAACGTTAGATTATTTGTACCGAATGCGGAACGTTTGCAACAATTGACTGAACACCTTGGTTATGTTGATGATGCTGTGAAGTTTTACAACCGCACAATTATTTGCAGATATTTTATAAACTGCAACGTTACGAGAGAAATAACAGCAAAAATTTTGCTCTTATACCTATATACAAGCATGGGCTGCACCATGTGCGCTACGATTCATATGCGCTCTGGCAACTAATCATGAACCTCTAGTATGAATTGATTCCATTAAATAGCTGCAAATTCGCCAGTACGTGGCTACGTGCGGACGCCACAGGCGAAATTGTTGTGGGCGCTTCAATCGCATTGCTCTGTCCTCGAAGTGGATGAGTTCAGGACAACAAAGCTGTGCAGCATTTATTTTGAGCCAGTGAAGCCGTCAAGATCTCCACACAGATAACTGTTTTGTACAAACTGTCGTATCATGTGGGATGTTTCTGCTTTTGCTGAAACTTACAATGCAGCCATGGCTCCCCTGCGGAATTAAACGGAGAGAGCCCTGGGATATAGCATGTATATAGTATATATATACATATTAATATGCCTGACATTTCCCACGGTTCATTTACGTTAAAACCTTATGTTGTGTTGTGCATTGTGCAAAGTTAAGTAAACGAAACGTCAAAATCATATTTAGACAATCTTTATAAAACTGGTTTTAATTTTTTTATTATTTTCACATCCATAAAAAAATAAAATATACAACAACATAATATTAAAAAGTATGAATTTTCCATATTTTCCACTTTTTCTTTAAACAGAGCACTGCACTGCCTTAAATACACACTTTTCTAAACAAAAAAAGTTTTCTCGCCATTTATGCAAATTAAAGAATTAATTGAAAATAATAATACAATATCTTCCTATTATTTTAATATTTATTCAACTACTGTTACCTCAATGGGAGGTATGAATCTCCAAACGTGTTGAGCTTCGTGAAAGCTTGTGCTAGTTGAAGCTAGCGCGAAATTGTGTAAAGCTTGATAATTAGTCGGATTTGGACATGAACTACTGAGAGTGTTCGATTGATAGCCAGAACTTAGTCCTGAAGATGATGACGGTGTCAAAGAACGGCACTGAATGTTAGCCTTAAAGCGACCAGGAGTAAAGAATATTGCAGAACATTCATGATGAACTTTTTCATTTTTTTCCAGCAATGGAATCAGAGTTCTATAAGTATCATAAAACAAAAATTATTTCTAAGCATTTTTTTTTATAGGTTATTTTACTGATTTGGTCCAGACATTGTGACTCTTGTCTCTAGATGATAGTTGTGTATTCCATTTTGATAGTCTTGATAGAATTGTATTGTCAATGCAAGCTGACGAAGTGGAGAATGTGATAAATTGCAAACTGTTATACTTAAAGCTACACATTGCCCAGTTGAGCACACAATCTCTGACTGTGGCTGTACAAGAGTATTATTGAAGTTTACAGCTGGCAAAAGAAAAAAATTAGTAAAATCGTATAAATTCGTAATAATTCTATTGTAACAGTTTTTAAACTTACTCCATTGTAAAGGTGCAATCGTTATCAAATCGATCATTGTTGGAGATAATGTAATCCCCTTTAGAGATGCTACACCTTTTGCTTCAGTACCATTTAACGCCCAGTTCAATTTGACTTGTTCGGCGATGTGTTCTGAGCAAACTTTCTCACTAATATCACTTGGCGGCAAGTTCAGAAAAGCACCTAAAAATTAATATAAATTAGAAATGTTGCATATATGGCTTTTAAATGGCGCTGCTACATTTTAGAGGGGATTTAGTTGAATGTTAGCATAGTGGAGATTTTATAAAAAAAAATTATATGAAATTACGGGAATAGGAAAAGTCATTTCTTTTAGGAACAATCGCGGTAGGATATTTGTTTGATTTGTTTGGCTCTATATGAACTAAACTCTCAGAGTCTACCTCCAATGTTAAGTCGATAAAGTTATATGTCTGCCAACCAAAAAAATTAAGTAAATAAATGAATAAATTTAAGCAGGAATTGAAAGGTGAACGCGCAGAAACTGAAAACTCTTGCAAAAACAGGATCCGATAAAGAACCACAATTGTCGCCCAAGTTTTAAATTAGAAGAAAGTGTGATATGATGATAAGGCATGATTATATTGCATATTTCTAACCTTGATTGTCGCCATATTTTTCCTGTTCTAATTTCGAGTCATTGTACAGCTTTTCAAGAGAACATCTATCTACAGGAATAGGTACTCGACAACTTTCCTTGGCTTCGATTAGTATACTCTTCATTGATGTATAATTTAAAGACATTTCCTGAGTCGTTAGATTTGTAATATCAAGCACCAAATAGAATTGAGATGGTCTAAACATTAAAAATAATAATGTAAAAAAATATATTCGATTTAAAAAAAAATACTAACGTTTCAGCTGGTAACACATCCCAATTGGTAATCTGTGCACTAGGCAGCATTTCTAAACTGAATGAGATTGCACACTGTCGACAATAACCTTCCTGCATAGCTTCACCTCCTGAGTATTTCAGTCGCAATTGAGCCTCTAAGTGTTGAATAGTATTTCCACCAGCTGGTTGTGCAAAACTTAATGTAGCCAACGAGGAATGTCCTCCCGAATGAGAAGACCTAAAACTCGATGTAAGATCGGTTCTCCTTGAAATCACTTGATGTGTAGGAGAACTAATTCGACTAGGTAAACTGGCATGACCGGAAGATAGCATAGAATAATTCAAACTGTGCGGTCCATCATTTATTAATCCGGAAACGCCCACTCCACCAGAATGTGATGAAGAGGACGCGAGAACTATTTGAGACTGATGTGTTCCTAAGAAATCAGCTTCTCCAAAAATTTTAACGGTGAACTCAATTAATGAATTGGGTAAAATTGGAAGTTTTGATTCAATTTCTTTTCGATCGATTCGAAATATTCGTCGCTGCAGCTCATTTTCCATGTTAGACTGTATTGATGCATCCAGATGTTCTATCGGCATATTACTTTCATTTTTCAAAGTTATTAAACATTCAGCCATTTCACCATTATAAATTGTTAGACTAGCAGAAGTTATCACACTATCTGAGTTTGCTAAAGAACTAAAGGTTGCAGTTTGAGGAAGGGATGTATGAGCAGTGATACGTGGCATAGCTGGAATTACGTCAATTAAATAATTTGGAGGAAATGGGCGATTTTTCATGTGTTTAAGACGGCAATTCGATTTTACACCAATTGTATGAGTACTGTATCCTTGAATTTCTAACTGTCCAGATTCTATTGGAGTTCCATGTAGTGTGATGATTGTCGGTACCGCAGGTTGAAGAACTACCGTTTGTGGTAGAGCTTCGAACACAATTCCATTTGTTAACAGTCTCATATCGTTAACAATTAATTCAAATGGCAAAGTATTTTTTAATTTCAGTGTAACTTCACACAAATCATGTTGCACCCAAAAGAATCCTTAAGGGGAAAAAAAGCAAAAGTTCCACAATCAAGGTAAAATAACCAAAAATATTTTCTCTTACCAACTTTATTTTCTTTCTTCTTATTTACCCGGCGATCAATAGAATTAAAGTGGATAGGTGTAAATAAGAATGGACCATTGTTCCCCTTAACGATATTTATCCTGTGAGGTCTTAAATGTGACGGTGATTCCTTCACTTGCAAATGCATACAGTATGGTATATCCGTTAGATTTGCTGGCGGTATTACCGTTCCATTTTCTAAAACTAAAGGCACCGGAGATCCTTCACACTGCGCACTCAAACTCTGCAATGAATTAGTTGCTTTATTTTTTTATATACAGGATTACCTAAATTTCCATATAACTTATGTACCTGAAGTTGCAAGGCCATTTCCTTTTGTTCAGTGGGTCCCATATTATCCCACTCAGTTTGCAATAAGAATGTCATATGTCTAGTGGCTAGAGCTGAATGACCTAATCTTCTAGCCGCCGTTATTAATTGCTGCAACAAGTCGATCTGTAACATTGGCCAGCCGGATGAGTTTCCAAGAACCTCTAAGGGATCAAGTGAAAGCATATAACCAGGAAAGCTTTCCAGCATTAATCGATAGCTTTGAACCCAATCTGGATTTGGATTGCCCTGTTTAACATGTTTCCACGCCGCCAATCTTTGACAAAATGCTGCTTTTCGACGATATCCGATTTGCTGGTATAAATCTGTAAGTACCTCAAACCGTTTTACGCGCTCCTGTTCGTTCATATTCAAATTTATATATAAGACATTTTGCAGGAACATAGCAACATCCAGGTTTTTATTTTGTTCGATGCAAATACGAGCCGCTTTCAAAGCTGCTTCAGTCTCTACAATTGCAGCATGGCGATATTTACTGTAATTGATAATGGCTTTTCTATACTGAATTACGACCTCTTCGGATGTTAAAATATTCAAAGGCAGATCATTACGAACGTTGGCTCCGATACCAGATACTGATGAGGAAGAACTTGATGTTAAAATTGATGAAACGGATGAAGATGACGATGAATTTGACGTCACTGTACACTCTACAGAGCTTTGACTCTCCATTATAATCTTTTTCGTCAAATCACTTGATCGCCTTTTCTCGGTATTTCTTTGCGGTGAAGCTTCTTGAAGACTAGCATTTCGATGAAATGTTTCCGTTTGCCGCATCCCTGGATACATAAGAATTGCTGAAGCAGCACATAAGCCTTCTTCAGCTGCTCCAAGCCATAGAGAATCACTTATGGCACGTAACGTCTCACTAGCTGAGTGAAAGAAATTTAGTGATTCTGCTACAAGACCTGCTTGCAAAGTTAAATCTCCAAGATTTTTTGTTACTCGTCCTATACATCGTTTTTTGTTATTCCGCGAATCTAAATCCAACCCAACAAAATCTTTCTTTTCGAATGGGGCCAGAAGTAGAGCAACTTTATCAATTCTCTCCCGTGACCTTTCCAAGCGTTTTGATTCAAGAATCCAGAAAATCGAGCTAATAAATTCGGAAACATTTACCTCTAAGTCTAAACATGAATCACTTTCAGGATAGAAGAATGCAGTACTCTTAAAATTAGACGGAGGTGAAAATTCATCTTCCAATTTTAATGGATGAATAGTTTCTCGTACATCATTGGGTATTTCGTTATTTAAAATAGAATTACTATCACTTTTTAGTTGTGGTCCAAACAAAATACATCTTGAATCATACAATGTTGTTGTATATTTTACTTTCAATGATTCGTGGAGACGACAGAGCTCATTTAATTCAGTTTGAGTTTCGAATTTTCCTATAGAAATAAGACCTAGCAAGCGTCGATGTGTTTGGAAGTCACCCCAATCATTGTTCTCGACGGGATGATCATATACGTATCTAATCCAAATATCTCTGACTTGTCCGGATGAGTCTGAAATTATAGTGTTGATTCTATAAGTATATACATTTAGCATATAAAAACCTGTTATTTTAACATTGTTAACTTTCTGGACACGTTCAAATACTTTTTGCAAGGATCGTGGTTTTGATGGGCCAATACCACGCAGCAGTACTAACAAACATCCGTGATGATGGGCATGTTGTTCATAATCCGGATGAGACATGATGGGCTCACCCGATCCATGTGACAACATGTAACTGACTGTTGATCTCATTTACTGGTTAAGCATTGATTTTCTACTCTATTTTTCGCCTGTCACACTTAAATAGTATTAATTTTTGTGGAGCTTTTCACCTTCTTAGGCAATAGGACTATTAAACGCCCCTTTATTGTTGCTTGGCATCTTATTTAAAACTCGAATCACTCTAAAATTAACAGGAACAAGTCGGATATTTTTGCATTCGAAAATTGAACTTCTTTTAAAGAAAGTAAGTAGGACTCGTCCTTCACAAAAATAAGAAAATTGTTTGCTTCGTACTTCGTAGGAAATCTTTTCAGTTTTGACATCTGTCATTTGTTCTAAACTTGTATGTTCTAAAAACGTCATCTTTAAAATGACAAGTTAATAATGTAATAAACTTAAGAAAATTAAGGTAAATGATTTCTCACGGGAATTTGAAAATCCGTTTTTTTTTCGTTTTTAGTTTTTTTTTACCCTACAGCCTCGAGCTTTAAAACGTTCCTGAGAAACAGGCAAAAATCAAACCTCAGAAGTTGCAAATTGTTTGCAACATATCATTTAATTAACCACTTTTGACGGTTAAATAGAAAAAAAAGTTCATATATAATTCACAGCTATTTACTTTGTAGCGTACATATCTCTGGATTCAAAGATAGTTGGACGTGTGCGTGTTTTAACAGAAATCAAGAAGAAGATATTATCAAATGTCAACGCGACACCCCGGTTCGCTGGCTTGAATAAAATAATAGTGATTTAATATTGTTAATAGGAACAAAAGAGTAAAATGGCTCAAAAAAGGACAGCAAACAGCTTAGTTGTGGCTCCTGAAGCTAAAAAAAGTAAACATGACTTAATAGCATACACAAACAGAGATAAAGCCCTTATGGAAACTGTAAGTTTAAATTCATTTTAAAATTGCCATCAAAAAAGATATTTGCGTATTTTTAATTATACAAATCTTTCTAGGGAATTCAAAGGATTTCAAATCTATTTGCTCCAATTATGATTTTAGAAGGACACCAAGGCGAAGTATTTACATGCGAATTTCACCCAGAGGGTCAACTTTTGGTTTCCTCCGGATTTGATAGACAAATTTGTAAGTTTCTAAGATTTTTTTTTTCTAACCGATTTAAATGATTTCAATCTTTCTTAGATATTTGGAATGTATACGGAGAATGTGAGAATATAATGGCAATGTCCGGACATACTGGCGCAGTTTTAGAAGCTCATTTTTCTACAGATGGCGCTAATTTATATACTTGCGCCACTGATAAGACTGTAGCAATATGGGATGTTTCTGCAGGAACAAGAGTCCGTAAATTAAAAGGACATTCCAGTTTTGTGAATACCGTACAAGGTACTCGCCGCGGCATACAAATGTTATGCTCTGGCTCAGATGACAAGACAATAAAAATCTGGGACGCAAGAAAAAGATTTGCAGTTCATTCTTTTGAAAACGGTTACCAAGTCACTGCCGTTTGTTTCAATGATACTGGCGAGCAAGTTATATCGGGTGGAATTGATAATGATATAAAAATTTGGGATGTCCGCAAGAATGAAGTATTGTACAAGCTTAGAGGACACACTGATACAATTACAGGAATAGCATTATCTCCAGATGGGTCATACATCTTATCCAATTCAATGGATAATACATTGAGAATTTGGGATGTTAGAGCTTATGCACCTGGTGAAAGATGTGTGAAGATTTTTACTGGAAATCAACATAATTTTGAGAAGAATTTGCTTAGGTGTTGTTGGTCCCCAGATGGTAGTAAGGTAAATAATATTTGTTTGCTTCTTATTCTAATTTTCGTGACAAAAATATATTCTTGATACAGGTTTCTGCTGGTTCTGCAGACAGGTTTGTGTACGTGTGGGATACTACAACGAGACGAATTTTATACAAATTGCCAGGTCATAACGGAAGTGTAAATGATATAGATTTTAATCCTAAGGAACCTATTGTATTGTCAGGCTCTAGCGATGCAAATTTGTATTTGGGAGAAATAGAGATGTGAAAATTTCTTCGTATTTTTCAAAATGACGATATCTAACAGATGAGGCAAAAGTTCAACAAGTTGGAATGCTTAGATTACTCAGTTTAAGTAATTTTGTACTCGTAAAAATTTTCTAATGGAACATTTCTTTAATTTGGGTAAGTGGACAAAATTCACTTTCATAACCAGCGCTCCTTACAGTTATTGTATTCGTTAAATTCTGATATTACTATATACATATACGTGTATTTCAAAAAATTACGTCAAAATATCACAATTTTAAGGTTTTTATCATAATTTATAATAAACAACTATATAGGTAAGGAATTTGACACACTGCTTTTAAACATTTGTCCAAAAAACTTCATACCACTTGTACCACCAGGTATGGCCGCAAGAATCATTATCAACAGAGCTATAATTTGAGCAACGGCAAAAAGCACCGTAAATGCAGTGCTTTGCACAGCGAGTGCAAAATATAAAGTTGCAAAAAGGCATCCGGTATATGTTAAGGAAGCAGCAAGGCGTGAACGTGAAAACATCTGCTTAAAGAATGAGACAAATCCAGATAGAAAACAAAAACTGAAACGAGAAAAAGAAAACTACAACTAAATCTTATAAATGCATTTTTGTCTTAAATACCTTAGCATAAAAAATAGACTTCCTATAGTGTATAATAACGCAAATTTTCTTGCTTTCAATATCAAAACAGGAATGTAAAGCGTTGATAAAGTCATGCAGAGAATTCCTAGTCCAAGACACGTCACAAATCCCAAAATACGTTGTAAGCGGGTCTAAAAGTAAATTCAAGGAATTAAGTACTATACAGGCAATAAGGAAATGATATACTAATTGAGGGCAACAGCTTTCTTGTGTATCTTTTAGCCAACTATTTGCTTCCAGAGTTTCAGACTTTCCAAACATCCTTCCGATTTCCGGCACTTTTATTTGTGGCATTTTCATGTCAATTTTAAAGCTACCCGATTTCTTCTGATCACTTTGCAGTAAAAGGTATTCATCTAGATCTTGTTTTAAATTTGCCATCTGTATGTTTCCAAAATTAATATCCTTATGGGTGTTTTAAAATAAATTATTTGTTTTTAGACCGACTAGTAATGTCACTTGTATTTGACGTTGCACGTCAAACAAGGCAAGGTAGGACAAAAAAGTCTAAAACAAACTAGAAATAAAACAAGAATTTTTTAATTTGTAAAAATTAAATAATTTTTCTAATTGAATGAAGAAATATTTGTTTGTGGATAATTTAAACTTTTTTTTTACTCCTATTTTAATAGATACGGACTGAAAGTGTTTGGTTGTCAAAAAACTGAAAAAGTCTAATTTTTAATGTACTAGAAAGGAATAGAACGTATTATGCACTACTCCTTTGGAAAAGGTCTGATTTATGCAATAAAAAGACCTAGATGGCTGCATCCAAAAGTTAATAATTTTACCACAATTTATCTGGGCGCCATCTCTTAAAAACTTAAACCGGTTCGAGCTTACGATGACATTGAAAAAGCATGGTGTGAGAATCGAATCAAACTTAGTAAAGGTACCTACCCCGGTACACCAGCGCCATTCTCGTCATGGTTTTCGATACTAGCACCATTTACTTTCATGCTGTCAAGTTTGCGCTCCGTGCCAAGCCAAGCCAAGCCAACTTTTCTTTGAAAGCAAAGCAGCCCAGCAGCAAATTGAGTTCACTAGGAAAATCATTGAATAAATAATAAGGAAAATAGACTTTTCGCAAAGTTTTTCCAAACATCAGTTTATCGTATTTGTCCTCCTTAATGCAGGGCGCAAAGTTTTATTGTAAAACTAGTTTGTTGAGACGATTTAAGTGTCAGTCAGTCAGAAAAGCAGAATGTGGAGGAAGAAACTGCTTTGTCGAAGTATTAGAAATGCGGATGGAATATCAGTAAGTTATATTTTTACTTGTAACTTGTAAATGTGTTTGCAATTACTCTATTGAAAAGAACTTAGTTAGTGTTTTCTAAATGAGGAGGTCCAGCCCAAAAAGCACCATAGAAAAATTTCCAGGTAAAGGTTGATTTGTAAACATAAACATTTATTTATTTGAGTACCCGTGCCAAAGGCACGCCAAGCGCTGGGCACATCATAGCAAGTTACATAGTAAGTAGATACATCTTATAGCAAAACGAACAAACAATTAGGAGCAGTGGAGGCCCAGAGCCGCCATAGTAGCATAAGGTAGCGTTTGAGCAAAAGAAAAGTTTTCAATAACGATTATAAATAACGATAATAAAAATAATAGTATAAATATAAAAATTTGTAGTATGATATAACATGGTGACGAAAAGATAGATAAAAATAAATTGACTAGCGACAAGTAATAGAGGGTCTTAGCGACTAAACAGTATATATAGTAGAGGTAACCAATGTATTATGATTTGATTAATTTTGTGTGAACGGCAGCGCCCAACCTTTATTCTGGATTCGGATTTGTTGCGATGTAGTGCAACTTATGGATTTACATAGATCTTATCCGTTATTGCAGACACGATTTTCAATGAGCTCTTTTTTATGGAAATGTAGCGTTTTGGTCTGCACATCCTTAAACTTGACTTTGAATAGTCAAAGTGCATTTATTTTTAAGCCCCTGCTTAAAGCAACGTACAACGCTGGGTTCCACAACAGTACATAGCTTAACAATTAGCTTACACAATTCCATAGCAAAACAAATAATATATCAATTTAAACAGAATTCAATTAGCTTAATAGCTTAAATTAACAGCTTATACAGTCATCTGCTGACATCCGCAGGCTTTGTGACGAGGGCAAACACGTGCTGCATGTGCTACTGGACCTCAGTAGAGCATTTGACTCTTTCCCTCATAACATACTCGTTGCCAAACTTGCGAACACTTTTGGGTTTGGTGCCACTGCTGACAAGCTTATCTCCTGTTAGATAAAGGCAGAACAATGATTGTCAATAGCGATGGGCGATTCTCCTCAAGGGGTATCACCTCGGGCGTCCCGCAAGGGGCGGTTCTCGCGCCGCTCCTGTTTACTATCTACATAAACAATGTCACGGAAGTGTTGGGTGATCATAATATGCGATGCTGCCGCGGTTGAAGATCTTCCGTCCCTGATTGAAGCGTTTAACTTGGAGATTTCTCCAACTGGTGCAGACCGAATGGACAGGCCCTCAACCCAGTAAAAACACTAGCGATAAGATAAGGACAAACGATATGCTCCCCATCCTGCGTCTTCAAAACTTGATCAACCCTCTCTCAAACAAACATGTCAAACATGTCGGTCTTCTTATCGATCCCCATCTTACGTGGCGACCTCAGATCAGCAGCGTTTGCTCACGTATCTATTATGGCCTCCACTCACTGTACGCGATATCATCTAGGCCAGTCTATCAGACAATAACTAATTTCATCTCTCATTATGCCACATTTTTACCATGCTGATGTAGCAAAACTGAACAGCACTAATGCATGTGTGAGGTATATTTTTCGTCTTAGGAGGCACTCTCACATCTCTGCGCTTGTTCAGCTGTTCAGCCTGAACCTCTTACCAAGCTCCTGAAACTCGTGTTATGCTTCATTCAAAAATCCAGATGGTGCTCTCTACCTACATACATAGTCATTCGCTCCCATGGAGCAGCCTCAATGACATTAGACTTGTCCTGCATAGAACCCGCACCTGATTTGGGTCTCACTTCCTCAATCACTTTCTGAATCAATCAGAAGAACTCCCTCCCTCACAAGCAATTCAAGGAGCTTGCTTTGCGTCACCTTATGGTTTCTTAAAGTAGCTTAACTCATTCCCCTCTACATTTCGGCGGTGGTGCACCTGAACCCCTGTCGTTAGTTTCCCCTGCTACTTTCTAATTTCTGCTGTTTCATGGGCACGCTTGCTGGCTGGCTGTCTGAGCTGTAATTGGGTCTGTTATTCCGAATGCTTGTAGTTGTTAAGATAGTTGAGTTCCTTAATTCTTAAGAATAAGTCTAGTCATCTGATAGGTCAGTTACCGACTGTATGAACTTCATTTTTAACAGATGCCTATAATTTTGTGATTTTGTTTTCGAATTTTTTGCACTTGTATCTCTGTATTTTTGCATTTGTGCTTTGAGCTAAGCTCTCTATGTTTATTGTTTTATGCTTTATCCCATTAGTTAATTATAGTAGCATAACAGCTCCCATTCGTAGTGAGTCTGTTCACTGCGTCAAAATTAGCTCGCTACAGCTTTCTTTTGAATATTTAATTTTATTTTATAATCTATTGAAAGCTGTTATTGTTACTGTCACTTATTTCGTCTGTTAATCTGCATCTCTATCATATTCTACTGCAATGAGTTTGATCGTTGCTCCTTTGTTAAATAACTTTGTACTATACTAATTATACCAACTATCTAATACTTACCCGATTGCCTATCGTTGTAACTTGGCTTAAGCAGAGGTTCTTCAATAAATAATTTTTCTATTCTATTCTATATCAATTTCTTGATTTAACAGTTCAAATTCAAAGTTTATTTATTACATACCCCGGCATAAGCGTCACATCACTGACGTTGGGTAAAGCGATTAGAATGTTATTACATCGACTACATAGTTTGTTGTAGAATATTAAGTAAGTGTTAAGAATGCAGATTATCATTAAGTAATTAGCAGTAAATAGTAAATCGTTAAGCAGTTAATAGTGAGATTGTTAACCACAGTATACAGTGCCAATAATACTTGGATAGTAAGTGCCGCTAATAATTAGTTCAAATTATACAAAATTTATACAGCATTCAAATCGTATAGTTCAAAAATATAGATATATTTAAGGCACATATCCAAATAGCAAGCTCCGTTCAAGAATACAATTCTTTAAAGTCGTGGGGTCTGGTAGTGAGTATTGCAAACAGTTAACTGCAATGAATCATTAACTAAGATTAATTATAAGTAGTAGTGAGATTAATACCATCATCGATACTAACGCAAATAACAATATCGATATCAATGTCAACCCTAATATAAACATCAATCATTAACTATAAATATAGCACCAAACTTCGTATGGCTCGATCTAGGTCTGGATAGTTAGAATTTAAAAGAATATAAAGGAGTGTAATAAGTTGGGTAAACATATGCATCATAATAAAGATTATAGATTATGGACCATGCGATCACATGGAACTATAGCCGTATAGAAGTTCAGCGTAAGGAAATAAATAAAATAAAGAGACGTCTTGTATAGATTGGACATTATACATGATAGGACATACATTATATTTTTATAATACATTATGTCCTATGCAACAGAATTATTACCATATGACCCTGCAAACCATAAGTTATGTACATTTAGTGTACATTTGGAGTGGGCCGTCCCTAAAATAAATGAACCTAGATATAATAAGTATTAAGATAATTACAAGGATGGATATAAGGTTGACCTCCCTAATATGGGATGCTAAATCACCAGGCAAGCTGATCTCCCTTATTTCAGTCGTCAGTCCATTCCAGCTCGTGACACCGTTTGCGAATATACTTCTGCTACCAAACTGCGTACTTACACGTGGATAAATAAGCCGTTTGTTGTCCTCGTCCCCAATGATACATTCTATCACTTTAGATATTGCTGGTAAAATGGTGATCGGTCGCCATTCTGAAATGTTTGTAGGATGCAGTTTTGGGAATCGGTGTTATCATATCAATCTTCCATCTGTCTAGGAAGTACGAGCAGGTCAAAAGCTTGTTAATGAGATGAATAATTACTGGTAAGATATAGGGTAATACTTTTTTATAGAACTTCATGGGAGCATCTTTATATCCCACAGCATTGGATTTGACACGCAGAAAGGCATTCACAGTCTCTCTCTCCGATATGTTACTTAGGAGGTCCCTCAGGTTCCGCCATACCACACAAATAATCATCAAACTCATTTCGATTAGGATGTTTGATTTCTCTTTAACCTTGGATCCCAGTCCAATTTCATTCACCTTTTTTCAGTTTATGGCATTCCCTGAGGGTACTCGAACGCAGCCTTGCCCTAATCATGTAATCAGCAAGTCTCCTGTGCTTGTAAAAAGCTCTATAGTTTCTGTTCGTCTTATTCGCTTTCCATTGCCTGTACGCAATGTTGCTTGATGAGCGGATCCGAATTGTCTTCACAGGAACCTGTCTTTCAAAGATTTCGCAGATGGTTTCTGTGAAATGAATGGCTGCAGCTTCAGGGTCGGGCTCATTATAAATTGGATACCAGTCCGCGCTGGTTAGGTCCGCCTGGAGTGCATCCTGCTGATAATGGTAGGTCTAATGACGCAAATATGATCTCATGATCAGAGATACCCGGACATTGCCCTGTTGACGACGGGCAGAATTAAGGGAGTGCAATTAGGAGATCGATGACTGAGGCCAAGCTCGAGCCATGTCGAGTGGGTTCGTCATTGAGGATCATCAACTCTTTTTTGCATACAAGGCCATTAAGCGTACCAGAGAGCGCCGTTGCTGATCCAATATTGATCACCTATTAACACTATTGAAGAACGACCCAGGCAGTCCGAAAGATCCTCTAGGTCCAAGTCAGTAAAAGTAGCTGCACATCTGTATACAACCGCAAGTGTGATCGGTTCCAAATTATTACCAAAGCCAGAGATTTGAACGGCCATCATTTCCCTGCTATTATTGCTGACTCGATGTATTGCTTGAGATTGTTCGTCTTGCCTTAAATTGTACGGCTGTGCTTCAGATACATACACCACATTTCCACTTAAGTAAGCCGGAAGCAAATTACATTTAATATTTAATATATATCTTTAGTTTAATATCAATTTTATATTTATATTTCCGCCCAAACCACACAAATATGCGAAGAAAAAGCAAATGGCTACTTGTTTGGATCAATGAAAATGCGAACATGCGATACACATTATTCATTTTATGTAAACGGTGTCTTATAAATTCGCAGCTATTACGACAATGATTTCTCACTGGAGATTGTAATGATGATAACAATCGACCAGGGCAGCCAGAGGACGCTTTTGAAGAGTACTGTAAATTTTTCCATCTTACGTCAATATTCAATGGTTGCTGTATGGCAATTCGAACCTTTTACATCTATGAATCTTAATTGCCATAGCAGAGAGATGTTTATGATATGAAGTAGATTCTCCATTGTATTGTTCTTGGCCATCCATCTAATTATTCCTCTCCGCAAAATTCATCATTCAAGTCGTGCATCTCGTGACTTATTTTTGTAGTCGATTTCAATGCCTTCAGTGCGCTATGTTTTTCAGTTTCTTATCCTGAAAAGGGTAACAGAAGGATTAGTAGTACTCATGTTTTTAATTCATAGTGCGACAGTAATTACACTTAAAATAGAAATATAATAACGAAATAGTTTTTAATCAATTTTAAATTATTATATTTTTAGTTTAAGATCAATTTTATATTTTCAACCAAACCACACCAATATGCCAAAGAAAAGCAAATAGCTGCTTGTTTGGTTCAATAAACGTGCGAATTATTATGCATACACACATGCATCCAAATGATTCTAGACTAGATGTAGATGTTAAATATATATATTAAATAGTAGAATACGTCAAGAAACTATTTTGGGGCCCTCATTATTTTGCCTTTATATTATTACCTTTAGGTAACTTATGATCTTCCTGGTATCGTCAAAGACATGCATATGTATATCCATTTATATGTCGACCATGTTGAGATTTATTTATCCAGACAAGTTGATTTTATAGAAGACTGCATCCATAGAGTCACTATAGACTTAAGAATCTCATTATTGTTAGATGAATAACACTAGCAGATGTTCTTATCGGCATTGCAATCGCTATACGCCTACTCCAGATATTGAAGATTGTAACTATTATATCTATGCGACCAAATATGGATTATGTATGATTATATAAAATTTTATTACATTTGTGGGTTTCCCTTTTATTTTTATTTTATGAACAATAATGCAACAAAACAAATTATAAGCTTAGTATAGATCCACAGATAAAATCAAAAGCGAATTAGCCATTAAAAATTAACGAACCCTAAAAGTGTTAAAATGAAAAAAGTTTGCGTGCGCAAATTACATTACATAACTTCACATTATTATTTTTATTAAAACAAATTACTTTTCTAATATCTCTATTAATATGAACATCAATTTTCAATTCGGAATTTTTCTGAATTTCAGACATGCAAATGCTTGACGGATGGTTAAAAGGAAACATCCTGAATGATGAGAAGATAAGTAACTGGAAATGGTTTTCGTACAGCTGCCTTAAGGTAAGCGGTCGATTTTTTCTTATATTATTTTTATATTACTAAAAAACTATTTTGATCTAATTTTATTTACATCGAATTTATTCTTAAGAAATTATTTATTGCGGTTTCTATAAGCAATTTCACTGAAATATTTATTATGATTTACTTATGCAAATATATGCAAATGAAACGATCGTTAGTTTTACCTCTGCTCTGATTACCAGAGAAGCTTGAGGTATGGTTTACACGTAATGGTACTGTTATAATTGAAAACGTTTAGGGTACATATACTATGGTAAAGGTTAGATAGTTTGAAAGGGATTTTATTTAAACCATCTATTCCTTGATTTGTTAGCTAGTAAGCTTATATCAATTACACATGAAGAAACCAAATACAGCGTTAAGACAGGTATTAAACCAGAATATAAACCAAAATGTCCAGGCATAATGGTATCCAGCGATTTAAAACAAATCTTCGTCCCTGAAAATATCATCTAGTGAAAAATTGGTTAAAATTAAAAAGAAATCGCGTCGGCATCAGTAGCATTTTGAAATGAAGGAAAAGAGAAATAAGAAAATTTGTAACTCTGAAAATATTTATTTTTTATTTTGTTTGTTTTATTTAGATTAAGATTCTACTTTAAGAACGTTAATCAAAACCTCAAAACCGAGTCTTCCCATTAATAATGCCACATCAAGCAGTACATACATCAGCCATCGAAAAAATATCCACTGTTCGAGTAAACAATACTTTAAGAGATATTTCAGAGCACGTACATTATACCTACTTATAATCGTCATCCAATAGCACTTTCTAAAAAAAGAGAGAGAGACAGTCAAAATATATGAATGAATAATTTATTAAGAAATCATCGTAGATAAGTCTTTGTATACTAGGAAGAATTTTAAATTTAATATCTACTAAACATTCAAAGAGGACTTAGCACCACCAAAAAAACCGTAAACAAATTTCATCTGTAGCTATCTACCAAAACTACTGAAGATTGTGTATCTTCCAGCATTCATCTGTGTCAAATGTCTAAAGAAAGTCTCTATAATCAGTAAATAGGTAATTTTCATAGCCATATTTATGACAAGATCCTAATTAAATATTTACCATTAACAAAATTGTATTAATAAAAGTTTCTAAAATATGTCAGTGTTTTACTTTTAATACTAAGTAGGTACATAGGAAGGAGCTTATTTTCACAATCACAGTTATTTTTTAACTTAGTAGGTACATAATTTTCTTCAGGGACATATTTTATATAGTATCTAGTACCTACCCGGTTCTGCACATAAGTTCCTTCTTTTCCTGTTACAATATTATTTCAAAAATTATATTAAATTATAGTAAGAAATCTTTTCTACAATAACAGTACCATTACGCGTTACCATAACTTAAGCGAACATTTTCTACTAACGTCTTTCTGATATTTTGCATTTGTGACTACAAAAACTTCATTGAACTCGAAATAATTCCAGATTGATATCTCTCTGGCTTGAATAGCTTCCCTTAATACTCTTAGGCTCATGCAGTCAGTATAAAAATTGAAGAAAGAAAATTCTTATCGCCAGATGAAGTTTGTAAACTTTGATCATGCTAGTTCCTTCATATTCCTCCAAGCCCCCAAAAAACTGATTGGAAACTCATTTCGTTTTCCGCTATCATATACATTAAATTTGTCAAGAAAACCCATGATCGCATAAGTAAGTGCCATGCATAATTAAATGTCCTTCATTTGGATATGATGTGCAAAATGATCTGATTTTCTTTCCATTCAGTTTGATCTGATTCAGTTGCTCAAACCTGGCTTCTTCAAATTTATTCTACCTTCGATCATATGAAAAGCTAGCAATCGTACTGGCATTACAGAAGAAGCTGTCTTTAAAGATGCTCTGGTGATTTCCACTAGATCATCATAAAAATCTTCGCTAAACGAGTACATTTTTAACGATAAAATTAATAAATATCAGCGCGAAAAATATAACTCCGTTTAAAAATTTGCCATATAAAATAAACAATTTTTGACCCCGATTTCGAAAATTGATTAATTCGTCAAATAAAGTCGGTAATTATTAATTTAGGTAGTTAGCAGATTGTTGCTTTTAGATGAACCGGAACTGATGATAAAAAATCTTATTCCTAAAGAAGGTTTTCATTTCATATGCTCTTTTCATACAGCTGAGTCTATGTATACTTACACCACCAACAAATTAATCGTTCAATCAATCCAAAAAATTTCTTATTCAAATAAACTTCCATCATGATACGATCCATTTTTTCTATTCAAAATCATTCTCAATTTTGCTTTTCTTGCTTTTGTAAGCAACTCTATTTTCCTTCGATGCTAAAAGTGACCAGCAAAAAAAATTTATTTCACAAAAATAAAATTAATAAAAAAAAAATGGCTGGAGAAATCATGGTGGAATTTATATTTAACTTGGTTCTTAAGTTTTGTACAGGTACACACACTACAGGCATGAAAATGACAATGGCTGCTGCTAAAGCGATGATAAAAAAAAATGTATGAAATTACAAAATAATCAAATTCTGGCATGTTCGTCTCTTTCCTTTACGATCGATAATTTGAGAATGCATTGCGCTTTCAAAATGAAATTTCCAGCTATTGGGACTAGCAAAGAAAACAATAATAATGATCACGTCGTGTGCCTTCTCCTCTTCTGAAAGTTAAAATGTCTGCTTCATTTTCATTGGTGGAATGAATAAAATACACACACTATCTGCATTTTTACTTCTTCATGTATCCTCTTTTAAAATACCCCATCCCCTTGTATGTTTATCTCTTTTGCAAATTCTATATTTTGGTCATAAGAAAGAAACAGAAAATAATGGTAATCGTCACATTGCCTTTTCCTCTTCCAAATATTTTTTAACTTTTGGAAGAGGAGAATGCAATATGACAATTACCATTTTTAACTGTTTGTTTCTTTTCAACCAATGAAAATGCATTTAAACACACACACTACTTTATTTAATGAACTTAACGAAAATTTGTTATTTGCTGTCTCTTTAGAATAAACGAGAATGAATGAGACGAAATTACAATTATAGCCCCAGGCATATTTGGACTGGAATGTTTTTTATTTTTTAAGCTAGTGAATAGTGATACCTCTGCCAATAGATGGCTCCGGGGGTATCGAAATGAGAAATTTTCAGCTTGATGAGATCACGTTTCTTATGATTTAGCGGCTTGAAAATTTTTTTGATTTCATGGCGTAATTTGTATTTAACTTGGTTTTTTAAAATTTGCGTAGGCATGGAAATAACAAAATATATTAAATAACAAATTTTTTAAATTTTTGCATGTTCGTTTTTTTCTTCAGAACGTGTTTTTCTTTAAAAATAAAATTTTCAATTAGAAATTTTTTAAAAATCAAAAATTTTGAAAGATTTTAAAATGGGATTACTCTACTCCTGCTACTGGAATACTTTTTTTACTTATTTATTATAGTTTCATACTGCTTTCGGTACCTATGGTTTATACTATTGAAACAAGGCGAAAGGTGTGCAAATTCATCTTCAATTTAAAAGCTGTTAGTTTTTTGTCGATATTTTTTGTTCTTCTTATAAATGCTGCTGAAATCATAACTGTCGTCCTATCTGAATATTATTTTCATGATTCATATTGATAGTGTCTCTTGAAAATCTTGTTTTAAATACTCACATGTACCTACCTACATATTTTAAAAATGATCATCATTACGAGCTCGATATAGGTACTTACCTACCTACCCACTTAGCTTATTTCATTCAAGCGGATACCTATACCTACTTATGCTGCTTTAAAGGAATAAATCCTTAGTTCGCATTTAATAAAATTCCAGATTAGGATTAAAAGTGCAAAATATTTTAATTTGTTGGAAAGGGTAATTCTTCAGTAATTCAGATCGATTTTCTTATACGCAATCCTCCGTAGTATCTCATAGCGCCTGTGATCGGTATGAATTTCCGTCCATTTTCTGCCACTCAATTTAGATATGTATAGAAGATTTTTGAAATACGAATTCAAATTTTTTGTTTGTTTATGAGATCGATTAAGGAAATTGTATCAATACAAATTTAGTTCAAGCTGGCGGTTATTCTATTTTCTTTTTTTACAGCCTTAAAATTGGGGTCTATTAGAGATTATTGCGTAATCATCATTCCGCTCCTCTTCTGTTATTTTTTTTTACCTATATTAGGAGTGGTTGCAACAAAATTTATTTTCACATTAATTTTTTTTCACTTAAGATTGTCAGCAATTCACTCGATAATAGCCATATAAATGTTGTAATTCAGTTTACCATTTACAACAGCTGCACTCAAAATCGTTTTGAATGCATTTAACATGGCCTTGGTTCACAAAAATGTGAATGAGATTTCTTTAAGAGTTGACAAGGATTGTAATTACAAGCAATTAACGCTAAATAATTGTGTATTTTTTACAAGGAAAAGTAGAATTTCTAACTGCCTGTAAATGAGTGGAAGAGAAACTTAGCTGAACCCATAACTAACATAGTCCTTTGCCGTATTACCCTAAATTTAGATGTTGAGGGATAGGTTGATGACGATTAAGGTCCTACGAAAACTGTACCATCTTTTTTTTGATATCGGTGTTATTATCAAACCCAACACAATAGGCTACTTTGCTAATACAACTTGTCATTTACAATGGCCTTGTTAGTGCATCCGTGTGCAGATCTCTGTTTGACCTTTCCTTAGTTTATAAAGATCTCATTTATGAGCTACTCAGAGGCCAAACAGATTGACTTCATTTTTTAAATTACCATTTCCAACGTACATTACGTAAGGACTTGTCCAGTATATAATTCTTTGCGAAGGAAAGATAATCTAAACTCAAAATTTAGCGACTTTAGACTAAGAAGCAGTGAAATTTTTAGTTCATTTTTCTTGCTTTTGAGAAGGATTTGATTAGATAAATTTTTATATAACTTTATGACATATTTAGAAATGAAGTCTGGTGGCTTCTGTGTGGCGCATGTATAGATTATCCTTTGCCGATCACCATCTCTATCTAGGACTCCAGAATAAATAGACCATAGAACTTTCCCTTCGAAAACACCAAACGGTTTAATTGTCTTTCATTAGGATTGACTTGAGTCATATATACATACATAAATTTCTTATGTCACGTGAGGTCTTATGATTGCTTTCGATAATAACACTCCTTTATTATACCCACAAGGCTACGAGTTTTTAAGTTCTCTCACCGAATCAATCGCTCTACTATTGTGTGTGATACGGATCCGTATAGGTATACCGAGGTATCAAACGTTACCTATATACATAGATATGTAGGTACCTATAGCTGGTTAAATTAATGTGCTCTCAGATCTTTCAAGGACCCAGCTAAGCGCTAGCATTGCATGATACCAGTGGTCAAAATTTACTGTCATTTCTATAATATCAGAAGAATTTTTATCAATCAGATGGCGGTCCAAGCAGTTTTTTATACCTAGTACCTGACGAAAATGTTACAACGATTTCACCATGTGAAGTATCGGATGCCAGATTAAATGAAATATCAGGAACTGTAACACCTTGTACGTTAAAGATTTTTCTGATTTTTCTTCGTGAATCCGTCTTCGATGAATACGATAAAGATTCACATTATTTCCCAGTATTTCGATATTTGTTCAGTTCAATTCAGTTTAGCTAAAACTAACGTTTTAACCGTATGAATACGGGCCTGGGGCCATTGTACTTTGTTCAAGAAATTCATTTCATAATAAACATAAAAATTGCAATATTTCATACAGACACCATTCTTTTGAAAACTATGCAGTTACAGTTTGTGACTATTGTTTAATTACTCTTGAAAAATGCCTTGTGTGTTCCTTTAACAAACGCTTTTGCGATTTAAGACCTTTAGTTAGGGTGAAAATGCAAATTGGAATAAAAATTTGGTTTATTTTGAAGAAATTTATTTTATTAAGTTATTTGTCTGAAAACTAAAAGCTTTTGTTAGATCGTAAGTAAATTTTAACCATATTTCCTTTGGGGATGGTATGGCAAAGCTGTGGTAAGGAAGCAGTTAAAACAATGTCTAGGTACTATGCCGGTGGTCTTGGTCTGATATTGGTTCAGACTAGCTGTGGAAAAAATAACTTCGTTAAAAATAAACAAATGGGACCCGATTATCATGAAATACCTAAAGCCACACTCAGTTTTATCAAAACCGAATGGTATTTTCTGTATTCCTGCACATTTCGATTTTTTCTTATGTTTATGCATCAAATGTTGGCACGAATATAGATTCACACGTTGTGCATGAATTTCATACTTTCTCTAGTAGGATATGTTCAGGACTTATACTTAATTCCTCACATTCTCCTTCAACTTGGTCATACTATACTGGTAGAGCAAAAGATTGTTTTGACCCAACAGTACCAGTGACGTAATCCAACCTCACAGAAACTTTCTTTGCCATCTATCCAGTGAGATGAGCATTCGGCCATTCAAAGTCCCGTAACCTGGAATATACCAGTGTATACCTACCTACCTACCTATTTGAATTTCTGATTGTGATCTTCTGTATCGCATTCATCTACGTAGGTTAAGTAGAAGAGAAAAGAAATATTGAAATTAGTTAAAATGATTTTTCATATTAACAGTAATCCCCTCTTTTTACTATCCACGTTAATTTCTTTAAGGTGAGCTTTTTAACCACACATTTTTCAAATGTCGATCATCTAATGTCACTTGGATTTTTATTTTTAATGCAAAACAAAAAAAAAATCCCTTCAAATCGGTACAGCTTTTAACCTTAACAACATGAAAAGTGACGAAAAGGCGGCAAAACGAAATATTCTATGAATAATAATAAAAATAATCTCATTTCACGCATTCAAATAACTGACCGCTGTGTAAATGTATAAAACACAGCTACAATCAATTCTGTTCTAATTTCACACATTCCTGCAGACAACGAAAAATTTGAAACAAAAAATACTCGAGCCAGAGAATAAGGTGAAGCAGCAAAATTATAGTGTGAGTAAAAGTTATACAGACAGAAAATTGTGTAGCAAATTTGTATTTATTTATTTTTCATTGTATTGCAAAGTCAGCAGAACTGCCTATTAAAAAAACGGTGTCAGTTTTCTCTCAATAGATGGCCCTACATGTACCAAAATGAACTTTTCAGTTCTGATTTTTATAAGCTGGTTGGTGTTTTTTCACATTTTATTGATTTTAATTTTTACTATCGATATAATTTAAAAAAAATTAAATGTCATTAACGTGTAAATGCTTTTATGATTTTCCAAATATATATTAAATTAGGGACCATGTTATGGGACTTTTTAAAAAAAATCTTAAAATAATAGTTAAAATTTTTTTTAGTTCCATTGTTATAAAAGCCTTGATGATAGTTATATATTAAAGGTTTTTTTTTTAGACAGTCATAACTGTTACCGAAGGCTTTTATTTATTTAAGTCTTATGATAACAGTCTTAGTAGACTTTTGTATACTTTTAACTCATTTCTAAGAGTTATCACAGGCTTTTATTAAAAGTCTCTTCATAAAACTCTTCCTTTGCTAATGCGGATATCCGGATACCCGGATATGCGGACCATCCGACTCCTTAAATCCAAAATCAAATACCAAGATCTGCAACAATAAAAGATCTGTGATAGATCCATTATGAGACTTCAATAAATTAAAGTCTTCTATAACTATTATAACTGACTGAAATTTATAAAAGTCTTCTAAGATAGTTGCCTAAAAAATTAAGAGTCTTATGGGAGTTCTATGAAGAGACTTTTATAAATAAAAGTCTTGATATCTCTTAGTACTGAACTTACAGTATAAAAGTCAACTAAGACTGTTATTATGCGACTTAAAAAAATAAAAGTCTTTTGGGACTCTTTATCATTAGACTTAAATAAATAAAAGTCTTCGGTATATAGAATTACTAGGCTTGATTTTTATTTTATTTTGAAGTTAAATTTATATTTTATAATATAACTTACTTACATACACACTGTTGTGGAGGAATTTATGTTTTTTCCTTAATCTTAATTGACTTATAACAAAAATAATATTTTGTGCTTTTATCCATTCATCAATCACCAATAAATTGGCATACTTCACAAAAAAAAAAAAACAAAAGTTTTCATAACTGTAAAACAGATGGAAAAAACAGGCTTCAATATTTTGAAGTGTGCAAGACTAAAGCACCTTTTTTTATAAATAGCAACTCCTTCTTCAGTATTTCGTAAAATGGCCTTTATTTTTAATTACTTCACATTTCTTTTATTGTTGGTCTCCAACTCGTCGTTTTAGGATTCTGCAGATTGCGCCTAGGCCAATCAAGAAATTGAACCAAATTCTTATTATTAATCTATTCTTTTCCCAGCTTCGATGGCTGTTTTAGGTCATTTGCCCATCGATGCGACATTTCCAATTCGACATAGGGCAACATAACTGTTTCTAAAACTTCCTTATATTTCAAGCGGTCAATTATTTCGTTTATTTAGCAGAAAGGACATAGTTTGTTAGCTGATAGGCAGGTCCCCACTTTGCTATTACCACCTCCATGCTTGGTTGTGGCCTTGCAATATCGAGGATCTAGTCGTTCAGTTTTTTCGTACAGTACCTACCTACTCTTATTCCGTCGGAGTTAATTAAAATAAATTTCGACTCGACAGTGAAAAGGACGGGTTTTCATTTATCCTGGTCCATTGATAAATTAAAAAATTAATGTAAAGTAGTAGATCACAATATTAAAATGAAATTTTTTGCAAGTGTTTCTTAGTTATCAATGGCTTCTTGACTGGTCTATAAGTTTTTAACTTACTCTAAAAGCGCACATTCGAACTGTAATTGAAAACTATGCTTAAATTTAACGTTTTTACAAATTTCGTTTAACGTCACAAACGGTTCTTTTTAATTGAGTGCTCAGTGTCCTTGTAGTTTTTCGCAGTCGTCTATCCAAATGCAGCGTGTTAATACTTCCGCTTGTTTTATATATGTTCTTAATAAGTCGCGGAATTATGGATTTATTAATATTATATTCTTTAACGATTGAAATTTGAGAAGCTCCGTTGCAATATTCTTCAATTATTATTTTTACTTTAAACTGTACATGTCGTAATGAAAAAGAAAAATTCCACCGTTTCTATGCAGTACCTACAATGAGCAAAAATTACTAGTATCTGTTTTTAGTAATGATCTAGCACAAATGTGTAATATTTGCATAAAAGCTAGTTGAAGACAGTTGAAAAGTTGCTTTAGTTTTGCACACCTCAAAATATTGAAGCCTGATATTTTTAATTTATTTTACAGTTATGAAAACATGCACAAAACTGTACCTACATTATGTAGTTAAATATTAAAAAAATTATTTTTAAAGAGGAAATTGCTTTGAATAATTTTGAGAAAAATCTGAATAGAATTTTTTGAACGATCTATTTGTTATGGGATTTGAAGATTTTATTTGCTTCATTTATTTAGTTAATAACTTTCTTACTGCTACTGGAATTAGAAAAAAAATCTCTTTATATATATCAAAAAGAATTTGGTTTTCATGAGCACATGAGTAGTCGAGATCAATTTTGAACATATCAAAAGCTGCTTTTAAATACCACATTTAAAGTAGGTAGGGTAAATGCACCAATTCGCGTCCATTTAAGGAAATGTCATAATTAAAAGAAGGGGTTTTAGTAGAATTTACTTATTTATTTATTTCGCTGTTGATTTTGCGCCAAGTAAATTTTTATTATATTCTAGAAAACAACATATTCTTGATTTAGCTTTTGGTTGGTTGTATCATTATCAAGTAAATAATACTAAATTCAAGGGGTCATATTTTCTTACTTTTAGCATTAAAATAATAAAACTAGAAAAAAAAATGCATGCAGTTCGATTGTTGCTTAAATAGTCTACAAGAACAATGCATAATTAATTTCGTATTTGTTTTGTCCATCATGGATATAATCAGTTGTGTCGGCTTCAACCTGCTCTTACACAAACTGCAGGCAGTAAATGTTGCTAATTGCCTAGTTAGAAACAGTTCTACTATTGTTATTGCGTATTTTACATATTTGCCGAAAATGGTGTAAATTGCATGCGGAATATTGTTTAGAAGGAAATTCTCATAAACATCATTTGTTTTCAGCAATCTTTATTCGTATTATTTTCTTGGTTTTTTATCTCTATTTCTCTTCAATATCAGTAATTTTGTTTCATTGTGTGTTGAAATAAAATAACTATATTATACTATCGTAATCACAAGTCCAATGCATTTTGCATTTATATACGAACTAAACTTGACGTTTGCCACTAACATTTACATTTGAGAGGAGATGTATTGATATCCCATTCTATTCCATTCCAATACATCTAGGCATTAGAACACAATTGTACCACTGTAATCAAATATAGTATCACTAACTCGTACAAAGTAAAGTGGTAGATTATTATACATACCCCGTTATTTTTGTGCTCTGTATTTGCTTATAAATGTTTGCTGCACACTCTAATAACACTCCACGTGGAGTACGGCAGCAAGCATTCTCTTTTTGTATCGTCCTGTTAAACAACAGATGGCGCCAAGGGTATCGATATTAGAAAATTATCTGCTCTAAACGAAAATATTTACTGTCTTGCGAAAAATTGTTGCTTGCTTATTTTTTCTGTTTTTCTTGAGTCATTTCAATACTCTCATACTGTAATTAAAATTGATAATATTTAAAGCTTTATGTTTTTGCAACATTTATACAAGCTGGGACAAGTTGATTAATCTTAGATGGAACGTAAATGTCACCAATCCAATATAAATATTAACGGCTTAATTTAAAATATAGTTACTAATGCAAGTTAGATTTATAAATCAATTCATAAAAGCATCCTTCAAATTTGACCATATATAATTTACTTAGCTGCAATTATCACAATTCAGACTTTGCAAGGTGGAAAGATTTGTACAAAACCCAGATTTTATCAACATTACCGAACCGGTTGAATTTACTAGGTGGCAGGTAGACAGACAGTTGTACATAAAAATGAATAGCTGGAAATTTCGGCGCTTTTTTATCCTATATTCAAAAATAAGAAGACGTTAATACCTAACCATTTATGAAAACATAATTATTAAAATTAAAATTAAAGTTTTCACTGATGTATTAAGCGTACATATGTTCCCACATGAAGTTTCACCTTAACGAAAACCGTCTATTCACGATACCATAATCGTATATATGAAAATTCTCTTTCTTTGCAATCTTCAAGTCTTTTCATTATTCTTCTTAATTGTATATTTTTATAGTCCACTCATCTAGAACATTGTTCATTTCGTCGTTTCATAATAGCATGGTCAGTTTGTGTGCATCTTTCTCGTGAATTGTTTCAAGTGGTCCTATGTATCTAACAATAAAAGATCTAAGACTACTGCAACATGTTGCTGTCGCAATTGTGAACCGGTCTTTCTAAATGACCCTATCGAGATTTGTCAAGCTCTGGAACAATTATATTATAATATTACCTGGTATCGTCAAAGACATTTGTATATCCATTTTATATGTCGACAATATTAAGAATATTGCATCCATAGAGTCAATATTGAACTGAGAATTATCACCGTTCAGATTTTCCCTTTTTAGGGTTCCGTACCCAAAGGATAACAACGGGAACCCTATTACTAAGACTTCGCTGTCCGTCCTTCACCAGGTAGTATCTCATGAACCGTAATAGGTAGACAGTTGAAATTTTCGCAGACTGTGTTTTTCTATTGGCGATATAACAATAAATAATAAAAATAAAATAAAATAAAAAAATAAAAGGGGCCCCCATACAAGAAACGTGATTTTTTCGGCGTTTTTTTCCTCGTTTTATTCTCATAAGTAGGCATTTTTTTTTCAAATGAAGCCAACTCTCATTTGAAAAAATAAATAAAAAGTGCATATGTAGTGTTAAATTTTGTACGATGGCACGGAAACCTTCGTGCGCGAGTCCGACTCGCACTTGGCCGGTTATTTTATGAATTTATGTTTACGTATATGAACCCTTGAATTTTACCAGTATACCTTCTTTCCCAAGCTGACGTAAGAATATCATTAATGTTAGTTGAATAAAACTAGCAGATTTTCTTATCAGTATTGCAGTCGATATACGTCTACTCAAGATATTGACGATTTTAACTATAATACGCATCCAAATATGGGCTATGATTGATTATATAAAATTTTCTTATTTGTGGGTTTTCCTTTTATTTTTATTTTATGAACAATAATGCAGCAACAAAAAATTATAACTTTAAAACTAGATCCACAAATAAATTCAAGAGCGGGTTAGGCAAAAAAAAAATAACGAACCCTGAAACGGCAAATTGCATTCCAATAACTTCACATTATTCATTATTTTTATTAAAATAAACTATTTTTATTAAAATAAACTATTTTTCGTGTTATTTGTTTTCTAGTATCTTTATTAATATGAACATCAATTTTTTAAGTCTGGATTTTTCTTAATTTCAGGCATACAAGTACTTCACGGATGGTTAAAAAGAAACATCGTGGATGATAAAGACAAAATTACTAGAAATGGAATTCGCACAGTTAACCTGCCGTTAAGGTAAGCGGTCGACTTTTTCTTATATTATTTTTATATTACTAAAAAAAAAACTATTTTGATCCCATTAAGAATTTATTTTTAAGAAATTATTTGTGCTTTCTGCAAGCTAATTCACTGAAACATTTATTATGATTTAATATATGAAAATGAAACGATCGTTAGTTTTACCTCTGCTCTAATTATCAGAAAAGTTTGAGGTATGGTTTACACGTAATGCTACTGTTATTATTGAAAACGTTTAGCGTACATAAACTATGGTAAAGGTTAGGTAGTTGAAAGAGATTTTATTTAAACCATCTATTCATTGATTTGTTAGCCAGTAAGCTTATATCAATTATATATGAAGAGACCAAATACAGCGTTAAAACAGGTGTAAAAGCAGAACATAAACCAAAATGTCCAGGCATAATGGAATACAGCGATTTAAAACAAATCTTCGTCTCTCAAAATACCATCTATAGTGAAAATTGGTTAAAATTAAAAAGACATCGTGTCGGCATCAGTAGCATGTTCAAATGAAGGAAAAGAGAAATAAGAAAAAATCTCTGAAAATATTTATTTTTTATTATGTTTGTTTATTTAGATTAAGATTCTACTTTAAGTACATTAATCAAAACCTCAAAACCGAGTCTTCCCATAAATAACGCCACATCAAACAGTACATGCATCAGCCATCGAAAAAATATCCACTGCTCGAGTAAACAATACTTTAAGAGATCTTTCAGAGCACGTACATTATGCCTACTTATAATCGTCATCCAATAGTAATTTCTAAAAAAAGGTTCAAAAACTCATCATTCAGTAACAGTTCTACTTTTTACGTACTTCTACGTATGCTATGTAAACCATGATCGGGAGAAAGAGAGAGTCAAAATATATCAACGAATAATTTATTAAGAAATCATCGTAGATGAGCCTTTGTATACTAGGAAGAATTTTAAATTTAATATCTACTAAACATTCAAAGAGGACTTAGCACCACCAAAAAAACCGTAAACAAATTTCATCTGTAGCTATCTACCAAAACTACTGAAGATTGTGTATCTTCCAGCATTCATCTGTGTCAAATGTCTAAAGAAAGTCTCTATAATCAGTAAATAGGTAATTTTCATAGCCATATTTATGACAAGATCCTAATTAAATATTTACCATTAAAAAAAAATTGTATTAATAAAAGTTTCTAAAATATTTCAGTGTTTTACTTTTAATACTAAGTAGGTACATAGGAAGGAGCTTATTTTCACAATCACAGTTATTTTTTAACTTAGTAGGTACATAATTTTCTTCAGGGACATATTTTATATAGTATCTAGTACCTACCCGGTTGTGCACATAAGTTCCTTCTTTTCCTGTTACAATATTATTTCAAAAATTATATTAAATTATAGTAACAAATCTTTTCTACAATAACAGTACCATTACGAGTTACCATAATTTAAACGAACATTTTATATATAAAAATAGCTAACTAACGTCTTTCTCATCTTTTACATTTGTGACGACAAAAACTTCATTGAACTCGAAATAATTCTAGATTGATATCTCTCTGGCTTGAATAGCTTCCCTTAATACTCTTAGGCTCATGTGAAGTATAAGAAGTGAAGAAAGAAAATTCTTAGCGCCAGATGAAGTTTGTAAACTTTGATCATGCTAGTTCCTTCATATTCCTCCAAGCCCACCCAAAACTGATTGGAAACTCGTTTCGTTTTCCGCTATCAGGTTATACATTAAATTTGTCAAGAAAACTCACGATCGCATAAGTAAGTGCCATGCATAATTGAATGTCCTTCATTTGGATATGATGTGCAAAATGATCTGATTCAGTTGCTGCAACCTGACTTTTTTCAAATTTATTCTACCTTTGATCATATGAAAAGCTAGCAATCGTTCTGGCATTACAGAAGAAGCTGTCTTTAAAGATGCTCTGGTGATTTCCACTAGATCATCATAAAAATCTTCGCTAAACGAGTACATTTTTAACGATAAAATTAATAAATATCAGTGCGAAAAATATAACTCCGTTTAAAAATTTGCCATATAAAATAAACAATTTTTGACCCCGATTTCGAAAATTGATTAATTCGTCAAATAAAGTCGGTAATTATTAATTTAGGTAGTTAGCAGATTGTTGCTTTTAGATGAACCGGAACTGATGATAAAAAATCTTATTCCTAAAGAAGGTTTTCATTTCATATGCTCTTTTCATACAGCTGAGTCTATGTATACTTACACCACCAACAAATTAATCGTTCAATCAATCCAAAAAATTTCTTATTCAAATAAACTTCCATCATGATACGATCCATTTTTTCTATTCAAAATCATTCTCAATTTTGCTTTTCTTGCTTTTGTAAGCAACTCTATTTTCCTTCGATGCTAAAAGTGACCAGCAAAAAAAATTTATTTCACAAAAATAAAATTAATAAAAAAAAAATGGCTGGAGAAAAAATCATGGTGGAATTTATATTTAACTTGGTTCTTAAGTTTTGTACAGGTACACACACTACAGGCATGAAAATGACAATGGCTGCTGCTAAAGCGATGATAAAAAAAAATGTATGAAATTACAAAATAATCAAATTCTGGCATGTTCGTCTCTTTCCTTTACGATCGATAATTTGAGAATGCATTGCGCTTTCAAAATGAAATTTCCAGCTATTGGGACTAGCAAAGAAAACAATAATAATGATCACGTCGTGTGCCTTCTCCTCTTCTGAAAGTTAAAATGTCTGCTTCATTTTCATTGGTGGAATGAATAAAATACACACACTATCTGCATTTTTACTTCTTCATGTATCCTCTTTTAAAATACCCCATCCCCTTGTATGTTTATCTCTTTTGCAAATTCTATATTTTGGTCATAAGAAAGAAACAGAAAATAATGGTAATCGTCACATTGCCTTTTCCTCTTCCAAATATTTTTTAACTTTTGGAAGAGGAGAATGCAATATGACAATTACCATTTTTAACTGTTTGTTTCTTTTCAACCAATGAAAATGCATTTAAACACACACACTACTTTATTTAATGAACTTAACGAAAATTTGTTATTTGCTGTCTCTTTAGAATAAACGAGAATGAATGAGACGAAATTACAATTATAGCCCCAGGCATATTTGGACTGGAATGTTTTTTATTTTTTAAGCTAGTGAATAGTGATACCTCTGCCAATAGATGGCTCCGGGGGTATCGAAATGAGAAATTTTCAGCTTGATGAGATCACGTTTCTTATGATTTAGCGGCTTGAAAATTTTTTTGATTTCATGGCGTAATTTGTATTTAACTTGGTTTTTTAAAATTTGCGTAGGCATGGAAATAACAAAATATATTAAATAACAAATTTTTTAAATTTTTGCATGTTCGTTTTTTTCTTCAGAACGTGTTTTTCTTTAAAAATAAAATTTTCAATTAGAAATTTTTTAAAAATCAAAAATTTTGAAAGATTTTAAAATGGGATTACTCTACTCCTGCTACTGGAATACTTTTTTTACTTATTTATTATAGTTTCATACTGCTTTCGGTACCTATGGTTTATACTATTGAAACAAGGCGAAAGGTGTGCAAATTCATCTTCAATTTAAAAGCTGTTAGTTTTTTGTCGATATTTTTTGTTCTTCTTATAAATGCTGCTGAAATCATAACTGTTGTCCTATCTGAATATTATTTTCATGATTCATATTGATAGTGTCTCTTGAAAATCTTGTTTTAAATACTCACATGTACCTACCTACATATTTTAAAAATGATCATCATTACGAGCTCGATATAGGTACTTACCTACCTACCCACTTAGCTTATTTCATTCAAGCGGATACCTATACCTACTTATGCTGCTTTAAAGGAATAAATCCTTAGTTCGCATTTAATAAAATTCCAGATTAGGATTAAAAGTGCAAAATATTTTAATTTGTTGGAAAGGGTAATTCTTCAGTAATTCAGATCGATTTTCTTATACGCAATCCTCCGTAGTATCTCATAGCGCCTGTGATCGGTATGAATTTCCGTCCATTTTCTGCCACTCAATTTAGATATGTATAGAAGATTTTTGAAATACGAACTCAAATTTTTTGTTTGTTTATGAGATCGATTAAGGAAATTGTATCAATACAAATTTAGTTCAAGCTGGCGGTTATTCTATTTTCTTTTTTTACAGCCTTAAAATTGGGGTCTATTAGAGATTATTGCGTAATCATCATTCCGCTCCTCTTCTGTTATTTTTTTTATACCTATATTAGGAGTGGTTGCAACAAAATTTATTTTCACATTAATTTTTTTTCACTTAAGATTGTCAGCAATTCACTCGATAATAGCCATATAAATGTTGTAATTCAGTTTACCATTTACAACAGCTGCACTCAAAATCGTTTTGAATGCATTTAACATGGCCTTGGTTCACAAAAATGTGAATGAGATTTCTTTAAGAGTTGACAAGGATTGTAATTACAAGCAATTAACGCTAAATAATTGTGTATTTTTTACAAGGAAAAGTAGAATTTCTAACTGCCTGTAAATGAGTGGAAGAGAAACTTAGCTGAACCCATAACTAACATAGTCCTTTGCCGTATTACCCTAAATTTAGATGTTGAGGGATAGGTTGATGACGATTAAGGTCCTACGAAAACTGTACCATCTTTTTTTTGATATCGGTGTTATTATCAAACCCAACACAATAGGCTACTTTGCTAATACAACTTGTCATTTACAATGGCCTTGTTAGTGCATCCGTGTGCAGATCTCTGTTTGACCTTTCCTTAGTTTATAAAGATCTCATTTATGAGCTACTCAGAGGCCAAACAGATTGACTTCATTTTTTAAATTACCATTTCCAACGTACATTACGTAAGGACTTGTCCAGTATATAATTCTTTGCGAAGGAAAGATAATCTAAACTCAAAATTTAGCGACTTTAGACTAAGAAGCAGTGAAATTTTTAGTTCATTTTTCTTGCTTTTGAGAAGGATTTGATTAGATAAATTTTTATATAACTTTATGACATATTTAGAAATGAAGTCTGGTGGCTTCTGTGTGGCGCATGTATAGATTATCCTTTGCCGATCACCATCTCTATCTAGGACTCCAGAATAAATAGACCATAGAACTTTCCCTTCGAAAACACCAAACGGTTTAATTGTCTTTCATTAGGATTGACTTGAGTCATATATACATACATAAATTTCTTATGTCACGTGAGGTCTTATGATTGCTTTCGATAATAACACTCCTTTATTATACCCACAAGGCTACGAGTTTTTAAGTTCTCTCACCGAATCAATCGCTCTACTATTGTGTGTGATACGGATCCGTATAGGTATACCGAGGTATCAAACGTTACCTATATACATAGATATGTAGGTACCTATAGCTGGTTAAATTAATGTGCTCTCAGATCTTTCAAGGACCCAGCTAAGCGCTAGCATTGCATGATACCAGTGGTCAAAATTTACTGTCATTTCTATAATATCAGAAGAATTTTTATCAATCAGATGGCGGTCCAAGCAGTTTTTTATACCTAGTACCTGACGAAAATGTTACAACGATTTCACCATGTGAAGTATCGGATGCCAGATTAAATGAAATATCAGGAACTGTAACACCTTGTACGTTAAAGATTTTTCTGATTTTTCTTCGTGAATCCGTCTTCGATGAATACGATAAAGATTCACATTATTTCCCAGTATTTCGATATTTGTTCAGTTCAATTCAGTTTAGCTAAAACTAACGTTTTAACCGTATGAATACGGGCCTGGGGCCATTGTACTTTGTTCAAGAAATTCATTTCATAATAAACATAAAAATTGCAATATTTCATACAGACACCATTCTTTTGAAAACTATGCAGTTACAGTTTGTGACTATTGTTTAATTACTCTTGAAAAATGCCTTGTGTGTTCCTTTAACAAACGCTTTTGCGATTTAAGACCTTTAGTTAGGGTGAAAATGCAAATTGGAATAAAAATTTGGTTTATTTTGAAGAAATTTATTTTATTAAGTTATTTGTCTGAAAACTAAAAGCTTTTGTTAGATCGTAAGTAAATTTTAACCATATTTCCTTTGGGGATGGTATGGCAAAGCTGTGGTAAGGAAGCAGTTAAAACAATGTCTAGGTACTATGCCGGTGGTCTTGGTCTGATATTGGTTCAGACTAGCTGTGGAAAAAATAACTTCGTTAAAAATAAACAAATGGGACCCGATTATCATGAAATACCTAAAGCCACACTCAGTTTTATCAAAACCGAATGGTATTTTCTGTATTCCTGCACATTTCGATTTTTTCTTATGTTTATGCATCAAATGTTGGCACGAATATAGATTCACACGTTGTGCATGAATTTCATACTTTCTCTAGTAGGATATGTTCAGGACTTATACTTAATTCCTCACATTCTCCTTCAACTTGGTCATACTATACTGGTAGAGCAAAAGATTGTTTTGACCCAACAGTACCAGTGACGTAATCCAACCTCACAGAAACTTTCTTTGCCATCTATCCAGTGAGATGAGCATTCGGCCATTCAAAGTCCCGTAACCTGGAATATACCAGTGTATACCTACCTACCTACCTATTTGAATTTCTGATTGTGATCTTCTGTATCGCATTCATCTACGTAGGTTAAGTAGAAGAGAAAAGAAATATTGAAATTAGTTAAAATGATTTTTCATATTAACAGTAATCCCCTCTTTTTACTATCCACGTTAATTTCTTTAAGGTGAGCTTTTTAACCACACATTTTTCAAATGTCGATCATCTAATGTCACTTGGATTTTTATTTTTAATGCAAAACAAAAAAAAAATCCCTTCTAATCGGTACAGCTTTTAACCTTAACAACATGAAAAGTGACGAAAAGGCTGCAAAACGAAATATTCTATGAATAATAATAAAAATAATCTCATTTCACGCATTCAAATAACTGACCGCTGTGTAAATGTATAAAACACAGCTACAATCAATTCTGTTCTAATTTCACACATTCCTGCAGACAACGAAAAATTTGAAACAAAAAATACTCGAGCCAGAGAATAAGGTGAAGCAGCAAAATTATAGTGTGAGTAAAAGTTATACAGACAGAAAATTGTGTAGCAAATTTGTATTTATTTATTTTTCATTGTATTGCAAAGTCAGCAGAACTGCCTATTAAAAAAACGGTGTCAGTTTTCTCTCAATAGATGGCCCTACATGTACCAAAATGAACTTTTCAGTTCTGATTTTTATAAGCTGGTTGGTGTTTTTTCACATTTTATTGATTTTAATTTTTACTATCGATATAATTTTAAAAAAATTAAATGTCATTAACGTGTAAATGCTTTTATGATTTTCCAAATATATATTAAATTAGGGACCATGTTATGGGACTTTTTAAAAAAAATCTTAAAATAATAGTTAAAATTTTTTTTAGTTCCATTGTTATAAAAGCCTTGATGATAGTTATATATTAAAGGTTTTTTTTTTAGACAGTCATAACTGTTACCGAAGGCTTTTATTTATTTAAGTCTTATGATAACAGTCTTAGTAGACTTTTGTATACTTTTAACTCATTTCTAAGAGTTATCACAGGCTTTTATTAAAAGTCTCTTCATAAAACTCTTCCTTTGCTAATGCGGATATCCGGATACCCGGATATGCGGACCATCCGACTCCTTAAATCCAAAATCAAATACCAAGATCTGCAACAATAAAAGATCTGTGATAGATCCATTATGAGACTTCAATAAATTAAAGTCTTATAACTGACTGAAATTTATAAAAGTCTTCTAAGAGCCTAAAAAATTGAGAGTCTTATGGGAGTTTTATGAAGAGACTTTTATTAATAATGTCTTGATATCTCTTTAGCACTGAACTTACAGTATAAAAGTCAACTAAGACTGTTATTATGCGACTTAAAAAAATAAAAGTCTTTTGGGACTCTTTATCATTAGACTTAAATAAATAAAAGTCTTCGGTATATAGAATTACTAGGCTTGATTTTTATTTTATTTTGAAGTTAAATTTATATTTTATAATATAACTTACTTACATACACACTGTTGTGGAGGAATTTATGTTTTTTCCTTAATCTTAATTGACTTATAACAAAAATAATATTTTGTGCTTTTATCCATTCATCAATCACCAATAAATTGGCATACTTCACAAAAAAAAAAAAACAAAAGTTTTCATAACTGTAAAACAGATGGAAAAAACAGGCTTCAATATTTTGAAGTGTGCAAGACTAAAGCACCTTTTTTTATAAATAGCAACTCCTTCTTCAGTATTTCGTAAAATGGCCTTTATTTTTAATTACTTCACATTTCTTTTATTGTTGGTCTCCAACTCGTCGTTTTAGGATTCTGCAGATTGCGCCTAGGCCAATCAAGAAATTGAACCAAATTCTTATTATTAATCTATTCTTTTCCCAGCTTCGATGGCTGTTTTAGGTCATTTGCCCATCGATGCGACATTTCCAATTCGACATAGGGCAACATAACTGTTTCTAAAACTTCCTTATATTTCAAGCGGTCAATTATTTCGTTTATTTAGCAGAAAGGACATAGTTTGTTAGCTGATAGGCAGGTCCCCACTTTGCTATTACCACCTCCATGCTTGGTTGTGGCCTTGCAATATCGAGGATCTAGTCGTTCAGTTTTTTCGTACAGTACCTACCTACTCTTATTCCGTCGGAGTTAATTAAAATAAATTTCGACTCGACAGTGAAAAGGACGGGTTTTCATTTATCCTGGTCCATTGATAAATTAAAAAATTAATGTAAAGTAGTAGATCACAATATTAAAATGAAATTTTTTGCAAGTGTTTCTTAGTTATCAATGGCTTCTTGACTGGTCTATAAGTTTTTAACTTACTCTAAAAGCGCACATTCGAACTGTAATTGAAAACTATGCTTAAATTTAACGTTTTTACAAATTTGGTTTAACGTCACAAACGGTTCTTTTTAATTGAGTGCTCAGTGTCCTTGTAGTTTTTCGCAGTCGTCTATCCAAATGCAGCGTGTTAATACTTCCGCTTGTTTTATATATGTTCTTAATAAGTCGCGGAATTATGGATTTATTAATATTATATTCTTTAACGATTGAAATTTGAGAAGCTCCGTTGCAATATTCTTCAATTATTATTTTTACTTTAAACTGTACATGTCGTAATGAAAAAGAAAAATTCCACCGTTTCTATGCAGTACCTACAATGAGCAAAAATTACTAGTATCTGTTTTTAGTAATGATCTAGCACAAATGTGTAATATTTGCATAAAAGCTAGTTGAAGACAGTTGAAAAGTTGCTTTAGTTTTGCACACCTCAAAATATTGAAGCCTGATATTTTTAATTTATTTTACAGTTATGAAAACATGAATTCTTCTGCACAAAACTGTACCTACATTATGTAGTTAAATATTAAAAAAATTATTTTTAAAGAGGAAATTGCTTTGAATAATTTTGAGAAAAATCTGAATAGAATTTTTTGAACGATCTATTTGTTATGGGATTTGAAGATTTTATTTGCTTCATTTATTTAGTTAATAACTTTCTTACTGCTACTGGAATTAGAAAAAAAATCTCTTTATATATATCAAAAAGAATTTGGTTTTCATGAGCACATGAGTAGTCGAGATCAATTTTGAACATATCAAAAGCTGCTTTTAAATACCACATTTAAAGTAGGTAGGGTAAATGCACCAATTCGCGTCCATTTAAGGAAATGTCATAATTAAAAGAAGGGGTTTTAGTAGAATTTACTTATTTATTTATTTCGCTGTTGATTTTGCGCCAAGTAAATTTTTATTATATTCTAGAAAACAACATATTCTTGATTTAGCTTTTGGTTGGTTGTATCATTATCAAGTAAATAATACTAAATTCAAGGGGTCATATTTTCTTACTTTTAGCATTAAAATAATAAAACTAGAAAAAAAAATGCATGCAGTTCGATTGTTGCTTAAATAGTCTACAAGAACAATGCATAATTAATTTCGTATTTGTTTTGTCCATCATGGATATAATCAGTTGTGTCGGCTTCAACCTGCTCTTACACAAACTGCAGGCAGTAAATGTTGCTAATTGCCTAGTTAGAAACAGTTCTATTATTGTTATTGCGTATTTTACATATTTGCCGAAAATGGTGTAAATTGCATGCGGAATATTGTTTAGAAGGAAATTCTCATAAACATCATTTGTTTTCAGCAATCTTTATTCGTATTATTTTCTTGGTTTTTTATCTCTATTTCTCTTCAATATCAGTAATTTTGTTTCATTGTGTGTTGAAATAAAATAACTATATTATACTATCGTAATCACAAGTCCAATGCATTTTGCATTTATATACGAACTAAACTTGACGTTTGCCACTAACATTTACATTTGAGAGGAGATGTATTGATATCCCATTCTATTCCATTCCAATACATCTAGGCATTAGAACACAATTGTACCACTGTAATCAAATATAGTATCACTAACTCGTACAAAGTAAAGTGGTAGATTATTATACATACCCCGTTATTTTTGTGCTCTGTATTTGCTTATAAATGTTTGCTGCACACTCTAATAACACTCCACGTGGAGTACGGCAGCAAGCATTCTCTTTTTGTATCGTCCTGTTAAACAACAGATGGCGCCAAGGGTATCGATATTAGAAAATTATCTGCTCTAAACGAAAATATTTACTGTCTTGCGAAAAATTGTTGCTTGCTTATTTTTTCTGTTTTTCTTGAGTCATTTCAATACTCTCATACTGTAATTAAAATTGATAATATTTAAAGCTTTATGTTTTTGCAACATTTATACAAGCTGGGACAAGTTGATTAATCTTAGATGGAACGTAAATGTCACCAATCCAATATAAATATTAACGGCTTAATTTAAAATATAGTTACTAATGCAAGTTAGATTTATAAATCAATTCATAAAAGCATCCTTCAAATTTGACCATATATAATTTACTTAGCTGCAATTATCACAATTCAGACTTTGCAAGGTGGAAAGATTTGTACAAAACCCAGATTTTATCAACATTACCGAACCGGTTGAATTTACTAGGTGGCAGGTAGACAGACAGTTGTACATAAAAATGAATAGCTGGAAATTTCGGCGCTTTTTTATCCTATATTCAAAAATAAGAAGACGTTAATACCTAACCATTTATGAAAACATAATTATTAAAATTAAAATTAAAGTTTTCACTGATGTATTAAGCGTACATATGTTCCCACATGAAGTTTCACCTTAACGAAAACCGTCTATTCACGATACCATAATCGTATATATGAAAATTCTCTTTCTTTGCAATCTTCAAGTCTTTTCATTATTCTTCTTAATTGTATATTTTTATAGTCCACTCATCTAGAACATTGTTCATTTCGTCGTTTCATAATAGCATGGTCAGTTTGTGTGCATCTTTCTCGTGAATTGTTTCAAGTGGTCCTATGTATCTAACAATAAAAGATCTAAGACTACTGCAACATGTTGCTGTCGCAATTGTGAACCGGTCTTTCTAAATGACCCTATCGAGATTTGTCAAGCTCTGGAACAATTATATTATAATATTACCTGGTATCGTCAAAGACATTTGTATATCCATTTTATATGTCGACAATATTAAGAATATTGCATCCATAGAGTCAATATTGAACTGAGAATTATCACCGTTCAGATTTTCCCTTTTTAGGGTTCCGTACCCAAAGGATAACAACGGGAACCCACCCTATTACTAAGACTTCGCTGTCCGTCCATCACCAGGTAGTATCTCATGAACCGTAATAGGTAGACAGTTGAAATTTTCGCAGACTGTGTTTTTCTATTGGCGATATAACAATAAATAATAAAAATAAAATAAAATAAAAAAATAAAAGGGGCCCCCATACAAGAAACGTGATTTTTTCGGCGTTTTTTTCCTCGTTTTATTCTCATAAGTAGGCATTTTTTTTTCAAATGAAGCCAACTCTCATTTGAAAAAATAAATAAAAAGTGCATATGTAGTGTTAAATTTTGTACGATGGCACGGAAACCTTCGTGCGCGAGTCCGACTCGCACTTGGCCGGTTATTTTATGAATTTATGTTTACGTATATGAACCCTTGAATTTTACCAGTATACCTTCTTTCCCAAGCTGACGTAAGAATATCATTAATGTTAGTTGAATAAAACTAGCAGATTTTCTTATCAGTATTGCAGTCGATATACGTCTACTCAAGATATTGACGATTTTAACTATAATACGCATCCAAATATGGGCTATGATTGATTATATAAAATTTTCTTATTTGTGGGTTTTCCTTTTATTTTTATTTTATGAACAATAATGCAGCAACAAAAAATTATAACTTTAAAACTAGATCCACAAATAAATTCAAGAGCGGGTTAGGCAAAAAAAAAATAACGAACCCTGAAACGGCAAATTGCATTCCAATAACTTCACATTATTCATTATTTTTATTAAAATAAACTATTTTTCGTGTTATTTGTTTTCTAGTATCTTTATTAATATGAACATCAATTTTTTAAGTCTGGATTTTTCTTAATTTCAGGCATACAAGTACTTCACGGATGGTTAAAAAGAAACATCGTGGATGATAAAGACAAAATTACTAGAAATGGAATTCGCACAGTTAACCTGCCGTTAAGGTAAGCGGTCGACTTTTTCTTATATTATTTTTATATTACTAAAAAAAAAACTATTTTGATCCCATTAAGAATTTATTTTTAAGAAATTATTTGTGCTTTCTGCAAGCTAATTCACTGAAACATTTATTATGATTTAATATATGAAAATGAAACGATCGTTAGTTTTACCTCTGCTCTAATTATCAGAAAAGTTTGAGGTATGGTTTACACGTAATGCTACTGTTATTATTGAAAACGTTTAGCGTACATAAACTATGGTAAAGGTTAGGTAGTTGAAAGAGATTTTATTTAAACCATCTATTCATTGATTTGTTAGCCAGTAAGCTTATATCAATTATATATGAAGAGACCAAATACAGCGTTAAAACAGGTGTAAAAGCAGAACATAAACCAAAATGTCCAGGCATAATGGAATACAGCGATTTAAAACAAATCTTCGTCTCTCAAAATACCATCTATAGTGAAAATTGGTTAAAATTAAAAAGACATCGTGTCGGCATCAGTAGCATGTTCAAATGAAGGAAAAGAGAAATAAGAAAAAATCTCTGAAAATATTTATTTTTTATTATGTTTGTTTATTTAGATTAAGATTCTACTTTAAGTACATTAATCAAAACCTCAAAACCGAGTCTTCCCATAAATAACGCCACATCAAACAGTACATGCATCAGCCATCGAAAAAATATCCACTGCTCGAGTAAACAATACTTTAAGAGATATTTCAGAGCACGTACATTATGCCTACTTATAATCGTCATCCAATAGTAATTTCTAAAAAAAGGTTCAAAAACTCATCATTCAGTAACAGTTCTACTTTTTACGTACTTCTACGTATGCTATGTAAACCATGATCGGGAGAAAGAGAGAGTCAAAATATATCAACGAATAATTTATTAAGAAATCATCGTAGATGAGCCTTTGTATACTAGGAAGAATTTTAAATTTAATATCTACTAAACATTCAAAGAGGACTTAGCACCACCAAAAAAACCGTAAACAAATTTCATCTGTAGCTATCTACCAAAACTACTGAAGATTGTGTATCTTCCAGCATTCATCTGTGTCAAATGTCTAAAGAAAGTCTCTATAATCAGTAAATAGGTAATTTTCATAGCCATATTTATGACAAGATCCTAATTAAATATTTACCATTAAAAAAAAATTGTATTAATAAAAGTTTCTAAAATATTTCAGTGTTTTACTTTTAATACTAAGTAGATACATAGGAAGGAGCTTATTTTCACAATCACAGTTATTTTTTAACTTAGTAGGTACATAATTTTCTTCAGGGACATATTTTATATAGTATCTAGTACCTACCCGGTTGTGCACATAAGTTCCTTCTTTTCCTGTTACAATATTATTTCAAAAATTATATTAAATTATAGTACCAAATCTTTTCTACAATAACAGTACCATTACGAGTTACCATAATTTAAACGATCATTTTATATATAAAAAGAGCTAACTAACGTCTTTCTGATATTTTGAATTTGTGACTACAAAACCTTCATTGAACTCGAGATAATTCCATATTGATATCTGTCTGACTTGAATAGCTTCCTTTAATACTCTTAGGCTCATGTGAAGCAGTCAGTATAAAAAATGAAGAAAGACCATTCTTAGCGCCAGATGAAGATTGTAAACTTTGATCATGCTAGTTCCTTCATATTCCTCCAAGCCCACCCAAAACTGATTGGAAACTCGTTTCGTTTTCCGCTATCAGGTTATACATTAAATTTGTCAAGAAAACTCACGATCGCATAAGTAAGTGCCATGCATAATTGAATGTCCTTCATTTGGATATGATGTGCAAAATGATCTGATTCAGTTGCTGCAACCTGACTTTTTTCAAATTTATTCTACCTTTGATCATATGAAAAGCTAGCAATCGTTCTGGCATTACAGAAGAAGCTGTCTTTAAAGATGCTCTGGTGATTTCCACTAGATCATCATAAAAATCTTCGCTAAACGAGTACATTTTTAACGATAAAATTAATAAATATCAGCGCGAAAAATATAACTCCGTGTAAAAATTTGCCATATAAAATAAACAATTTTTGACCCCGATTTCGAAAATTGATTAATTCGTCAAATAAAGTCGGTAATTATTAATTTAGGTAGTTAGCAGATTGTTGCTTTTAGATGAACCGGAACTGATGATAAAAAATCTTATTCCTAAAGAAGTTTTTCATTTCATATGCTCTTTTCATACAGCTGAGTCTATGTATACTTACACCACCAACAAATTAATCGTTCAATCAATCCAAAAAATTTCTTATTCAAATAAACTTCCATCATGATACGATCCATTTTTTCTATTCAAAATCATTCTCAATTTTGCTTTTCTTGCTTTTGTAAGCAACTCTATTTTCCTTCGATGCTAAAAGTGACCAGCAAAAAAAATTTATTTCACAAAAATAAAATTAATAAAAAAAAAATGGCTGGAGAAATCATGGTGGAATTTATATTTAACTTGGTTCTTAAGTTTTGTACAGGTACACACACTACAGGCATGAAAATGACAATGGCTGCTGCTAAAGCGATGATAAAAAAAAATGTATGAAATTACAAAATAATCAAATTCTGGCATGTTCGTCTCTTTCCTTTACGATCGATAATTTGAGAATGCATTGCGCTTTCAAAATGAAATTTCCAGCTATTGGGACTAGCAAAGAAAACAATAATAATGATCACGTCGTGTGCCTTCTCCTCTTCTGAAAGTTAAAATGTCTGCTTCATTTTCATTGGTGGAATGAATAAAATACACACACTATCTGCATTTTTACTTCTTCATGTATCCTCTTTTAAAATACCCCATCCCCTTGTATGTTTATCTCTTTTGCAAATTCTATATTTTGGTCATAAGAAAGAAACAGAAAATAATGGTAATCGTCACATTGCCTTTTCCTCTTCCAAATATTTTTTAACTTTTGGAAGAGGAGAATGCAATATGACAATTACCATTTTTAACTGTTTGTTTCTTTTCAACCAATGAAAATGCATTTAAACACACACACTACTTTATTTAATGAACTTAACGAAAATTTGTTATTTGCTGTCTCTTTTATTTTTTAAGCTAGTGAATAGTGATACCTCTGCCAATAGATGGCTCCGGGGGTATCGAAATGAGAAATTTTCAGCTTGATGAGATCACGTTTCTTATGATTTAGCGGCTTGAAAATTTTTTTGATTTCATGGCGTAATTTGTATTTAACTTGGTTTTTTAAAATTTGCGTAGGCATGGAAATAACAAAATATATTAAATAAGAAATTTTTTAAATTTTTGCATGTTCGTTTTTTTCTTCAGAACGTGTTTTTCTTTAAAAATAAAATTTTCAATTAGAAATTTTTTAAAAATCAAAAATTTTGAAAGATTTTAAAATGGAATTACTCTACTCCTGCTACTGGAATACTTTTTTTACTTATTTATTATAGTTTCATACTGCTTTCGGTACCTATGGTTTATACTATTGAAACAAGGCGAAAGGTGTGCAAATTCATCTTCAATTTAAAAGCTGTTAGTTTTTTGTCGATATTTTTTGTTCTTCTTATAAATGCTGCTGAAATCATAACTGTTGTCCTATCTGAATATTATTTTCATGATTCATATTGATAGTGTCTCTTGAAAATCTTGTTTTAAATACTCACATGTACCTACCTACATATTTTAAAAATGATCATCATTACGAGCTCGATATAGGTACTTACCTACCTACCCACTTAGCTTATTTCATTCAAGCGGATACCTATACCTACTTATGCTGCTTTAAAGGAATAAATCCTTAGTTCGCATTTAATAAAATTCCAGATTAGGATTAAAAGTGCAAAATATTTTAATTTGTTGGAAAGGGTAATTCTTCAGTAATTCAGATCGATTTTCTTATACGCAATCCTCCGTAGTATCTCATAGCGCCTGTGATCGGTATGAATTTCCGTCCATTTTCTGCCACTCAATTTAGATATGTATAGAAGATTTTTGAAATACGAATTCAAATTTTTTGTTTGTTTATGAGATCGATTAAGGAAATTGTATCAATACAAATTTAGTTCAAGCTGGCGGTTATTCTATTTTCTTTTTTTACAGCCTTAAAATTGGGGTCTATTAGAGATTATTGCGTAATCATCATTCCGCTCCTCTTCTGTTATTTTTTTTTACCTATATTAGGAGTGGTTGCAACAAAATTTATTTTCACATTAATTTTTTTTCACTTAAGATTGTCAGCAATTCACTCGATAATAGCCATATAAATGTTGCAATTCAGTTTACCATTTACAGCAGCCGCACTATCAACAAAATCGTTTTGAATGCATTTAACATGGCCTTAGTTCACAAAAATGTGAATGAGATTTCTTCAAGAGTTTACAAGGATTGTAAAATTACAAGCAATTAACGCTTAATTATTGTGAATTTTTTACAAGGAAAAGTAGAATTTCTAACTGCATGTTAATGAGTGGAAAAGAAACTTAGCTGAACCCATAACTAACATAGAGTCCTTTGCCTTATTACCCTAAATTTAGATGTTGAGATAGGTTGATGACGATTGAGGTCCTGCGAAAACTTTATCATCTTGTTTTTGATATCGATGTTATTACCAAACCCAACACAATAGGCTACTTTGCTAATACAACTTGTCATTTATAATGGCCTTGTTAGTGTGGTGAATTCTTTCCATGGAGAGAAATTACCGCCAAGAAGCTGCAGACGTTCTAGAATTATTACGGGACAATTGCAGATGATTGTTCGAACTAGAACATGTGGAAGTATTCTACAGTTGATCAACTAGATTAGTCTATACCATTGAAGAATTATAAAAAGCCCTATGCACTCAGCTTCAATGCGAATTTGGAGTATATTATCATCAGCTTAGTTGATCTTGATGTACTCGTATCCGAAAGTAAATCTTATAAGAGTGGAGGTTTGTATACATATTCCCCACTCCCTCCACACTATAAAGGTCGCCATTTTTATTCTACTTTCGTTCATATTCTGAACAGAATCTTCTATCTAAACTCAAATTGCGCTATTACTACTTTTGATTTAGATAATCATAGTTTTTCTCAAGTTGTTTTTCTGTTGTCAGTAACTTTTTGGTGGCGTTATGAATATGCCACTTGAAGACTACAAGACAACTATTAGGCTTCGCCAAGTTATAATTTAAATGTGTTATTTTCGGATCATCTTATCTTTTACCTGCTCCGTGCTCCCTGCCAATGATAACATTTAGTTTGCCCGAATCAAGCCCCAAGCCCAACGGCGATATTAATCAACCACAAAATTAATGCCAATTGAAAGAAATTTGGCAACAGTCCTGATTTTATGTTCCCCAAGATTTTATCAAATTTGTTTTAATTCTCTCGTGGGTGATGCTGATGGTGTTGGTAGTTGCCCTCTCATAGTGTGAAAAATTTATTTGTTTCTGCTTTGTTTCTCTTTGGCTTTGAAGGTAAATTTGGCAACAGGTCGCCTTCTCTAATCTCTTGTTTTATATTCGTTCATTATACGTAGATTTTTTATGGTTTTTGTTTTCAACATTTATTCTATAAACATTTCCCTCTCTCTTGGAGTCCAACACACACTAACAAATGAGTGTAGAAATAACAAATTCAGCTTCATTTTTTTTTAATTTATGCCTTCGTATGCATTCTCTTGGGTCGAGAGTGCGCTAGTGTAAACTTGTTTTGACGAAAACAAAGCTAATCCAAGCAATTCTATAATTTTTTCCGTGTGTTCTTTTTCTTCTCTCGAAATTAATATACAAAAAAAAATGGGTTGTATAGAGGCCAATAGATGGCAGCAGGAGTATCAAACTGAACTTCTTTTGGCTCGATGCAAATTTAATTCTTTTGTACCTTTTTTATTTTGATATGAGATGCATGAAAATTGTAGAAAATTGTAAACTTTAAAAGTGTGTTAAGACATACATATCTACCTCTGTAAATATGAGGTATACATGCCAACATTGAAATTCAGAATTGTTCTGCATTTTTTTAACCAATTTTCTTGCTATTGCTGCTTGAGTTTTTTGAATTAAAGACGTGCACTTTACTATGGCCTGCTGTGACAGTAGACAATAATCGCTAATATCTTTTACATGATCATAGGTAGGTACTCATTTGGTATATGACTGCATAGATCTATTATTGTATCTACCAAGTGAAATCTTTATCCGATATCGCGGTCGAGATAAGTAACTTTGTATAATTTCATTTTACTCATCTCAGATTTCCCAGTGTCCTATGTTAAGATGTTTCACCGGCGGAGACTAAACTTGTTGCGTAATTGTCTTCTATTGAAAGTAATGAGGTGTCCTTTCATTTCTACCATAAATACGTAGGTATAGCATTTTCAGAATAATTTGATCATTTTCCCCATTGAATTGATCTTGAATCAATTTAAGTTAATCCATTTCCCAGTTGATTTAGTCTTCTTCTGAAGCAAATCAATCTTATGCCATGTCAAACTATCTTTTCCAATATTGGTTTTATATATTTACAATTAATTTTAAATTCAGTTACTTCAATTGTCAAACAAGAAATAATTTAAAGGCCCAAAGAAGCTGCTTCAATGTCGATAATTAACCCACACACCCCGTTGAAAGACCTCGTCGAGGGAATCGATTTAGAAAATTAATCAAAAGTGAAGCGATAATCATTCTCTCCTGCAATAACTCCTTGCACCTAATTGTAGCTATCTACGACATGCTTCCTTTAGAGGAACTGAAGAAATTGTCAATATGAAAAATATCACAGGACACATGGAAAGTGTCATCTAATTCATGCGTCGATCCCGGAAAAGATTATTTTGGTTTGGCATAAACGGGAAAAAAGTATATATTGACGCAATCTGGAACAGTATTAGAATTAAATTGTCTTATAATTGGAAAGGTCGTTTTTGCTGACGGATATCTAATAAAACCTCTTACCTTTCTTTCTTCCTGCGAGGAATCGTATAACCCTCAAATGTATCATAGATTCGGGTACGTACTTTGGTAATACGCACCTATTGCACTATTTACTACTTAATAGATTCACACGGTGTGTATGAATCTCATACTTTATCTACTAGAAATGTTTAAGACGTATTTCCTTTCTGCTAGGCTGATTAGTCCGTTGAGATACTTGTACATACATGGTAGATTAAAGGATAATTCCCGACGACCCGATATATATGGAGACGTATGCCAAATAGAAATTTTCTTTGCTATCTGTTCAGTAAGACGAGCAATTGACACTCCCGTCAGGTCGGTTTAAAAAAAAACTGCAATACCAAATCTGGATAAAATTCCATAAATTATTGTGAAGTGGAAATTGGGTAACTAGGCCTAGTCTGGTTAGTTGAATCAAAATTGAAAGAACCCAAACTTAATAGTGGGATAGGACGTTGGTACCTACTTAAAAAAATATTTATTTTTAATTTGAATATGATCAGCGATCAATGCGAGGATCCACTTGTTGGATGCTGGAGTAATAAAAAGGAAAGAGTTTTTGCTAGATTCTCCTAGAAGGGGCTTCTATTCTCAACACTATACAAAAAACTGTTTAACAAGGCAATCATTTCTATGAGAATCAATCAAGTACTCTTCCTTTCTAATTATCTAACAGATATGACAAAAAAAAGCTGTAATTATTCGATAGCGCCTTATTTGTTGTGTTCTCAGGTCCATCATATAGCTACCTACTTGAATGACTGATTCTGATCTTTTGCATCGTGCTCATCTAGATTAGGTAGGAGAGAAGTTTTTGAATCTTTAGTAAAATAATTCTATCCATGTTAATTTCTTCAAGAAATCCAATTTTTACCCCAAGCTGCCACTTTTTTAAATCCCAAACAATTATTTTTCAAAATTTAACACTAAAAAACAGCAAAGGAAAATATTTTTTGTAAATTGTCTCAATTCGCCAATTTTTGGTTTTGTTTAGGTAAATCAAACTCAACAACTACAGTCAAAATTAACTGATCGCTGTAAATATATAAAAACACAAATAACATTTGTTCTAAATTCACACATTCCTGGAGCATGTGTAGGCAGGCACAGAAAGTGGTTTAGAATTAAAAAAATTGTCTAAATATGAATTTGAGCTACTTATACCTATTAAAAAACACAACACATGCATACAAATTTGTTGTTTTTTCTTATAGGTACCTATGTATGTAGCTCTAAAATTTCACATTGAACAGAGAGGATAGCTAGAAATATTTCAATCAATTTGCTAACGGTAACGATCTACGATTTTCTGCTTTAAATAGCACAACTACATTCAAAGTAATTTCTCATCTAGCCTCAGCAACTCTGCTAGTATTAAACTGATTTGGTGCCGATCAGCAAATTTGTTTTCTGCAATTGCGAAGGTACAATTTCATGGATGCCCAGCATTTGCCAATTTTCGGTGAAATTAGTTGGAAATAGAATAGAATTGGGGAGGGGAGTACAAGTAAAAACATGCTAAATGTTTTGGATTGGCGAATACCATGAAGTATTTTGCTTGGTGTATAACAGACCGAAAGTGGCGTAGTGAAAGAGAGAAACTATCGAAATTTTTATTGCAAAATCAGAGTAATATCTATTGAAAAAAAAAAACGGTTTAAATGTTCCCTCAATAGATGGCCCTACGTGTACCAAAATGAACTTTTTTTCAGTTCTGATTTTTACAGATTTTTCAAATTAGTTTCTTACTCGATAAATTCTAAAATTAATTATTCTGAGTTTATAATAATAATATAATTTATTTCAAGATCTTTTGTATTTTTCCAAATAATTTCTTTTTCGTTGTTGGTGAAATTTTGTGGTTTAATTGCATACCTACCTACCTACCTACATTTCTTTACATGAAAATTATTAAAATATTTTAATAATTATCCGGATTTGATTAAATATACTGAGATTGCCTTAAAATAATTTTGAATAAAATATTTGTGGTTATGTCTCTGTACTTAAAAAGTAAGTCTTTTCTGACATGGGTATCTCTTATGTGTAATATCTGAAGGTCTACATACCTACCTACCTACCTACCAACATAATTATGTCGCAGCATATACCTACCTATACCTAATTACAATTTATAATGCGGAATGTGGTGAAATTGACTAAATTACATGCGCATAATTTAACCAAGGAAAACATTTAAAAAGGTTTTCCGTTATATGGATGTGGCTATCATTATACCTACATACAGCCATTACAATAATAAATTTTGCTGAGAGTTGTTCATTAATAAATATCATTGTCTGAATATAAGAAGGTATCAGCAAAATTCATAAATGTAAACGTCTTAAAAAATTTCCCTAAAAATATTGATCCAGATCAGTAAAAATTTGAATGTTATTTTGAAAAACCAATTCGCTCTGTTGCAGTATGATAGTCAATTTTTTCTTGGAGTTCTTTATAGCTCCGAGGGATTTCTCTGAAGCTCACGAAATACAGAAAAAATAAAAGTCGGTATGACGTGTGTCGTTATGTTTTATATTTTAATTTTTCCATATCGGTATTTTTCTCCAGCAGTAGTATGCATTTGACATGTCAATTAATTTTTCCAAAGCTTTATAAAATAATTTTCCTGTATTGACTTTCAAAATGTTCATTATAATGGCAACTTGCAAACGCATCGTTTTGTCATTAAAATTTATTTTGTTTTATTGTGTGTCTTTAGTGTTAGCGATAAATTTTCCATTCCAACGTCCAGCGCTTCCTTCTTTTAGCGTTTTTAACATAAATAAATTAAAATTAAAATTATATCTACATTTGAAACACTATCAATTCACAGGAAGTTATGAAATTAGTTCTATTTGAGAATCTGAGATAAAAATTTTCGGACTAAATGAAATGCGTAAATTTCAGTATGATCCAGCCTGATCTATACAGATTTTAGGCATTATTCAGTATTCAGTTTAAAAGCTTGAAGGCACTCGTCGAAGTCCTAACTCATGACAAATTAAAGGTTTATACCTGACGAAGGTGTCTTTCTTTTACTATTTTAATTTACCCCCATTTTCATGTCAACAATTAGCAAAAAAGCCAAAGTGAGATTTAATTGTACGTTTCAAAAAATTATTTTATCTTGGAAAAAGTCATTCGCAATTTTCGTTTAGTTCGCCACAAAAACATAAGCGCAATTTGGACGAAATTATTATTCCACGCATTCTTCTACCGAAGCCAATTTTTACACAATAAAAGAAGTCATCAGGTATACCTACTTATACAAAGTTTGATCTTATCCATCCCCGTCCACATATCAATTTGATTTCTTTTGAAAAGTGGAAAACATTTTTTTCAATAAATATGTTTTTTTTTTATTATTGCATTTGAAGGAATTTTCCACCAGTTCCCGAAAAAAGAGGAAAACAGGATCCTTAAATTTTCCTTAAGTACTTACATATTTGTGGGTGGTTTAGTATGCATTTGTATGTATGATTTTTGATTTTTGATTCTGTCCGCGTCCATTAAGCTATCTGTCGTCTCTCTACAAAAATTGTTAACTCAAATTTTAGAAATAATAAAAAAAAAACATTGTGGCCACAGATTGATTTTGAATAGTGCTATTTTTTATGTAGCAATAGAGTTTGGTGGCTCATTATGCATTTCTGGTTGTGCGCTTTTTGTGTTTTGCTATGAGTTTTCATAGCATTAATGGCCTGGATATGGTGAGAACCATATTGAAGTTTTTATGGGGTTGAACATATGCTCGATCAATGCTGAATACTGTGAGTTTTTTGCCGAAGTTGAGGTACACGTGATTAAAATAAGTGAAACTTGGCTAAATTGCAACATACCTACGTCGCTGGTCAATATAGCTGCGGCTACAGATTATTTCGTCATGACTGCAAAACGCGTATTGGGGGTGGTGTGGCAATATACCTATGTATATGTAAGGAAAGCCTTACGGTGAAAATTATCTTTTCCTCTATTAATAGTGATTTTGAGTTCATGGGAATGGAGGTCTCTTCTGGATTGGAGAAATGTGTATTGTCCTTCGACCAAATTTAGCTGTGAATATGCATATGAACTAAAAGATTGCCTATTAAGTGTCACGAAGCGTACGAATGTTCTGGTGGGAGGTGACTTTAACGTAAATATTCTACACAAAGATTCCACTACTAAATTTACCTTAATGCGATTAACTCCAAGCCCACCTTCCTTAACGTAACCGATCCATCACTACTTGACATATTCTTTGCATCGAATGTGGGAAAAGTTTTATTCTTCAATCAGATTTCCCAATTTAATTCTTTGGATGCTGATATTCTTTTCTTGACCTATGATTTTGTATTACATCGTGACTCAACGATGAAGTATTTCTACCGCGACTATAACCTTATTTATGTAGTAGCCTTGACTGATGAATGCAAGGTACTTCCTTGGGATGTGACAGTGAACCAACAAGTTGGTATCCTCTCCTCCCTGCTCAGGTACTTGGTGGATAAGTAAGTACAGTCCTACTAAAATCAGGTGTATACCAGGAGCACATGGTTCTCGCCCCAGGTGCGGTTACTTATTGCGGAGGGAGAATTCCTTTATCAACGCTTCATACGCTTAAGAATAAATGAAGCTCGAAGGCTTCTCGCAATAAAGCAACGGTCGCCGCCAGTATAAATTCCAAGAGACGTTATTTCTCACTGCTAAGTTTAACTTACACCAAAAGCCCAAAGTACTTTGGCGCAATTTACGGATGGCTGGCGTGTATGGCACTGATAGTGGCATTTTGCAATTTAAACCCAGATGACCTGAATTCGCAGTTTTTGACTTCAAGTATCTCACCTATAAGCAACGGTCCTAGCTCAAATGCTACTTGGCTCCCACAAATTAACCAGAACTATTTTCCGAGGAATTGATTTACAGGAGCTGATCTCTGCTATTTTCTCAGTAAAATGGGAGGCTATATGACCTGATTCTCTACTACTCCCATGTGGTATACCTCATGGTTCTGTACTTGGTACTCCACTCTTTAGCTTGTTTATTAATGACCTTCCTGATGTTATTGTGTTATTGACGATGCAAAAAGTCACCTGTGTGCTGATGATGTTACTTAAGTAGACCTATTGGCCTCATTGAGGACTGCATCGAGCGTATTAATCGTTCAAATGCATTCAAAGCTATTATTGAAAGTCATGTTCTATAATCTTGCGAACATTTTTGAGCACTTTTCTATACTTTAATCTGTGCAGTTTATTGCTAGTGTAGTAGGCTATCTAATTTTATTAAACTCTTGAAATTTTTATGTACTATTTCTTATTCATATTTTTCTTAGAATTTCGTAATTGTGTGTTTCAATTAGTTACTTTCTCTATAATAGTTTAAAATTGTTTATATTTGCTTACTTACATATGTAACTATAATTTCTGGACCAAATTTCAATTTTTATATGTACGAACAAACGATTTGTAAATCTTGTGTACTACTTCCTAAATAAATCATTATTATTATTATTATTATCGACTCTGTACAGGATACGGAATCAAGAAAGAAAACGAATGAAGCAGTTGCTTTGATATCGTTACACATCACCACAGATCAAGATTGTTCTAGCATCTTTCCAGGGAGTTTTGAGTAAATAAAATAGATTGAAAATTCAACCTAAATGGTCAATTAATTTATTTTTATATGTACCTACCTATATGCAGTAGATGCGCATACAAAACCCCTAGAACATATAAAGAAACAAATCGTGAACCAGCCACCTACACTCATATCTATACTACCATAATTTTGCATATATCGTAATCATTAAAAAAAACATTGTAGGTATCCAACACTTCTATCTGACAATACAAAATTTTTGTACCTTATCCTACCTCAAGTTGTAAAAAATCTTCACTGGGGGCCTATCTAAAAATTTTTTAGGTAAGCTAAAATAAAATGTGTATAAAAAAATTATTTTTCGATAAAGTTGCTAAATTTTGACGATAGCACATTTTGAAGGCAAAATTCAACTTTTATTTGTGAAAAGCAGGACTCATCCGACAGACACAAGCGGGTAATTTGTTTTTTTTTTTTACATAGAATACATTCGACATTCGTGCCATGTAGTATTTATTGATTTCTGATGCCTGCAGAAAAATAGTTTCCTACTAAATTTTGCAGTCAGACGGAACCTAAAATATACATAACCGCACTAACAAAATCTATCAATTTTCAAACAAAAATGGTGGATGACATTCGCCCCGCCGCCCTGCTTGCAACAGCATTTAATTTCTAAATTCATATAAAATCACAGTCTTTTTCACCAATAAATACCCAACATGCGCTGAAAATGTACATACATGCATACAAAATGTAAACTAAGTCAAGCGATCGTCAAATGAACGGGAGGGCCCTTCACTCTGATTGGATCACGATTTCCCCTGAATGTGTGAGAGCAGCAGAAAGTAATGTAAAACAAAATTGAAAGTTGACGAAGAAAGAGCAGATAATAATGGCGGCAAGCCGGCCATTGCATTGTTTGTTCATTACAAATATCAGTTATGATGATTAGCCCATACACACAGTAGGGGAAACTTTCAGAGTATAGCACATTTCCGCGTCCCCTTAAAATCATTCGCTTACTTGTATAAATATTTCCCTAAAAAACAACTTACTTCCAACATAAATGTATAATTAACTTTCTTTTCTTAATTTTCAGGCTACCCCTTCTTGATAGACGGATGACATATGCACCCAACATTTGTTTTATATATACCTACACATGTATATTTTTTTAAATAAATTTTTCATTAAAAATAAAATGTTCTCTTCTTTTTTGTTCATCAGTACGGCAACACTGGTTTGTCCTGATAAAATTGCATATAACATGGTAACACTGTTGCGGCCTCCGACTCGCTATTCCGAGGGGGGAAATTCTACTGCGGGGGGAAAACGTCCAAAAATCCAACTTTTCAGAGCTATCCGTAAGACTTTCGTTGGGCAAGAGATGGCGCTGATCCGGACAATTTTCGTTTCGGTTGCATACTTTTAGGCGGTTCAAAATGGGGCATGGGAAACCATAAAGGGGAGGAGCCAACTAAAATTGTCCGGATAGCGCCATCTGTTGCTCAATGGCTGCGAAACGGATAGATCCGAAAAGTGCGATTTTTGGACGTTTTCCCCCCGCAGTAGAATTTCCCCCCTCGGAATAGCGAGCCCGAGGCCACAACAGTGTTACCGTGTTATATACAATTTTATCAGGACAGTGTTGCCGTACTGATACAAAAAACGCTGGATTTTTTTAAATTAAATTAAGGGGAAATGAACTTTTTTCAATGCAAAAATCAGAAATGAAAACATTGTAGAATTTTAATGGAAATCATTTTATTTTCTAATAGTTTTATAAGAAATTAAACTTAAAATTTATTTGAGCTGCAAAGTCATCCGTCAATCGAGGGGGTGTCTGAAAATAAAGAAAAGAAAGTTCATTATACATTTATTTTTTATGGAAAATTTATATAATTCATTGATTTTAAGGTGACGCGAAATGTACTAAAATTTGAAAATGCTCAGTTTCCCCTACTATGTGTATGTGTTGGTGTCATAACTGATATTTTTAATGAACAAAGCAAAGCTTGTGCCCGCCATTGTTATTTGTTATCTGGCTCTTTTTTCGTTTATTTTCAATTTTGCTTTACTTAACTTTACTTTCTGTAGCTCTCACACATTACAGGGGAAATCGTGTGCTTGTATCCAATCAGAGTGAATAATGTGGAAACAAGATGGAGGATTTAGGGTTTTATTTTTGTAAATAAAATTTAGCCTATTTTGAAGGATGTGGAGGGGGGCTCCTTTACTACATTATTTGACGATCGCTTGACTCGAGTTTGCACTTTGCATGCATGTTTGTATGTACCTACATACATTTTCAGCGCATGTTGGGTATTTATTAGCGGAAAAGACTGATTTTATATGAATCTTCAATTTTAGAACTGAAATGCTGTTGCAGGCAGGGAGGTGGGGCGAATGTCATCCGCCATTTTTGCTTGATAAAATTGATAAATTTTGTTAGTGCGGTTTTGGCAAGTACTGGGCATCCATGAAATTATACCGCGCAATTAGAGAACACAAATTTTCAATCGACACCGAATAAGTTGAATACTGGCAGAGTTGCTGAGTTGCTACTTTAAATGTAGTTGTGTTATTTAAAGTAGAAATATTCAATGTAAAAATTTAGATCTGTATATATTAAAAAAGCAACAAATTTGTATGGCGTTGTGTTTTTTTTATGTGTTTGGTAATAAAATTATAAACCACTTGTTGTCTCTGCATAATTCCAATTCTAAATACAACCAAAAGGTTTTTTGTTTCAAACTTTTGGGCGATGAAGGAATGTGTGAATTTAGAACGTGTGTGTAGATAATGTTTTTACATCCGATCAATTAATTGACTGAAGTTGTTGAGTTTTATGTGTATAAACCCAAGTCATTGATGAAGTCAGAGAATTATAAAAAAAATATTTTCCGTCGGCTCTTTTTCATGGTCTGAAATTAATGAAGCGATTTTAAGGAAACTTTTTGGGATCAAAAATAAAAATCCAAGTGCCATCAAATTTACAAAATATCTGTTCGCTCTATAGAAAGAAAAAATGGTACTTTGGAGTATAAATTGGATTTCTTGAAGAAATTAACATGGATAGAATTATTAAGATGCAAAATCATTTCTCCTGCCTAACCCTAACCTACCTGAACACAATGCAAAAAGCAGAATCGGTCATTCAAGTAGGTAGGTACCTACATTCTGGACCTGAGAACATAACACATAATGCGATATCGAGTAATTACAGCTTAGTTTTGTCTTACTTGTTAGATAATTAGAAAGGAGGAGTACTCATCTGAATGGATGCTTAATATAAACGGGGTACCGCCAACCGAAGGAATCTGTTTCGTTTCTGGCAAGAAGTTTGTCTAGTTCACATCGAAATCATTGCCGTGGTGTGGTGAAACAGTTTTTTTTATAGTGATGGGAATAAAAGCCCCTTCTTGAAATTTTAGAAAAATCTAGCAACAACTCTTTCTTTCTATTACTCCAGCATCCAACAAGTGGATGCTCGCATGGATCGCTGATCTTATTCAAATTAAAAATAATTTTTTTTAAGTAGGTACCAACGTCCTATCCCACTATTAAGTTTGGGTTCTTTCAATTTTGATTCAACTAGCTAGACTAGGCCTAGTTACCCAATTTCCACTTCACATCTGATAATTTATGGCATTTTATCCAGATTTGGTATTGCAGGTTTTTTTGAAACTGACGCGAGTTTGAATTGTCAATTGCTCATCTTACTGGACTATAGGTGGCAAAGAAAATGTCTATTTGATATCTTCTATCTATCTATCTATTCTATCAATGATGTTAGGATCATGTAGAAGTATCTCAAAGGACTAATGAGCCCAACAGAAGGGGAATAGACACCGTGTGAATCTATTACACGACTCCTCGCAGGAAGAAAGAAAGGTGAAAGAGGAACATTTTAGGAGTTTTAATAGATATCCCACAACAATTTAATCCTAATGCGCTGTTCCAGATTGCGTCAATAGATACTTTTCCCAGCTGAATTGATATTTTTCCCAATCGCTTTGATTTTATTTATGCCAAACCAAATCTTTTCCGGGATAGACACATGAATTAGTAAAACCACAATTTTCATGTGATATGCGATATTTTTCATATTGACAATCTCTTCACTTCCCTTAAAGGAAGCATGTCGAAGGTTGCTACAATTAGATGCAAGGAGTTATCGCAGGAGAGAATGATTATCGCTTTGCTTTTGATTCAATGGCTTTTATCACTTCCCTTTCCAAGCATTAATTTTCTACACCAATTTCACCCTGCGAGTTCTTTCAATGGGGGTGTGTGGGTTAATTATCGAGATTGAAGCAGCTTGCCGTCATAAAATTGCCTTTCGTTAAATTCTTTCTTTATCTTTGGAAATTGTTTGACAATGAAAATATCTGTGAATTCAAAATAAATTGTGAATATAAAATATTGGAAAAGATAATTTGGCATGGCATAAGACGTTGCTTCGTAAGTTTGCATGTTCCAACACCCCTTTTAAGTTTACAAATTCCAGTTTTGTTTTAATGAAATCAACTTTTTTGGTGGTCACTCCTGCAATCTCGAAGGGAAATACGTAGAGTCTAATACAAAGACAAGCAAGGCGCACTGTTTCCATATTTTTACAAAAAGAGAGAGCAATTCAGAATAGAAAAAAAATATAATAACAATAAACAGAAAATTGCAATAATCTAAATTGGATCGTGCAGCGTTGGAAGTTTCTTTGGCTAAGAATTTTTGGAGTGGTGAAACGATTGGTGCTCAGTGAAATGCAGAGTCTAAACGGAATAAGATTTTTATCAGTTTCAGTTACGGCTCATGTAAAGGCGACAATCTACTTACTATCTACATCTATAATAATTAACGACCTTTATGGTTAATGAAATTAATTGGAATTCGCAAAATCTTGGTTTAATACGGAAATTCTCTTCACGGTTTCATTTTTCGCGCACGTGCGATACGCTTCTGTCTTGGTATTATTTGTGTCACACCATAAAAATATGAAAAAATCCATATTTTAAGCAAAGGTCTTTTCAAAACAACTTTTCCTAATGAAATTCGAAGGGCGAAGAGTTATGCATATTATGGAAAGCATGTGTCGTTTTTATGTCTTTCGCAGACTCAGGATTTACCGAAAAGCTCACGAAAAATGTACATCCTTTATGAACTTTTTTAACGATTAATTTGCTGAAAATTCTCAAAGAAGAAAATCGAATGCATGCAGCATAAGTCTTACTTCGATAAAGCCTCGCTTGAATGAGGTGAACCTAAAATTTAGAGTTATAAAAAATCAGCTGGATATGAAAGCAATAACCGGGTCTTCAAAAGATACGTTCTTGAAAACTGTAGTTGGTTATGGTAGTCGCTATTCACCACTTTCTCCGCTAATTCTGTAATTTATATTTACAAGTTTTTCTATAGTTATCATATGGAAAGGACAGTATTGAACAGTATTGCTTAAGGGTAAATGGCCTGCGGTATTGAGCACACCTTTAGCAGAGAAAATAAAGCAAGATAGGTGTTTAGGGGACAACAAGGGTGAGTGAGTGTTAGCTGTTATCTGTCAGTGAACATTTAACATTAAGAGGCTTGTAGAAGATGAAAATTGATGATAGATAGACGGGTAATTGTTAGCATCAAAGAAAAGAACCATTATTACGAAGACGATCGAAATTGTTTTTAAGACAAAAAATGGAAACAGGAAACCTAAATAGCATTCATATTTCCGGAGGTAGATACCAACTGTATATAAGAAATCAAGCGAAATATTTTGTTGGAAGATTATCTGTTTATATCTATGTTGGGAGCAAGAAGCTGTAAGAAGCTGTTTCCTCTAAAGATGATATTCAACCACCACTCTAAAAATGGAAATCTTGAAAAAATTACATGACTTTGTATATGAGGTAGAATTAATTCGAAGAAGACAGGTTGGAGCAACTGGATCAGATCAAATTGAGTAGATATAGGTATGACTTCCATCACCACAAACTTATGACTATCAAATGGAAAGAGCATTTACATTTTGCATGTATCATATCCAAGTAAACCTACGTTGGGACATTCAATTATGCATGGTAGGTACCTACTACTTATATGAGTTGTTCTCCACAATTTCTATATTTTAAGGTAGCGGAAAACAAAACGAGTTTCAAATTTATCAGTTTTGTGGAGACTTGCGGGAATATAAAGGCAAATCTTAATAAAATCATACAAACTTCATCTGGCTCTAATTAGTTTTTTTCTTCACTTTTTATACTAAACAGGTAAGTTACTTAGGTATCTACTTATTTTACGCAATTAATTGCTTATTAAAAGAAGTTGCTCAATCTGGAATTATTTTGAGTTCAGTAAAGTTTTTATAGTCTATCGTGGATAACCTGACTACCTATCTAGTTTTGGTCTCTTTCCTTGAAACCCAATTTTTTTTTGTTATAGGGATGGGAATAAAACTGAATTTTGAGGAAAATGTAAGTGCAGCTATTGGTATTACATGTTTTAGTTTTTTTTTTCAAGCACTAGAGCAATTGTATGGTCGCATGAACAAATCTTAAACGTGGAAGAATCGCTAATTCGATGCATATGAAAAATAAAATATTTTTTTATGTACCCTATTTGTAATTTTGGCTATACTAGGCCTAGGTACACAATTTCCACTTCACATCTGATAATTTATGGCAGTTCTTCCAGATTTGATATATTCCAGGTTACAGGACTTTGAATTGTCGATTGCTCATCACACTGGATAGAAGGAGGAGGTTGGATTGCGTCACTGGTACTGTCATCATATATGTATGTTGGGTGGGAACTATCTTTTGCTCTACCAGTCATGGTAGGACCAAGTTGAAGGAGAATGTGAGGAATTATAAGTCCTGAACATATCCTACTAGATAAATTATGAAGATCATCCACAACGTGTGAATCTACATTCGTGCCTACATTTGATGCATACACATAAGAAAAAATCGAAATGTGCAGGAATAGAGAAAATACCATTCAGAATTGATAAAACTCTGAAGTTGGTTATTCCATGATAATCGGGTCCCATTTGTTCATTTTTAACGAAAATATTTTTCCACAGGTACTCTGGACCAATATCAGACCGAGACCACCGGCATAGTACCTAGACATTTTTTAACTGCTTCCTTACCACAGCTTTGCTATACCATCCCCAAAAGAAATATGGTTAAAATTTACTTACAATCTAACAAAAGCTTTTAGTTTTCAGACAAATAACTTAACAAAATAAATTTCTTTAAAATAAACTAAATTTTTATTCCAAATTGCATTTTCGCACTAACTAAAAGCACAGCAAAAGCGCATAGTTAAACGAAGATCGTTAATTGCAGTTGGAAAAGACCGCTCTTTAAATATTTATTTCGCAAGATCCATGTGAAACTCAAAGTTACAAGAGGGAATCTTATACAAATACGAAATGCATTTTTCAAGAGTAATTAACCAATAGCGATAAAATGCAACTGCATGCAATATTACAATTTTTATTATATTATGAAATGAATTTCTTGAACAAAGCACAATGGCCTCAGGACCGTAGTTATATTAGTTAAAACTCTCGTATTAGCTGAACTGAAGATTGAATTTTAAGGAGTGTTGCGTTATCAAATATCGAAATACTGGGGGAAATATTGTGAATGGTTTTCATCGATCGGTACTAGGTATAAAAAACTGCTTGGACCGCGACCTGATCGATAAAAATTCTTCTGATATTATAGAAATGACAGTAAATTTTTACCACTCGTATCATGCACCGCTAACGCTTAGCTGAGTCCTTGAAAGATCTGGGAAAACACTAATTAAGGTATAGGTATATACATGATACCTATACGAAACAGTATCACACACGATAGCAGAGCGATTGATTCGGTGAGGTAACTTAAAAACTCGTCCCTTCTTTAAGTGACATATTAAATAACGAGTCGGTCCTAATGAAAGACAATTAAACCGTTCGAAGAGAAAATTATTGTGGTGAAGTGAAAAAGGTTGTGACTGAAATAACGTTGGGCATGCGGAGTAGAGATAGAGACTTGGGGACAGGTTTGAAATACCCATAGTATATCGACCTTGTTGATGGTCGTTAGAGGCGACTGAATGTCAAAAGACAAACCTTTGTGATCGAAAGGTCAAACAGAGGTCTACGTGTTTGTGAAGCGACATTTCAAAAGAAGTTGGCGAAGCCTAATAGTTGGTAGCCTAATATTCTTCAAGTGGCATATTCATAACATCACCAAGAAGTTACTGATAACATAGAAAAAAAGACCCGAAAATAACTAGGTATCATTACCTAAATCAAAAGTCGTAATAGCGCAATTTGGGTTTAGATAGAAGATCCTGTTCAGAATATGAGCGAAAGTTATTCAACGGGAATCAAAATGCCGACTTTAATAGTGTGGAGGGAATATACAGCTCCGCTCTTATAAAATTCACTTTCAGCAACGAGTGCATCAAGATCAACCCAACTGATGATAGATAATATACTCCAAATTCGCATTGAAGTTGAGTGCATAAGGATTCAAAGTACGAATCAAGGCTTTTTATAATTCTTCAATGGAATAGACTAATTTAGTTGATAAACTGTATAATACTGTCACACACTACTATTTCGAACAGCACCACATAATCGACAATTGAACCGTAATAATTCTAGAACGTCTGCAACTTCTTCAATTTTTAATGGCGAGGATATGAAGTCTATTATTTTCTCTCCATGGAAGGAATTCACCAATGGGGCTAACAAGAGCATTGTAAGTGACAAATTGTATTAGCAAAGTAACCTATTGTGCTGGGTTTGATAATAATACCAAAATCAAAAACAGCATGAAGTATGTATATAGTTTTCGCAGGACCTCAATCGTCATCAACCTATCCCTCAACATCTAAATTTAGGGACTATGTTAGTTATGGGTTCAGCTAAGTTTCTTTTATTTTGTGAAATATTTAATAATTACAGAATGAAGGAAAACATTGGCAATATTTTCTTGATACACCATACATGGGTGGTATAAGAAAATTGATCAGTTAAATTTCCGAAATTACTGAAGAATTACTCTTTCCAACAAATTAAATGAAATATTTCGGGCCTTCAGTAAAAATTGTATCGGTTTAATCTTAATCTGGATTTTGATTGAGATGCGGTCGACTCCATTATCGACTAAGGTTTTTATTCGTTTACAGCAGCATATATAAGTAGGGAGGTACCCCTTGAATGAAATAATGCAAAAGCTTGGTATATCGAGCTCGTAATGATTATCGTTTTTAAAATATGTACATACTTGTGAATGTTTAAAACAACAACATTAATAGAGCGATTTGGTAAAGGTAAGTTTCTTGCAATATAGGGAATGAAAATAAAATTCGGATAAGACGACAGTTATCATTTCAACTCAAGGCAGCAATATGAAATAAGTAGAAAAAATATTTCAGTAGCAGCAGTACCTAATTAAATTTTAAAATCTTTAAGAATTTGTGGATTTTCTAATTAAAAATTTTATTTTGTAAGGCAAACGGTTCGCATGGATCGTGAAGGAAAACGAACACGCAAAAATTTAAAAAATTTCTTATTTGATATAATTATTTTCTAATTACTTTTTAGATCTCATTGTTATTTCCATGCCTACGCAAAATTAAAAAAAAAAACCATGTTAAATATAAATTGCACCATGAAATCAAAAAACTTTTCAAGCCACTAAAAATTACAAAAATCTTGAGCTCATCAAGCTGAAAAATTTCTCATTTCGATACCCCCGGAGCCATCTATTGGCAGATGTATTACTTTTCACTAGCTTAGAACATAAAAAACATTTCAGTCGAAATATGCCTGCGGCTACAATTGTAATTTCGTCTCATTCATTCTTGTGCATTCTAAAGAGACAGCAAATAACAAATTTTCGTTAAGTTCATTAAATGAAGTAGTGTATGTGTGTGTAAATGCATTTTCATTGGTTGAAAAGAAACAGTTAAAAATGGTAATTGTCATATTGCATTCTCCTCTTCCAAAAATTAAAAAATATTTGGAAGAGGAGAAGGCAATGTGACGATTACCATTATTTTCTGTTTCTTTCTTATGACCAAAATATAGAATTTGTAAAAGAGATAAACATACAAGGGGATGGGGGTATTTTAAAAGAGGATACACGAAGAAGTATAAATGCAGATAGTGTGTATATTTTATTCATTCCACCAATGAAAATGAAGCAGACATTTTAACTTTTAGAAGAGGAGAAGGCACACGACGTGATCATTATTATTGTTTTTTTTGCTAGTCCCAATAGCTGGAAATTTCATTTTGAAAGCGCAATGCATTCTCAAATTATCGATCGTAAAGGAAAGAGACGAACGTGCCAGAATTTGATTATTTTGTAATTTCATACATTTTTTTTATCATCGCTTTAGCAGCAGCCATTGTCATTTTCATGCCTGCACGTGTGTGTACCTGTACAAAACTTAAGAACCAAGTTAGATATATGTAAATTCCACCATGATTTCTCCAGCCATTTTTTTTTTATTAATTTTATTTTTGTGAAATAAATTTTTTTTTTGCTGGTCACTTTTAGCATCGTAGGAAAATAGAGTTGCTTACAAAAGCAAGAAAAGCAAAATTGAGAATGATTTTCAATAGAAAAAAAGGGATCGTGTCATGATGGAAGTTTATTTGAATAAGAAATTTTTTGGATTGATTGAACGATTAATTTGTTGGTGGTGTAAGTACAGACTCAGCTGTATGAAAAGAGCATATGAAATGAAAACCTTCTTTAGGAATAAGATTTTTTTTATCATCAGTTCCGGTTCATCTAAAAGTAACCATCTGCCACGACCTACCTACATATAATAATTACCGACTTTATTTAATGAATTAATCAATTTTCGAAATCGGGCTCAAAATTTGTATATTTATTTTATATATGACAAATTTTGACACGGAGTTATATTTTTCGCGCTGATATCTATTAATTTTATCGTTAAAAATGTACTCGTTTAGCGAAGATTTTTATGATGATCTAGTGGACATCGCCAGCATCTTCAAAGACAGTTTCTTCTGTAATGCCAGTACGATTGCTAACTTTTCATATGATCGAAGGTAGAATAAATTTGAAGAAGCCAGGTTTGAGCAACTGAATCAGATCAAACTGAATGGAAAGAAAATCAGATCATTTTGCACATCATATCCAAATGAAGGACATTCAATTATGCATGGCACTTACTTATGCGATCGTGAGTTTTTCTTGACAAATTTAATGTATAACCTGATAGCGGAAAACGAAACGAGTTTCCAATCAGTTTTGGGTGGGCTTGGAGGAATATGAAGGAACTAGCATGATCAAAGTTTACAATCTTCATCTGGCGCTAAGAATGGTCTTTCTTCATTTTTTATACTGACTGCTTCACATGAGCCTAAGAGTATTAAAGGAAGCTATTCAAGTCAGACAGATATCAATATGGAATTATCTCGAGTTCAATGAAGGTTTTGTAGTCACAAATTCAAAATATCAGAAAGACGTTAGTTAGCTCTTTTTATATATAAAATGATCGTTTAAATTATGGTAACTCGTAATGGTACTGTTATTGTAGAAAAGATTTGTTACTATAATTTAATATAATTTTTGAAATATTGTAACAGGAAAAGAAGGAACTTATGTGCACAACCGGGTAGGTACTAGATACTATATAAAATATGTCCCTGAAGAAAATTATGTACCTACTAAGTTAAAAAATAACCGTGATTGTGAAAATAAGCTCCTTCCTATTTACCTACTTAGTATTAAAAGTAAAACACTGAAATATTTTAGAAACTTTTATTAATACAATTTTTTTTTAGTGATAAATATTTAATTAAGATCTTGTCATAAATATGGCTATGAAAATTACCTATTTACTGATTATAGAGATTTTCTTTAGACATTTGACACAGATGAATGCTGGAAGATACACAATCATAGTAGATAGACAGGTGAAATTTGTTTACGGTTTTTTTGGTGGTGCTAAGTCCTCTTTGAATGTTTAGTAGATATTAAATTTTAAATTCTTCCTAGTATACAAAGGCTTATCTACGATGATTTCTTAATAAATTATTCGTTCATATATTTTGACTGTCTCTCTCTCTTTTTTTAGAAAGTGCTATTGGATGACGATTATAAGTAGGTATAATGTACGTGCTCTGAAAGATCTCTTAAAGTATTGTTTACTCGAGCAGTGGATATTTTTTCGATGGCTGATGCATGTACTGCTTGATGTGGCGTTATTAATGGGAAGACTCGGTTTTGAGCTTTTGATTAATGTACTTAAAGTAGAATCTTAAGCTAAATAAACAAACAAAATAAATAATAAACATTTTCAGAGTTATTTTCTTATTTATCTTTTCCTTCGACGTCTCTTTAATTTTAACCAATTTTCACTATAGATAGTATTTTCAGGGACGAAGATTTGTTTTAAATCGCTGTATTCCATTATGCCTGGACATTTTGGTTTATATTCTGCTTTAAGACCTGTTTTAACGTTGTATTTGGTCTCTTCATGTATAATTGATATAAGCTTACTGGCTAACAAATCAAGGAATAAATGGTTTAAATAAAATCTCTTTCAAACTATCTAACCTTTACCATAGTATATGTACGCTAAACGTTTTCAATAATAACAGTATCATTACGTGTAAACCATACCTCAAACTTTTCTGATAATTAGAGCAGAGGTAAAACTAACGATCGTTTCATTTGCATAAGTAAATCATAATAAATGTTTCAGTGAATTAGCTTTCAGAAAGCACAAATAATTTCTTAAAAATAAATTCTTAATGGGATCAAAATAGTTTTTTTTTTTTAGTAATATAAAAATAATATAAGAAAAAATCGACCGCTTACCTTAAAGGCAGGTTAACTGTGCGAATTCCATTTCTAGTAATTTTGTCTTTATCATCCACGATGTTTCTTTTTAACCATCCGTGAAGTACTTGTATGCCTGAAATTAAGAAAAATCCAGACTTAAAAAATTGATGTTCATATTAATAAAGATACTAGAAAACAAATAACACGAAAAATAGTTTATTTTAATAAAAATAATGAATAATGTGAAGTTATTGGAATGCAATTTACACTTTTAGGGTTCGTTATTTTTTTGCCTAACCCGCCCTTGTATTTATTTGTGGATCTACTTTTAAAGTTATAATTTTTTGTTGCTGCATTATTGTTCATAAAGTAAAAATAAAAGGAAAACCAACAAATAAGAAAATTATATATAATCAATCCATAGCCCATATTTGGATGCGTATTATAGTTAAAATCGTCAATATCTTGAGTAAACGTATATCGACTGCAATACTGATAAGAACATCTGCTAGTTTTATTCAACTAACATTAATGATATTCTTAAGTCAGCTTGGGAAAGTAGGTATACTGGTAAAATTCAAGGGCTCATATACGTAAACATAAATTCATAAAATAACCGGCCAAGTGCAAGTCGGACTCGAGTGGTTCCGTACCATCGTACAAAATTTAACACTATTTACTTTTTATTTATTTATTTTTTCAAATGAGAGTTGACTTCATGTGAAAAAATAATGCTGTCATTTGAAAAAAAAAAATGCCTACTTATGATAATAATAATGAATGAGAATAAAACGAGGAAAAAAAAGCCGCAAAAAATCACGTTTCTTGTATGGGGGCCCTTTTATTTTTTAATTTTATTTTATTTTTATTATTTATTGTTATATCGCCAATAGAAAAACACAGTCTGCGAAAATATCAACTGTCTGCCTATTACGGTTCATGAGATACAACTTGGTAACGGACGGACAGCGAAGTCTTAGTAATAGGGTTCCCGTTGTTATCCTTTGGGTACGGAACCCTAAGAAGGGAAAATCTGAACGGTGATAATTCTCAGTTCAATATTGACTCTATGGATGCAATATTCTTAATATTGCGACATATAAAATGGATATACAAATGCCTTTGACGATACCAGGTAATATTATAATATAATTGTTCCAGAGCTTGACAAATCTCGATAGGGTCATTTAGAAAGACCGGTTCACAATTGCGACAGCAACATGTTGCAGTAGTCTTAAGATCTTTTATTGTTAGATACATAAGACGACTTGAAATAATTCACGAGAGAGATGCACACAAACTGACCATGCTATTATGAAACGACGAAATGAACAATGTTCTAGATGAGTGGACTATAAAAACTTACAATAAGGATAAGAAGAATAATGGAAAGACTTGAAGATTGCAAAGAAAGAGAATTTTCATATATACGATTATGGTATCGTGAATAGACGATTTTCATTAAGGTGAAACTTCATGAGGGATGTACGCTTAATACATCAGTGAAAACTTTAATTTTAATTTAGATAATTATGTCTTCATAAATAATTAGATATTAACGTCTTCTTATTTTTGGATATAGCGATCTAACGATTTAGTGGCGCCGAAATTTCCAGCGATTCATTTTTATGTACAACTGTCTGTCTACCTGCCACCTAGTAAGTTCAACCGGTTCGGTAATGTTGATAAAATCTGGGTTTTGTAAAAATATTTCCACCTTGCAAAGTCTGAATTGTGATAATTGCAGATACGTAAATTATATATGGTCAAATTTGAAGGATGCTTTTATGAATTGATTTATAAATCTAACTTGCATTAGTAACTATATTTTAAATTAAGCCGTTAATATTTATATTGGTTTGGTGACATTTACGTTCCATATAAGATTAATCAACTTGTCCCAACTTCTCTAAAGTTGCAAAAACATAAAACTTTAAATATTATCAATTTTAATTACAGTATAAGAGTTTTGAAAATGACTCGAGAAAAACAGAAAAAATAAGCAAGCAACAATTTTTCGCAAGACAGTAAATATTTTCGTTTAGAGCAGATAATTTTCTCATTTCGATACCCTTGGCGCCATCTGTTGTTTAGCATGCTTGCTGCCGAGTAGTACTCCACGTGGAGTGTTATTAGAGTGTGCAAACATTTATAAGCAAATACAGAGCACAAAAATAACGGGGTATGTATAATAATCTACCACTTTACTTTGTACGAGTTAGTGATACTATATTTGATTACAGTGGTACAATTGTGTTCTAATGCCTAGATGTATTGGAATGGTATAGAATGGGATATCAATACATCTCCTCTCAATTGTAAATGTTTGTGGCATACGTCAAGGTTCGGGTACAAATGCAAAATGCTTTGGACTTGTGATTACGATAGTATAATATAGTTGTTTTATTTCAACACACAATGAAACAAAATTACTGATATTGAAGAGAAATAGAGATAAAAAACCAAGAAAATAATACGAATAAAGATTGCTGAAAACAAATTATGTTTATGAGAATTTCCTTCTAAACAATATTCCGCATGCAATTTACACCATTTTCGGATGTAAAATACGCAATAACAATAGTAGAACTGATTCTAACTAGGCAATTAAGCAACATTTACTGCTTGCAGTTTGTGTAAGAGCATGTTGAAGCCGACACAACTGATTATATCCATGATGGACAAAACAAATACGAATTTAATTATGCATTGTTCTTGTATTGAATTGAAATGAATTTAGTATTATTTACTTGATAATGATTCAACCAACCAAAAGCTAAATCAAGAATATTTTGTTTTCTAGAATATAATAAAAATTTACTTGGCACAAAATCAACAGCGAAATAAATAAATAAGTAAATTCTACTAAAACCCCTTCTTTTAATTATGACATTTCCTTAAATGGACGCGAATTGGTGCATTTACCCTACCTACCTTAAATGTGGTATTTAAAAGCAGCTTTTGATATGGTCAAAATTGATCTCGACTACTCATGTGCTCATGAAAACCAAATTCTTTTTGATATATATAAAGAGATTTCTTTTTCTAATTCCAGTAGCAGTAAGAACTACCACTACTATAACTAAATAAATGAAGCATAATAAATAAAAGCAAAAATAAAATCTTCAAATCCCATAACAAATAGATCGTTCAAAAAATTCTATTCAGATTTTTCTCAAAATAATTCAAAGTAATTTCCTCTTTCAAAATAATTTTTTTAATATTTAACTACATACATACATATGTAGGTATACAGTTTCGTGCTTAACAATTTATATTTTCATAATTGTAAAATAAATTAAAAATATCAGGCTTCAATATTTTGAGGTGTGCAAAACAAAAGCAACTTTACAAATGTCTTCAACTAGCTTTTATGCAAATATTACACATTTGTGCTAGATCATTACTAAAAACAGATACTAGTAATTTTTGCTCATTGTAGGTACTGCATAGAAACGGTGGAATTTTTCTTTTTCATTACGACATGTACAGTTTAAAGTAAAAAAAATAATTGAAGAATATTGCAACGGAGCTTCTCAAATTTCAATCTCTAAAGAATATAATATCAATAAATCCATAATTCCGCGACTTATTAAGAACATATATAAAACAGGCGGAAATATTAACACACTGCATTTGGATAGACGACTGCGAAAAACGACAAGGACACTGAGCACTCAATTAAAAAGAACCGTTTGTGACGTCAAACGAAATTTGTAAAAACGTTAAATTTAAGCATAGTTTTCAATTACAGTCCGAATGTGCGCTTTTAGAGTAAGTTAAAAACTTATAGACCAGTCAAGAAGCCATTGATAACTAAGAAACACTTGCAAAAAAGTTCATTTTAATATTGTGATCTACTACTTTACATTAATACCAATCTGGTTCCATTGATAAATGGAAGAACCCGTCTTTTCACTGACGAGTCGAAATTTATTTTAATTAACTCCGACGGAATATGAGTAGGTACTGTACGAAAAAACTGAACGACTAGATCCTCGATATTGCAAGGCCACAACCAAGCATGGAAGTGGTAATAGCAAAGTGGGGACCTGCCCTTCAGCTAACAAACTATGTCCTTTCTGCTAAATAAACGAAAGAATTGATCGCTTGAAATATAAGGAAGTTTTAGAAACAGTTATGTTGCCCTATGTCGAATTGGAAATGCCGCATCGATGGGCAAATGACCTAAAACAGCCATCGAAGAATAGATTAATAATAAGAATTTGGTTCAATTTCTTGATTGGCCTAGGCGCACTCTGCAGAATCCTATTGAGAACCTCTTCGGAATCCTTAAACGACAAGTTGGCGACCAACAATAAAAGAAATGTGAAGTAATTAAAAATAAAGGCCATTTTACGAAATACTGAAGAAGGAGTTGCTGTTTATATAAAAAGGTGCTTTAGTCTTGCACACTTCAAAATATTGAAGCCTGTTTTTTCCATCTGTTTTACAGTTATGAAAACTTTTTTTTTTTTTTTTTGTGAAGTATAGCAATTTATTGGTGATTGATGAATGGATAAAAGCACAAAATATTATTTTTACTTTGCACAACAGTGTGTATGTAAGTAAGTTATATTATAAAATATAAATTTAACTTCAAAATAAAATAAAAATCAAGCCTAGTAATTCTATATACCGAAGACTTTTATTTATTTAAGTCTAATGATAAAAAGTCCCAAAAGGCTTTTATTTCTTTAAGTCGCATAATAACAGTCTTAGTTGACTTTTATACTGTAAGTTCAGTGCTAAAGAGATATCAAGACATTATTAATAAAAGTCTCTTCATAAAACTCCCATAAGACTCTCAATTTTTTAGGCTCTTAGAAGACTTTTATAAATTTCAGTCAGTTATAAGACTTTAATTTATTGAAGTCTCATAATGGATCTATCACAGATCTTTTATTGTTGCAGATCTTGGTATTTGATTTTGGATTTAAGGAGTCGGATGGTCTGCATATCCGGGTATCCGGATATCCGCATTAGCAAAGGAAGAGTTTTATGAAGAGACTTTTAATAAAAGCCTGTGATAACTCTTAGAAATGAGTTAAAAGTATACAAAAGTCTACTAAGACTGTTATCATAAGACTTAAATAAATAAAAGCCTTCGGTAACAGTTATGACTGTCTAAAAAAAAACCTTTAATATATAACTATCATCAAGGCTTTTATAACAATGGAACTAAAAAAAATGTTAACTATTATTTTAAGATTTTTTAAAAAGTCCCATAACATTGTCCCTAATTTAATATATATTTGGAAAATCATAAAAGCATTTACACGTTAATGACATTTCATTTTTTTAAAATTATATCGATAGTAAAAATTAAAATCAATAAAATATAAAAAAACACCAACCAGCTTATAAAAATCAGAACTGAAAAGTTCATTTTGGTACATGTAGGGCCATCTATTGAGAGAAAACTGACACCGGTTTTTTAATAGGCAGTTCTGCTGACTTCGCAATACAATGAAAAATAAATATATACAAATTTCCTACACCATTTTCTTTCTGTCCGTATAACTTTTACTCACACTATAACTTCTCTGGCTCGAATATTTTTTGTTTCAAATTTTTCGTCGTCTGCAGGAATGTGTGAATTTAGAACAGAATTGATTGTAGCTGTGTTTTATACATTTACGCGATCAGTTATTTGAATGTGTGAAATGAGATTATTATTTGAATGTGTGAAATGAGATTATTTTTATTATTATTCATAGAATATTTCGTTTTGCCGCCTTTTCGTCACTTTTCATGTTGTTAAGGTTAAAAGCTGTACCGATTTGAAGGGATTTTTTTTTATTTTGCATTAAAAATAAAAATCCAAGTGACATTAGATGATCCACATTTGAAAAATGTGTGGTTAAAAAACTCACCTTAAAGAAATTAACGTGGATAGTAAAGAGGGGATTACTGTTAATATGAAAAATCATTTTAACTAATTTCAATATTTCTTTTCTCTTCTACTTAATCTACGTAGATGAATGCGATACAGAAGATCACAATCAGAAATTCAAATAGGTAGATAGGTAGGTATACACTGGTATATTCCAGGTTATGGGACTTTGAATGGCCGAATGCTCATCTCACTGATGGCACAGAAAGTTTCTGTGAGGTTGGATTGCGTCACTGGTACTGTCATATATGTATGTTGGGTCGGAACTATCTTTTGCTCTACCAGTCATAGTATGACCAAGTTGAAGGAGAATGTGTGTATAAGTTCGGAACATATTCTACTAGAGAAAGTATGAAATTCATGGACAACGTGTGAATCTACATTCGTGCCAACATTTGAAAACAACATAAGAAAAAATCTAAATGTGCAGGAATACAGAAAATACCATTCGGTTTTGATAAAACTGAGTTGGGGTGGCTTTAGCTATTTCATGATAATCGGGTCCCATTTGTTTATTTTTAACGAAGTTATTTTTTCCACAGCTAGTCTGGACCAATATCAGACCAAGACCACCGGCATAGTACCTAGACATTGTTTTAACTGCTTCCTTACCACAGCTTTGCCATACCATCCACAAAGAAAATATGGTTAAAATTTACTTACGATCTAACAAAAGCTTTTAGTTTTCAGACAAATAACTTAACAAAATAAATTTCTTCAAAATAAACCAAATTTTTATTCCAAATTGCATTTTCACCCTAACTAAAGGTCTTAAATCGCAAAAGCGTTTGTTAAAGGAACACACAAGGCATTTTTCAAGAGTAATTGAACAGTAGTCACAAACTGCAATTGCATAGTTTTCAAAGGAATGGTGTCTGTATGAAATATTGCAATTTTTATGTATATTATGAAATGAATTTCTTGAACAAAGCACAATGGCCCCAGGCCCCTATTCATATGGTTAAAACGTTAGTTTTAGCTAAACTGAATTGAACTGAACAAATATCGAAATACTGGGAAATAATGTGAATCTTTATCGTATTCATCGATGACGGATTCACGAAGAAAAATCAAAAAAATCTATAACGTCCAAGGTGTTACAGTTCCTGATATTTCATTTAATCTGGCATCCGATACTTCACATGGTGAAATCGTTGTAACATTTTCGTCAGGTACTAGGTATAAAAAACTGCTTGGACCACGATCTGATTGATAAAGATAAAAGTTCTTCTGATATTATAGAAATGACAGTAAATTTTGACACTGGTATCATGCAATGCTAGCGCTTAGCTGGGTCCTTGAAAGATCTGAGAGGACATTAATTTAACCATCTATAGGTACCTTCATATCTATGTATATAGGTAACGTTTGATACCTCGGTATATCTATACGGATCCGTATCACACAAAATAGTAGAGCGATTGATTCGGTGGGGGTACTTAAAAACTCGTGGCCTTGTGGGTATAATAAAGGAGTGTTATTATCGAAAGTAATCTATTTATTCTGGAGTCTTAGATAGAGATGGTGATCGGCAAAGGATAATCTATATTTGCGCCACCCAGAAGCCAACAGATTTCGTTTCTAAATATGTCATAAAGTTATATAAAAACTTATCTAATCAAATCCTTCTCAAAGGCAAGAAAAATGAACTAAAAATTTCACTGCTTTTTAGTCTAAAGTCGCAAAATTTTGAGTTTAGACTGTTTTTCTTTCGCAAAGAATTATAGACTAGACAAGTCCTTACGTAATGTACGTTGGTAATGGTAATTTTAAAAATGAAGTCAATCTGTTTGGCTTCTGAGTAGCTCAGAAATGAGATCTTTATAAACTAATGAAACGTCAAACACAGATCTACAAGTTTGTGAAGGGACATTTCAAAACACTTGGCGAAGCCTAATAGTTGTCTTGTAGTCTTCATAACGTCACCAAAAAGTTACTGACAACAGAAAACCACTTGAGAAAAACTATGATTATCTAAACCAAAAGTAGTAATAGCGCAATTTGGGTTTAGATGGAAGATTCTGTTCAGAATATGAACGAAAGTAGAATAAAAATGGCGACCTTTATAGTGTGGAGGGAGTGGGGAATATGTATACAAACCTCCACTCTTATAAGATTTACTTTCGGATACGAGTACATCAAGATCAACTAAGCTGATGATAATATACTCCAAATTCGCATTGAAGTTGAGTGCATAGGGCTTTTTATAATTCTTCAATGGTATAGACTAATCTAGTTGGTCAATTGTAGAATACTTCCACATGCTTCTAGTTCGAACAATCAGTTAATCTGCAATTGTCCCGTAATAATTCTAGAACGTCTGCAACTTCTTCAAATTTTAATGTCTCTCCATGGAAAGAATTCACCACCACTAACAAGGCCATTATAAATGACAAGTTGTATTAGCAAAGTAGCCTATTGTGTTGGGTTTGGTAATAACATCGATATCAAAAACAAGGTGATAAAGTTTTCGCAGGACCTCAATCGTCATCAACCTATCTCAACATCTAAATTTAGGGTAATAAGGCAAAGGACTCTATGTTAGTTATGGAATCAGCTAAGTTTCTCTTCCATTCATTAACAGGCAGTTAGAAATTCTACTTTTCCTTGTAAAAAATTCACAATAATTTACCGTTAATTGCTTGTAATACAATCCTTGTCAACTCTTGAAGAAATCTCATTTACATTTTTGTGAACTAAGGCCATGTTAAATACATTCAAAACGATTTTGTTGATAGTGCGGCTGCTGTAAATGGTAAACTGAATTGCAACATTTATATGGCTATTATCGAGTGAATTGCTGACAATCTTAAGTATAGCAATAGGAAAAAAATTAGTGTGAAAATAAAATTTGTTGCAACCAAATGAGTCAAGGGAAATTAGGTCGTAATATAGATAAAAAAATAACAGAAGAGGATCGGAATGATGATTATGTAATAATTTCTAATATAAACCTCAGATGAATTCGATGTATTTTAATTTTACAACTGTAAAAAAATAGAATAACCGTCAATTTGAGCTAAATTTGAGGGAAATTGGGAAAAAATCTGTAGGATTTGCAAGTAAACGACATTTGGATTGATACTTTCTGTAAAGGGCTGAATCGATCTCATAAACAAACAGAATTCGAGTATAAATTGACAGTAGGTTTTAAAGATTTGATCGAGTATTTAGAAAAAACTTCTATACTATAGATAAATGGAGTGGCTGTGAAAGAGGATGGAAATTTATCCAGACAGACGTTATGAGATACTACTTAAGTTTAGAGCTCTCAACTCTCCAAAGAACAAAAAAATATTTAATAATTACAGAATGAAGGAAAACATTGGCAATATTTTCTTGATACATGGGTGGTATAAGAAAATTGATCAGTTAAATTTCCGAAATTACTGAAGAATTACTTCTTCCAACAAATTAAATGAAATATTTCGGGCCTTTAGTAAAAATTGCATCGGTTTAATCTTAATCTGGATTTTGATTGAGATGCGGTCGACTCCATTATCGACGAAGGTTTTTATTCGTTCACAGCAGCATATAAGTAAATAATGCAAAATCTTGGTATATCGAGCTCGTAATGATTATTGTTTTTAAAATATGTACATACTTGTGAATGTTTAAAACAACAACATTAATAGAGCGATTTGGTAAAGGTAAGTTTCTTGCAATATAGGGAATGAAAATAAAATTCGGATAAGACGACAGTTATCATTTCAACTCAAGGCAGCAATATGAAATAAGTAGAAAAAATATTTCAGTAGCAGCAGTACCTAATTAAATTTTAAAATCTTTAAGAATTTGTGGTTTTTCTAATTAAAAATTTTATTTTGTAAGGCAAACGGTTCGCATGGATCGTGAAGGAAAACGAACACGCAAAAATTTAAAAAATTTCTTATTTGATATAATTATATTTCAATTACTTTTTAGATCTCATTGTTATTTCCATGCCTACGTAAAATTTAAAAAACCATGTTAAATATAAATTGCACCATGAAATCAAAAAACCTTTCAAGCTACTAAATTACAAAAAACTTGTTCTCATCAAGCTGAAAAATTTCTCATTTCGATACCCCCGGAGCCATCTATTGGCAGATGTATTACTTTTCACTAGCTTAGAACATAAAAAACATTTCATGCCTGGGGCTACAATTGTAATTTCGTCTCATTCATTCTTGTGCATTCTAAAGAGACAGCAAATAACAAATTTTCGTTAAGTTCATTAAATGAAGTAGTGTATGTGTGTGTTAATGCATTTTCATTGGTTGAAAATAAACAGTTAAAAATGGTAATTGTCATATTGCATTCTCCTCTTCCAAAAATTAAAAAATATTTGGAAGAGGAGAAGGCAATGTGACGATTACCATTATTTTCTGTTTCTTTCTTATGACCAAAATATAGAATTTGTAAAAGAGATAAACATACAAGGGGATGGGGGTATTTTAAAAGAGGATACACGAAGAAGTATAAATGCAGATAGTGTGTGTATTTTATTCATTCCACCAATGAAAATGAAGCAGACATTTTAACTTTTAGAAGAGGAGAAGGCACACGACGTTATCATTATTATTGTTTTTTTTGCTAGTCCCATAGCTGGAGATTTCGTTTTGAAAGCGCAATGCATTCTAAAATTAGCGATCGTAAAGGAAAGAGACGAACGTGCCAGAATTTGATTATTTTGTAATTTCATATGTATTTTTTTTATCATCGCTTTAGCAGCAGCCATTGTCATGTTCATGCCTGTAAATGTGTGTACCTGTACAAAACTTAAGAACCAAGTTAAATATAAATTCCACCATGATTTCTCCAGCCGTTTCTTTGCTGGTCACTTTTAGCATCGAAGGAAAATAGAGTTGCTTACAAAAGCAAGAAAAGCAAAATTGAGAATGATTTTCAATAGAAAAAAAGGATCGTGTCATGATGGAAGTTTATTTGAATAAGAAATTTTTTGGATTGATTGAACGATTAATTTGTTGGTGGTGTTACTACAAACTCAGCTGTGTGAAAAGAGCATATGAAATGAAAGCCTTCTTTAGGAATAAGATTTTTTATCATCAATTCCGGTTCATCTAAAAGCAACAATCTGCTAACTACCTACATATAATAATTACCGACTTTATTTAATGAATTACTCAATTTTCGAAATCGGGCTCAAAATTTGTTTATAATTGCTGTATATATGACAAATTTTGACACGGAGTTATATTTTTCGCGCTGATATCTATTAATTTTATCGTTAAAAATGTACGCGTTTAGCGAAGATTTTTATGATGATCTAGTGGAAATCACCAGAGCATCTTTAAAGACAGCTTCTTCTGTAATGCCAGTACGATTGCTAACTTTTCATATGATCGAAGGTAGAACAAATTTGAAGAAGCCAGGTTGGAGCAACTGAATCAGATCAAATTGAATGGAAAGAAAATCAGATCATAAATGAAGGACATTCATATGCATGGCACTTATGCGATCATGAGTTTTTCTTGACAAATTTAATATATATGATAGCGGAAAACGAAACGAGTTTCCAATCAGTTTTGTGGGGGCTTGGAGGAATATGAAGGAACTAGCATGATCAAAGTTTACAAACTTCATCTGGCGATAAGAATTTTCTTTCTTCACTTCTTATACTTCACATGAGCCTAAGAGTATTAAAGGAAGCTATTCAAGTCAGACAGATATCAATATGGAATTATTTCGAGTTCAATGAAGTTTTTGTAGTCACAAATGCAAAATATCAGAAAGACGTTAGTAGAAAATGTTCGCTTAAGTTATGGTAACGCGTAATGGTACTGTTATTGTAGAAAAGATTTGTTACTATAACTTAATATAATTTTTGAAATAATATTATAACAGGAAAAGAAGGAACTTATGTGCACAACCGGGTAGGTACTAGATACTATATAAAATATGTCCCTGAAGAAAATTATGTACCTACTAAGTTAAAAAATAACCGTGATTGTGAAAATAAGCTCCTTCCTATGTACCTACTTAGTATTAAAAGTAAAACACTGAAATATTTTAGAAACTTTTATTAATACAATTTTTTTTTAGTGGTAAATATTTAATTAAGATCTTGTCATAAATATGGCTATGAAAATTACCTATTTACTGATTATAGAGATTTTCTTTAGACATTTGACACAGATAAATGCTGGAAGATACACAATCTTCAGTAGTTTTGGTAGATAGCTACAGATGAAATTTGTTTACGGTTTTTTTGGTGGTGCTAAGTCCTCTTTGAATGTTTAGTAGATATTAAATTTTAAATTCTTCCTAGTATACAAAGGCTTATCTACGATGATTTCTTAATAAATTATTCGTTCATTTATTTTGACTCTCTCTCTCACTCTTCATCATGGTTTACATAGCATTCGTAGATAGCTAAATAGTAGAACTGTTGCTGAATGATGAGTTTTTGAACGTTTTTTTTAGAAAGTGCTATTGGATGACGATTATAAGTAGGCATAATGTTCGCGCTCTGAAAGATCTCTTAAAGTATTGTTTACTCGAGCAGTGGATATTTTTTCGATGGCTGATGCATGTACTGCTTGATGTGGCGTTATTTATGGGAAGACTCGGTTTTGAGGTTTTGATTAATGTACTTAAAGTAGAATCTTAAGCTAAATAAACAAACATAATAAAAAATAAATATTTTCAGAGTTATTTTCTTATTTCTCTTTTCCTTTTTCTTTTGAAAATGCTACTGATGCCGACGCGACGTCTGTTTTTTATTTTAACCAATTTTTCACTAGATGGTATTTTCAGGGACGAAGATTTGTTTTAAATCGCTGGATTCCATTATGCCTGGACATTTTGGTTTATATTCTGCTTTAAGACCTGTTTTAACGCTGTATTTGGTCTCTTCATGTATAATTGATATAAGCTTACTAGCTAACAAATCAAGGAATAGATGGTTTAAATAGAATCTTTTTCAAACTACCTAACCTTTACCATAGTTTATGTACGCTAAACGTTTTCAATAATAACAGTACCATTACGTGTAAACCATACCTCAAACTTCTCTGGTAATCAGAGCAGAGGTAAAACTAACGATCGTTTCATTTGCATATATTTGCAAGTAAATCATAATAAATATTTCAGTGAATTAGCTTACAGAAAGCACAATAAATAGTTTCTTAAAAATAAATTCTTAATGGGATCAAAATAGTTTTTTTTTTAGTAATATAAAAATAATATAAGAAAAAATCGACCGCTTACCTTAAAGGCAGGTTAACTGTGCGAATTCCATTTCTAGTAATTTTGTCTTTATCATCCACGATGTTTCTTTTTAACCATCCGTGAAGTACTTGTATGCCTGAAATTCAGAAAAATCCTGACTTAAAAATTGATGTTCATATTCATAAAGATACTAGAAAACAAATAACACGAAAAGTAATTTATAATGAATAATGTGAAGTTATTGGAATGCAATTTACACTTTTAGGGTTCGTTATTTTTTTTTGGCTAACCCGCCCTTAAATTTATTTGTGGATCTATTTTAAAGTTATAATTTTTTGTTGTTGCATTATTGTTCATAAAGTACAAATAAAAGGAAAACCCACAAATAAGAAAATTATATATATATAATCAGAATAAAACGAGGAAAAAAACGCTGAAAAAATCACGTTTCTTGTATGGGGGCCCCTTTTATTTTTTTAATTTTATTTTATTTTTATTATTTGTTGTTATATCGCCAATAGAAATGCACAGTCTGTAAAAATTTCAACTGTCTACCTATTACGGTTCATGAGATACAACCTGGTGACGGACAGCGAAGTCTTTGTAATAGGGTTCCCGTTGTTATCCTTTAGCTACGAAAGTCTAAGAAGGGAAAATCTTAACGGTGATAATTCTCAGTTCTATATTGACTCTATGGATGCAATCTTCTAACATTCGCGACATATAAAATGGATATACACATGTCTTTGACGATACCAGGTAATATTATAATATAATAAAATAAAGGCAATCTTCTATTAAATCAACTTGTCTGGATTAAATTTCAACATTGTCGACATAATATGGCATGGCTTTGAGGATATCAGGATCCCAATCAGCTACTATTAAAATGTAACCAGATCAGGTGTTTTCAACATTAGATCTGCTGAGTATAGGCTCGCTCGCTCGATTAATAACAACATTTGAATATTATATTTGATTACAGTTTCTTAAGGTACAATTGTGTTCTAATGCCTAGATGTATTGGAATAGAATGGAATGGGATATCGATACATCTCCTCTCAATTGTAAATGTTAGTGGCAAACGTCAAGTTTAGTTCGGAAATAAATTCAAAATCTCCTGAACTAATCTCTATCAGATACATTTTATATCAAGCCATTACATGGGAGAGAAAGATTCAAAGAAATATTGTCAGATGATTCAGGTGCCAAAGGTTCGGGCACACGGGTGAGTTCTGTACCTATGCTAGTAGGCGCGTGGTATGCGGGGAGGGCCATGATTCTGAAGTGTGCATTAAGGCGAATGAAAACAACGCTAATAAACAATCCGCCAAATGTGTAAATTGTGGGGCCATAGGTAACCCGGTCGGCTGTCCGGAATTAAAAAAATATAAAGAAAAAAAGAGACTTACTAAAAGAGAACGCCAGACAGTTGGCAAACAATAGAAGAGTTGTAGCAAACCGAGCGATAAACAATTTCATTAATCCTTCAGTGTCATTCGCAGATACTCTTACGGTTAGCTCAGAGGAGCAGAACCATGCTAAGGGAGCGTTGAACAATTTCATGGGTGAATTCCAAAAATTGGTTGACATTCCGTTCAAGAACCTCATCGGCCGTATCACCCAATTTCGCCCCAAGTACCTGAGTTTACAAAGTAAAGAAGATAAAATGTTCGCATATCTAAATTTCGTTGCCTCCATAGTAGCCAAATGAGCTTTCAAAATATTAAAACCCTTGCATTGAATATCAACTCTATGGTATCTCACGACAAAAGAATTGCACTCACTGGTATACTGAAAAAACACAACATTCAAGTATGTCTTCTTTCCGAAACCAGACTCAAAAACAATCACAAACCTAGGGTTAATGGATTTAACATTATTAGAAACGACAGTGGCAGAGGCACAGCAGTAGTGATCAATAATAAATTCAAATATTCACATATCTCGTTTCATAGTGACCTTATCCCAGCATGCCTTTAAAGAATTACATACAATAGCAACTCAATCCCACAAAGGAAACTCCTGTTAGGTAGCATTTATATACCAACGAACTCAGATCCAGATTGCACATCATTTCAAATAGCCTTGACGCGCTGATCATAGGGGAGATTTAAACGCGAGGCATACCAGTTGGGGCACGATAAATAACAGAAATGGAAATACCATATATAACTGGCTACATAATGGCCAATTTCTCTCATTAGATATAATATCCCCCCAGAGTCCCACATATCCGAGAACATCTTCGTACTTGGACTTTTTTCTTATCTTGGATTCAGGCAGAGCTAACGCCGCCACATGAAAGTGCATGGAGAAAATACCATTCCGGACAACCAATTTGGCTTTAAAAGGGGACATTCCACGGAACAACCTATATTACTTTTGTCTAACAAAATCATCCACAATCTAAGAAATAAGAAATGCACAGTTTGCTTATACATAGACTTAGAAAAAGCCTTTGACTCCATATGGCACAAATGTCTCACCTACAAAATGCTACAACTGAATCTGCCAGTTTGGCTGGTAAAAACAATTACTAGTTTTCTCAAGGAGAGGAAAACTACTATCACTATACACAATGAATCCACTGGAGCATTCCCAGTGCACTCGGGAGTACCGCAGGATTCCATACTTGGTCCTCAATTATTTAAAATCTTCTTACATGACTTCCCTATTAAGGATCCCATGGGTGAGGAGCCGGGGGTAATCCTCTACGCTGACGACACAATCATAATAGCCAGTGATGAACATCGACATGATGCCCTTGACAAACTAAAATACAAAACTCCATCGCTACTCAATTATTATAATAAATGGGGCCTTAAGCTAAACAGCGGCAAATATGGCTTGATCTGCTTCAGATCCCCCAACTCAGTCCTTTTTAAGGAATCAGATATCATTCCCCTCACCCAATATATTATGATAAAACTAGGTAACAAAGCGTTAGAGCGTCTTGCAGATCAACGAAATCCAATAATTAAAACAATATATAACCTTAATCGCAACGACTCCTTGGCAGATAAATACTACCTTTCCCCAATAGACATACTACACGATGGATCTAGACCGCTTTTACAGGATAATCAGGAAATAAAATCTTGGTCCCGTTCTACGAGAAGACTTGGACCTGCAACTACAGAGGTTAAAACACCATCTTTCATACCCTTGCGCATTGACAATGTAAAAATCCTATTCTCACCATTCTTAATACATTAATTAACTACCTGAATAGAGTTTCAATACGTTAACAATTAAGACATTATACATCATTAGCACAAGGCAACTCAAAATATATCATCATAGGTATAATCATGTAAATATTATCCCAACTATCATACCTCACAAGAAGTATTACTCCCAATGTCTTATCTCCTTACTAGTCTAGGCATATACATATACAGGGTAAACTATGTACTCATTTCAATTAATATTTTAATATAACAATCTGTAATAGGTAAATATGTATATATAAATGGCTTCTCATTAGAAAATAAGAAGTCTTATGCCTTAGACACACAGCACTCTTAATGAAGAAATAACTAACGACTCATTAGTCTATAATGATTCATTATAAACTGCGGACACACAGCCATTTCTTTAATTAAGTTGAGCTGTCAAACTGGCTTTGATGAACTTATCACATTAAAGAAGCAATATGAATCGAATTAACGCGATAAACTTTGTTTTCATTTGTTTATTTTTCGAATTTAACAATTAACAAATGAGAAAAACATTATATTTAAAAAAATATTAATAATATAATTTGTGATTTGCATTTCTTTGCATTTCTTCTTCTTATTTTTCAAATCGGCAGATGCACAGCGGAGCTCCAGATTTACATTATATGCCAAATCTAGCACATTTTTCCTCATTATAGCTATAATGAAGGAGGAAAACACTTCATTAGTGTACTTCATTATCATCTGATTTTCGAGCTATAATGACATATACTATTTGACACACAGCATTTTAATGAATAGTTAGTGCAAATGATTCATTAGTTCGTGCTGTGTGTCTAGGGTATTACACCTATCTCTAAATATGCAAAGAACAATTTATATGTTCGTAATAAATATCACACAAAATGTACACTTATGGATACAAATCCACTGAACCTCACTAGCAAAGACGTAAACTAGAATAAGAAGAATTAAAATGTCAGACAGAAAAACTATAAACCTGATGAAATCAAGTAGGTTAGATATAAATAGCCCTTAAGCAATCAGACTGAAGCAAGGCCAAAGCCAAATAAAACTTTGTGATAATACTTATGGTATTTTCCCAACGGGGTTATTAGTTATCTAGTTTATAAGTTGTTCGTGTTGTTAGAGGCAATTATGGGAAAGTGTTCCGGGAGCAAGCACACGCAATTTCCTTTTAACAGTGTACAGACCTTTGTCAAAATAACCAACAATTTGTAAGAGGTAACCAGCCCTCACCTTAATAATAAGTTTGGAATACTCATGGGTTGGTATACTTCGCAAACAAAATGTTTGTTAAAACCTATGTACGAAAGTTGGGGGACGTGGCACTCCCCCGAAAAAGCCCTAGTTACGCTCGACACCCATGGGAAATGTATAGCTGCAAAGAGTGCACTAAGCCTTAAGGAGTCGAGCTGCTGGTCAACAGTGAACATTAGTCACAGAAAAATACTGAAGATCTGTCCTGATGACTGTATACAGGGAGCTACGGATTACATTGTTCCAAGATTAGACTACGAGAAAGCGTTCTCAACTAGCATTCCTGATAGAGAGGAGTGTGTGTTTCAGGCAGAGGTCCTGGTAGCGATCGTGTCATTAGGATTTGTATTGACAGCCAAGCTGCAATCCCAATAAAGGGAGATCACAATGGACCATAAATGGTCAAGTGTGGCTGATCGTATATTCTTTCACGATGCTCGCCACTCTAACCTAACCTAATCTAGGGTGGATCTCCAAAAACAATTATTCAGATAAAGATAGCAAAATGAAGTGCATACAAAAGTCCTATTTAAAAATATAAAAAAATGTCACACCGGCAATATTAGCTTACATGTATGTCATATTTGAGATCAATTTAAAATAACACACGAGGAAGATCTGCATTCCGATTATCACCATTATTTTTATTTGAAACGCTGAACATATTTCCTTCTAGATATCACCAGATCAATGATGCATAATTTGCAGATAGATATGGTCCTGGAGTAACTACAAGAAACAAAAAATTAGAATTAGAATCGACAAACTTCTGTGAGAGTAATATCTGGAAAAATTTACCAGTCGAAATTTTATTCGAAGACTTCTCTGAACTTCTATTTAATTTCTTCAATTTCGATGAAATAGAATGAACCGCACAGGAACATTTTCAAAGTGATCACATGTGCATATAGCGGCTGCACCATATATTCCTCGTTTATTCTTATTTGTAGTATGAGGCAGAGATATATATCCAATTTTTCACCGAAATCTTCTAGTGGATCACATATATTATCAGGACAAAATGAGCAATGACGAACAGCAATCTTGCAGGCAGGACAAAATGTAAGATCTGGTGAGCATGTGGAGTAATTAACTATTAACCCAAATTCATTGGTACTCCTCCATTGATAATTGCCACCGTTTGTACCATGAGCACACCATTTATTACAATCTCTTTTCGTTCCTACACAAGACAAGAAAGTTGATGGAGCTATATCATCCAATTCTTCACATAGTGTGGTGTTCGGAGGACGTTTATCTTCCAGGTACATAATTAAATTCATCGATGATGATTTCCAAGAAACCGTGATACTAAAATGAGTAGAAAAATTTGATTTAGTGAACAATAAATAATGGAAAAAAACAAAATATTTGTTGAACAATAATAACTCTCAATATATTTGTAATAGGGAGTGACGATTTTATTGCAAAACTATAAAATTCCCTCACCTTTTTATCTTCCAATTTATCTAATAGGATTGGGCGCTGTTTCCAGTAGTTAATCGAACAAATCCAGTTTTGTCACTCTTACTATATTCAATGAATGCTATTTGGGCTCAGATTTCAGTAACAAGGTTCTCTAAGCCTTCGCGAAAATTTTCCCGCTTTGCCCTCAAAATTTAAAATTGCTCCCTTGGGGAGCTCATATTTCACGTCTTCTTAGAACCACGCTCTTCCTGCTTTTCTCTTCAAAGTACTGTTCTTATGAATTTCTGATTAAATCTTTATCTTTGAATTCTACCTAAAAGAAAGAAAAGTGAGTCATGAAACCAAACTCTTTTTTGGTTCTTGATGCTATTCCCAAATAGACATACCTTCTCCTTAGTGGCAGAATAGCATCACCAAAATAGTATTTAACTTGACGAAAAACATCAGATTCTTTTTTCCTTTGTTTTCCTTTGAAGATCCAGTAGTATTAGTAGTCTCTGATTTTGGAATGTCTCCAATTGTGATTAGATTGTAGTCTCTGTTGCTACGGCTCATCAACTTCTGGAAATTTTTCTGTAAGAGTTCCATGTCTCGAATTACTGGCATCACCATTAGCCTCTACATCTTCAGGTTTTTCAACAACATACGCCACAGTTGAGGTGAATGTTGTATAATTCCCTGCAATTATTCAGAAATAAGAAATTTATTTTAAACAAGTAAATTGGAGTAGGAAAATTGTTCACTTAGTTGAAATTCAAATATTGCCTAGTTCACGGTGACTGTAAATGCGACATTACGACACGTTGAGTGCACTACAATACAACGGCTTGCCCCAAAACCAGCTGATTGAGGTCTATCTCAACCATTTAACTCTACACACATTATCCGAGGATCCCTATCCAAAATATATAGCCAAGCCTATTATTTGGGCCCTTCCTGATTCTTAGATCATTCGCGATTTTCTTCCTTCGGAGATTACTTTGCAATTATTGCACTCCAGACATAAAATATAAGAAAATTACTGTTCAAAATTCAGGCTCTAATAAAATTTACAAATCTAGTGATCTAGACAATCCAGAGATGAGCACACGAATCAGAATTTGACAGTACCCTCGGATTGGGGGAAGTTGAAAACCAACTTACTTCCTTTATGGTTTTACAAATTAGCAGAGGTGAACAATGAAATGCTATTGCAAATCACATATTCTAGAAAATTTGGTGTTGTACAGAAGAAAAACAAAGAACAAGTTGAAGTGATACACCATATACTCATCTGATTTTCTAATTAGAGGAATGTGGTTCAAAGCTGATGAAAGCATAAAGTGAAAATATATTCGCACAATGGGAAATCACAATATTTGCTATTCATTGTAAGATTTTCGTATATCTAGAGCTGCAAAAATAACCTGCAACAACACAACCGAACTTACCCTCCGTTAAAGATAATCAAGACATAAATCTGAGCGATCTGCATCTGATGTTTTGATGTATGAAATGATGAGTGCTCTTCAATTTTTAAATAGTTTCTGAACTTGCCCATATAGATACACACTAATCGTATTATAGTAGGTAATAAAATTTTAATCAAATTTTTACATCACTGTGTATGTTTTTTTTTTTAAATGAATAAACCAAGAAGTTGTGTATAATCGAAAAATGTATTATAACAGAATAAAGCACTAAAATAGTTTAGAAGGTACATCCAGGAACAGAAGAACTGCTGGGCTTTGTGGATATAAGCGGGATTACTTAATAAACTGATCCAGATATTCCTGAAATCAGGCCATGGAAAACCCAAAGGATTACCCGGGTGTACTTAATGATCGAATACAGGAGGTATAATTTTGATCCAGATTCTTCAAGCATTTATTTCATCTCGATCAGTATTCGGTATGTCCACACAGCGGATGTGTGCTGCTATTACTTCCGAGGACTGATCGTATCACTCATAGTAGAATGGACGCAACTTGCATATATAGTTGTTTTTGCCCCGATTGCGTTGGAACCAATAAATTCAATCTTCCTCTGGATCCCATATAAGTGAATTTCATTGTAAAAATTATTGTCAATATAAAAAGGGGTTTTCTTTTTCTTTATATAGAGTTCAAATGCTGTATATGATTCTATAAGACGGTGTAACATCTAATCGAGCTGCTCCTGATGTCTAGTATTTAGTTTCATTAATGTATATGGATAACGCTATAAGACTGTATAATTGTATACACGGTTTTTCTGTATATCTAGTTTCAATATTGTAAGTCTATAAAGTCGTATATTCCGTTATCTTTAGATCCAATTACTTTATTCCTAGCTTTATTGCTGTATGTAACTCGATAAGGCTGTATAATCTGCTACTTCGTTTTTATTGGTTATTTGCTGTTTTTGTTTAAACTAAGTACTTAACTATGTAGAATGCTTAGAGTCTAATGTTATACGTTGCTTTAAGCAGGGGCTCATTAATAAATATACTTTGAATTTCAAATACTTCACGGCAGAACTCTGTGTTTTCAATATATTTATTTTGATTGAAATTTATAGGCTCGTCGCGACCTATTTGCAACAGAATTCCACCGGAAGCCCTACACACCTGTTATTATTAACCCTAAATTCAGGAGGTGCAGCCAAAAAGAACGCTATCCATTAAAATAATAAAATCTACAACCTGCACTACATCGCAACAATTATCAAATCATTAGTTAATCCTGGATAAAGTTGGGCGTTCATATCAACTTAACACACTGATTCTTTTTAATAGAGCAATTGTAAAAAATTTACGAGTAAAATTATATCTTACTTGGAATAATCCATCCGCTGTTACTGGATTTTAAACAAAGGCTTTTTTCCTCCATTTTCCCTGCAGTTTTGCACTCAATTTTGACACAAAAACCGATCAAATGAAATTAGTTTTACAATAAAATTTAACTAGTATTTCGATACACAGTAAGTTTTTACAATGCGTCCTGTATTAAGGAGGATAATACGAATAAAAGGTAAACTGAAATTCGAAAGAACTTTGCGAAAAACTTATTTTCCGGTGAGCTGAAAAATTTGCTGCCATCTTCCTCAGCGAAAGAAATATTTTAGAATTGTGTGTGTGTGTGTGTATTTCAGCCAGAAGCCTAAACAACGCCTAAAGGTGGTTCGTATATTAGTTAAAAGATTTCCTTTTTGGAGTTTTGTTCTTTCACAAACTTTGAGGGAAATTATGGGTATGACAACAGATGGCATGCATAAAGTTATAAATAGTTCAGAAAAAAAAACGTTAAAAATCGTGCAAAAAAACACTTGTATGTGTAGAAAATTAACATTGCACATATATTCAAAAAGTATGCGAGGAGTGCGTTTGGTTTGTTGTAGATGCCGCTGAAATTGGTAAAATTTTATAATATTTTTAAATGTTATCTTACACTCAAAGTTGTTTCAAGTTTAATGATATTGTTACTTCTGCATTAATTTTTTAAATGCAATTAATTAAAGAAAAATGAGGTATTTTGTAAAATTTTATATACATACATATGTATATGGTGCCACCTGCAGCCAAGCAATGGGCCATCCCAGAAGAGTATTCTTGATGCAGTATGCAAACCGGTTATTTAGGGAAGAGGTGAAAAGACGCAAAGAGATATCTCTCCGCGTCTTTTCACCTCTTCCCTAAAAAACCAGTTTGCATACTGCATCAAGAATACTCGTCTGGAATGGCCCAATGAAAGACCTTTTTGCAACAGTTTTTAGTTCTATAGACCCTGTTTAGACGGGTTAGTATGCTCCCTCTGCCTCACGAAAACTTGTTGGTAAGATGATTGTTGAGGGCAGGAATGAAGCATCGCCCTACCTACAGATTTCGTGCGGCAGAAGCAGCATACTGACCTGTCTAAACTGAGTCATATCATATGTGGCACAAGAACTAGATGTCGCATGGCATACTAGAACGGAATATATAGATTGTGAAATGAATAGTGCATTCTGGAATGGACCATAACATGTTTTAGAGCGTGCCGGAAGCAAATGTTGTTATAAAAGCAGACTTCCTCAACACTTCAGATACGAAAAATAGCCATATAAATTTTGTATACTTTTTTGGCACTGCATGCGACATCTAGTTCTTGTGCAATCTATGACCATATGTATATACCTTATTCACATAAAGCAGAGCAGACTGAATTAGAAAAGTATTAACCCGGGGATCACACAAGATAGTACAGCTTGTAACTAGCCTCCCTTCCACCACGATTTTAAACTTGACAGCAGAAGGCAGTTCGGTTGATGTCTTTATTATCTTGCATGCAAGGTCATTTAAAAAATGGCTTGAGACGTAAAGTCTTGTGTTTATTGGAAAATTATAGCAATAAAGGAATTAGCAGAATGTTAAAAAACCAAGAAAAAATGAAAAAGAAGGTGTTGGTAAATGATGTAATGCATATGATCCCAGAAAATCTCATTTTCCCAGTATAAATTTATTAATTACACGTGCAAGCTGTACACTATCTCGTGTAACCTCCGGGCTAGAGTTGCCGCAGATAACATGTAGGCAGGATGATGGTCGGGAACAGGAATGAAGTTCAACTTAAGTGCCAAACACAATTCCGGCGTTCCGGTTCAATTCGATTCGATTCAATTCGATCCGTTACGTGCATGACCACAATTGTTCCGTTCAAACTTACCATCAATTTTAAATTTCTCATTGACATTTTTCCAGATTTTGTCTTTTCTTTTGACATCCATGTAAAATTTGTTGCCTTTGTCATAAAGCTCTTCATATTTTTTAATTTCTTCAATAAAAACTTCTTCATCCATCTTGAGTTATACACAAACATTGTACAGGTAATTTTTCTAGGTTATGTCATCCGTAAAAGTTGAAATTTGCTCAACTTCTCCGTTTCGATCCATTTCGGTGTAATGTGTCCAATTGCACGTACGTCTCATATAAGCAAATTTGACATTTGTACGTATCGGATCGAATCGGTGCAATTGTGTTTCCCACTTTACAATTCACAGGCAGCTCTTGAGGCAGCACGTATTTTTATTGAGCATTTTATGAGTTACGTGATCATTCCAGTTTCAAGCATTGCAGTGTGTATTTGTTACTTTACATGATTTGCCGATGTATTTGTTCCACCGATTGAAGGCAGAAAGCGCAGAAAGGGCATTTTGTGTCACCTCAAACCGAACCTTATACTGACCCGTCTGAACAGGGTCTTAGAGCCAGTTTACACGGGTCAGTATACTGCCTCTGCCGAGCGAAAACTTATTGTTAGGATGATGGTTGCGGGCAGGAATGAAGTGCTACTTAAAATTCGCAGACAGTACAGGCAGCTAGTCTTGAGGCAGCACGTATTTTTATCGACTATTATGAGTCACGTGAATTTTCCAGTTTCAAGCATTGCAGTGTGTAGTTGCTACTTTTATGTAATTTATCGATGTACTTGTTCCATTGACTGTAAGGCAGCAAAGGCATCAAGTTTGAGGTACCTCAAAGTGCACCTCATACTGATCCGTCGAAACAGGGCTATACTGACCCATCTAAACAAAAGTTCTTAAGTCAAATTAGAATAAAACTATCCAAGCGTTCGAGAAAACCCTGCAAAATGACAATCAAATATGTGGGCGAACATTAATCATTTTAACGACGATTGTTAATTTCCTGTTAATTATTGCATTGGCAGAGAGAGGAGCATGTACTTGACGAAATCTCAAAAAGAAATAAGTCTTTATTTTTTCAAACTTCAGTTTATTGGAACTGCTTATAGTGGAATTTTTCTTTTAGTTAGGAAAAATCAGGCCTTTAATAAGTTGAGGGACTTTTTACTTTTAAAATGAACGAACTTTTAAAAATAGACAGTGGCTAAGTATGAGTATAATGTGATTAAAAAAATTTGATATTGCATGATTAAGATTTGGGTTCCAACAAAATTTATCCTCTGGGTGATTTTTGTCTATTGCTGTCTATGACGATCGGACTGACTGATTTTATACTTCTCATTGTGTACGTTGGCTTGAAACATCATAGTTCGAGCGGAATTGGCTAACTAAAAAATGGTACATTGAATCTATGAATATTTACACAATCACTCGTCACAGTGATTGACGTTAAAGTTTCAAGTGCTACATGCGTGTATTTTTGTAAAAGAAAATTCTATCCCCCCCCCCCCACCCACAAATAGACTACAAACCAATAAGCCTGCCTTAATTCTTTGCCAACGCATATCGAAAATTGTTATCCATAGGTATACAGTGAGGAATTCGTATTAATCAACTGTACCGTAGTGGAGGCCGGACCTAAGACATTCAAATCGCTTTTCCCACTTAGAAAAATTTCATCCAAAAGTGTCAACAATATTATGATTAACTTAAAGTTTTTTACATAGATAATTGTTGCTTTCTAATATACTTCTCATATTTTTATTCCTCAATTCTTCAGATTTCACTAATTTGCTTTGGAGGCTTCTTACTTCGTCTAAACCTAACAAACGCTTAATTTGAAAAATTAAGACAAGAAATTAAAAAAAGAAAAACAAAATTCAAAGTCTGTAATGGAAAATAAAAAGTTTTCGAAATTCGCCAAGCAAATGTTTACCGTTCAATCAAGAATTGAATAAACTTGAGCGAAATATTTGTTTTAAAAATTTTCTGGATGATGTGTACACACCACACACGAGATGTATCCAGTTGCCAAAAAGGATGTAGTATATGCAAACATATTGGACAGACGACAATGTAGAAAATAGAGCGCTCCATCCCGGATGAGTTATGAAAAGTCAACTTACTTTTACGTTATGTACTCAAAGTTTTCTTCCTTCCTTGGAGATAGGGCACACAGGCACACAGACACAATCTCAGTCCATGTATTTTCACATGACATGATTGATTCAAACTAAAAAAAAAGGGAAGCTTAAAAAGAGCTTCCCACATTCATTGGAAATTTTACTTTGGATAGATAGCTGCTAGTCTCCAGAGAAATCACGCCCCAGCATCAAAATGTAAAAATTTTCCAGCCAATTGGATAAAGCTGGTGCAAGAGACTGACGAGATTTTAAAGGATGCGTAGAAGGTAATAAAAATGTGTGGATGGCAAACGAATGGGGGAGAAAAGGATTCATCGCCCTTTGCATAGTGTATAATGCAAATTTTAAAATGTTGGTGAATTAATGTGAAAGTTGGGATTAGGACTAAGAATACATAGTAATTAATTAGTAACAATATTTGTTTCAGAGATATGGTGAAAATAGAATAGAAAACCCATGAGTACTATCCATTATTATTCATTATTTTATTAAGCTGACTGAATGGAAATGTTTTACAACACGTGTAAATACTAGATTAAGTCTGGATGAAAAATGGAAATAGTAGACTCGACCATGGCATATACAGATTAACAAAGTACCTGTGCTCAAAAAAATTACGTCAACAATTAAGTCAAGCTCGATTTTTATTATATATGGATAGCAATTTCTGTGAAATTTATGTTTCTTTTTTAAGGCAGGGGGACGAGAGATCCCAAGCGGTCCATTGTGCTATCCTGCTAGAAACCCCTTCACCAAAACCTTCCAGTCCTATTAATGAAGTGCATCAGGTCTTGGTGAGGAGAATTTTTCAGTTCATCTATAGATAGGAGGGCTGACCCTAGAGTATCCAGCCTGTTCCGGGCGAAGGCCGGATAAGCACACAAAGTCTTTGGTTGTCTTAGGCTCCCTTCCAGGCAGGCCAGACACTCAGGGCTGTGTCAACAACTCCCATCCTTGTTACATGAGCGTGAAGCGAGCTTCGGCCGGTTATGATGCCAACTAACTACAGTTCTACATTGTTTCTTTCCGAGCATCATGAGAAAATCCGAGATATTCCTATTGGGCGCATCAAGAAACAGCTATGTTCACCTGCAAGTCCTCAGGTTCTCCCATCTCTATTGATGCTTTCTATGAACATCCGAGAAAAAGTACTTAAGTACAAGTACCGAAGGCCTGAGTATTTCAGGGTAAGTACAAGTACCGCATGTATGAAAAGTACTTGTAACTAAGTACTAAGTCTATAAAAAGTACTGAGTACTTTTTGAAGTACTTTTTAAAGTACTTTTTTAGAATCTTTGTACGTTGGTAGTAATATAATGAAGTTTATCGAGTTCAGTTAATACAGGGTTTTAAAATAAGAGGTGTTATTTTGATATTCAAAGAAAAATGCCATTTTTTGAGATAAATGATCGGATCTTTATTTCATTATAAAGACGAAGGTATGCCTACAGGACCATATCCTTTTCATGAAATTTTCCATAACCAAATCGCAAAGTGGCTGCCCTATGTCCTCGATAGCCTCACGAATTAGATATTAATAAATAAATACCTTTTGAAAACTATGATATGTATAGTAACCAGTGGCTATTATTTATAGTTTTTTATAGTTTTCGGCGCTGCAAGTAGAGTTAAACTTTCACCTCTCATTACTACACTCATAAAAACTATTAGAGGTCCGCCCAAGGACCCATTATCCTCTCCAATAATGCATAACAATTCTAAGGAAAAAATGTCCAGTAAATTTCTAAGAACAAACTGAGGCCTTCCCTACATCAGGTCAAAGCATCGTTGATTTGATATTGAAGCGAGGCATTGCTTGCTTACCCTTGGTTATGTCCACTGACGTATATAACATGGACTGCTTACTTTTCTATTTCGTGTGGGCACAATTGCTTGTGTCAAAAAGAGTTCTTACGTCCGGTGCCAAGATTTGAAATCATTGGCGGGAAGTTGAAAAGTGAGCACGCAGCTCGGAAGGTGCGTATCTAATGAATATATTGTCTTTTGTAAAACAGTTTTTATCAGTAATAACCCTAAATGATTAATTTAAAATAATGTATTTCGACGTATCCACTAATATATTTGTTGTTTTCAGTTCTGTCTCAGTTGCTATTTGACGCTTATACCGAAAGAGTCAGCCCACTTTCTTTAGTGTATTTCTATGAACGTAGTCAGTCAAAATCCTCGAGAATACTTCACAAGCCATGAAAAAGAGACTCCCTCCCAACCACATGCGAGGCCCAACGGAGTCCTTAAATTCTAAAATATTTGCAGTGTTCTTATGTAAAACTGACAAAAGTTTGATTTGAATAGCTCCTCCGCCCTAAACTACTATTCATATAGAAAAATGGTGTTCTGATAATATTAAGCTTGCTTTCTTATCTTTCGAATCGTAATAAAATTTTCATACCTTTTCTAACAAAATTATTTAAAAAAATTTATATTAACCAAATGACTATGATTCCTCAAACAGCCTACAGATTCGGACTCCGGCTGCACATACATATATGCAATTAACACTCAGCTAAGAGGTATTGAGAGTAAAATGGTAAGGTTAATTTGTAAACAAAACTATTTTATTATTTTTTTAGTAAGGTATATAGGAAGTGTAGCCGTTGGGAAGGTAAGGAACTAAGTTTTAAATTACTAGAAGACTATTTTCCTGTATGGATAGGAGTTTAGGCTCTATACCATATATAAAGTCAATGTTTGACACTTTTCCACAATTCAGAAAACGGACTCACAACGCATACATATAGATTTCTGTTTCATGGCTTAGGAATAATATTCTCAAGGGTTTTGAGTCAGTCTATATTATACATGTCAGTGGTTATATCACCAAGTCGAGGCATCGTCGATGTTATATTCATCGAGCAAGACGATAGTGGTTTTTGTTCTACTTGCCCAGTCTTGTTTGTGTGTTATTAATTTGTCTTACTAAGGTTCTGCCTTGACGCGTGAGTGCGCAGCATTCTTTGCGAGCTTTAAAACTCAACAAAAAGGGAGTTGCGCTAGAGATTGTGTTTGCTTTTCTACGAAAGTTAGATATTCGTAAGTACTTAATACACTCAGAAATACTTAAGTAAAAATCTTTGTTCTTAAGTACAAAACTAAGTCTTCAGTACAAGTAAATAGACGCAAGTACTTTTGTTCAAGTACTAAGTAGGGCATTTGAAAAGTATTGAGTAATAAGTCTTAAGTAACGAAAGTGTACTTCAAGTAGTACTTAAGTCTTTTTTTACCTAAGTATTGCCCAGCTCTGCTGAAGTGACACCTTGTTGTGGATACAGAAATTATCCACAGACGACCTGCAATTCCCTAGGAACTTAGATGTTATCCGAGGACCACTCAGAGCCATCAAGGCTGCCTGACAATCCCAAAAGGATAGCAATGTCTTTACCCTTGATTTGCATATCAAGGGCGACATTTCTGTATACAAGCTGGCAGAAAAACTGTAACTTTATTTCAGTTTAAACATAGTTAGGGGCCAAGCACTTGGACCACAATTACGTAGGCATTTATAAACGATGGTTTCATGGGCAAAAAATATATTCGAAGAGTATACAACTATAAGGCCATCAGAGTTCATTAAGTACCTACAATATGCACAATATTACCGGTCTTAAGCCAGAAGATGACTCTGCCTTATTACGCATGTGTAAAAACCTCTTAAGTTCACCAAAGTCTTTGAGATTACTTACTGCTGCTAGTGAGAGCCTGAAAGTACTACATCGGCATATTTAGCAATACAATAGTATCTAGACTATATGTATACTGCCAGAAGCATTAAATTAAAAATATAAGTAGATCAGTGGTAAATTCAAAGTAAACAAAACATTCTTCTTTCTATATCTTACAGGCATAAATGGGGTTGATGAAAAAGCCTGCCAAAAGCAAAACGTACTGAATTCGCTCATCCATTTTTATACACACACACATGCACATTTTTTACTTTGAAGATAATTTGTTAATTTAAAAAATTTCTTGTCTTATTTATTTTCTGTCCTTCACACCATTATCCTTCGAGCGATTTTTTAACTTTCCTCTACATATATATGTACCTACTTTCAAAATGCCTATGATAATGAAAAGTGAAATTTTTCTATTAGCCTTAGACTCGATTCCTTTTCAATTCAGATAAGAGAGCAAAAGTTCAATAAGATTAAGTGGGAGTTGGTCCTTCAGTAAACACGCGATTTTACCTATATAGGTAGCAGGATCTATAAATGAAGGGTGCCAAAATGGTATATAGTGGAAATTTTGGTAAACGCTTCTTAAGAGACCACTTTTGATAATCTTTTACCGCACCCATGTAGGTATAAATGGTCATTTTGAAAGGAAAATGGTTCTTGTTGGCTTTCTGTATACGTTTTCAGTGGTTTGCCAGATTTTCACCCTACATCCAATTGAAAGATTTGCCTCTAGGCAAACAAACATTCAATTTGGGGAGCAGACCACTTGATAAATTTTCATCGCAATTCGAATGACAGAAACGTATTACACAGCCATCTAGACGCGATAGCATATCGAAATAGGGCAGCAAGAGGCTTTAAACACATATTTTGTATACCTATTCGATATCTACATAGGACCAATTGTGCGGTGAGGTCCCCTTGATTAAACAATGAAATGAAGGAATCTTGAAAAATGGCGAGAATTAGTAGAAGCACGCACTCTACTTTTTTTTTTATCCAAATTGTGCTCATCTATACATAAATCAAATAAAAATTCTATATAGAAACTACTTATCTGCCTGCTCATTCTTCCTTTCCAATCTTTTCCTCATCCAATCATCGTCAGCATCCTTTTATCGATAGCAAAAATGCAGCATCCTGGTGCAACTGCTCTAAAGAATTGAGAAATGGGACGAAATATAGCAGCATAGAGAATAAATACATAACTAGCTCTGTATACAATAAGCAAAATAGGATCCATTCGTCTGCACTTCAAAAGTGGAGTTTTGTTTGGTTGGGAGGGGGGGGGGGTGACAAATGGGATGCTCCTTACCCGCAAAGTGCTAAAAGTTTGCTTTGTTGGTTGGGGAGTCCAGTGTACTCCGTGGTGTTCATGCGAGTACCTACTCCAGTACACTGGGCTGTATTCAGTACAATGTAAAATCATATAATATGTAGGTAGTAGGAAAAATTGTCCCATTCCATTGTGTGCCGGTATATAGCAAACAAACATTTTCCGTAATATAAGTGGAAATTTATTGTTTTGAGTCGCATGCGCACACCTTAACTCTGGAATCGATATTTTATGTAAAACAGAAAGTATGGAAACGGCTAGAAAATTACCAGTTCATAACTTTATGCATTATTGTGCATTTATTATTGTCTATGAAAATTTAAATATTATTCTAAATCATTAGTTTTTAATTGTTCAAAAATTCAAGTACAGAAATATTGTAATGGAATAGTCAAGTCAAGGCATTTTGAATGCCAGTCCAGTGTTTGTAATCTTTACCCATCGACCCATGATACAAAGATAATAAGGTATGGCCGATTCGAGAGGAATTTTTTGTGTTGCTACGTCATGAGGTGACTAAAGTCATTTCCAGCGAATTTGTTTTGAGTTTTTCGTAATATATTCACTGAAATACTTTTTGAATATATTAAAATATTTAATAAAAAATTAGTTTCTTCGTGAAAAGTAATTATGTGCTAGTGGGAAAGCAAAGAAATTTCCAAAAAGAAAGGATAAGGACGATTGAAATTGAGACGGACAAATTTCTGACAATAATTGTCGCCAAAGGAGGCAAACAACCAATTGACAGATTTTCGGGCCATACCTTGTTAATCTTTGTATCATGACATCGACCTGGCTAGCTGAAATTATTTTTTTTCAGAGATTTTAGTAGTTGTTAGTTCGAAAATGGTGAGTTATACAATCCCTTCGGAAGGGTATCCTATAGGAATTAAAATTTTTCGCTTCATTTATATTCGAAAATCAATTAGTAGTTAGAGATGTTGAGAATAGAAAACTCGATAACATTTTTTGTGACAAATTTTACTACCCATGGAACCGTTTTCGAAAAAGCGAAAACAATTTTGTGGCAACATAAAATTTCTTATCATTCGCATGAACCATATACATATAGAGCAGACAGAGTGACGTGGACGTATGAAGCTTGGCTTTGAATTTTAAATTTAAAAAGGTCTGCAATAAACCAGGTGTGATTCAGTAGATTTTTGCGGAAACGATAGACATACTTTTTGGATTTTCGTTAAAAGTTTGTCAAAGAAAAGTTAATACTCTACTAAAGATAAAGAATATAATTGGAGAAGTCTTCAGAGTAATGTACCGAAATAAACTCTCATTTTGAAACATCGAACGAAAATAATTTTAAATAGGGTATGAAATGAAATTCTAAAATTTCTATTGTCTACAAAAAATTGATAAAGTAATTTCTCGAAACCAACATTCAAAAATAATTCAACCTCTTAATCCTCAAACTTTTATCAACAATAATTTCTTTTTTTTTCTAAAGAGATTCCAAAGTCATTTATTCCACTTTAGGGTAGACCCCCCCAGCTCAATATTAATTTACAATCGTCCGTCTGAACATATTTCACTCATTCAATTCGGAACATATTTTACCCGAAAAGTCTCTAGGGGGTATAAAATTCAACCCCTTGGTAAAGTGGACACACCACCGACAAAATTCAGTTCTGACACTCATTCAAAGCATTTTCATTCTATGCGAAGTACCCTTCGATTTATTTAGTTAACAGAACCGGAAAGAAAGGTCTGATAAGGTAAAGAAGCAAGATGGGGGTACCATCAACATTGGCATCGAAATCATTACCACTAGCACTACCACCACCACCACTATCACTGCTACCCTATACCACCATTTACTTTATGTCTGGATGAAAAACCCTTTCCCCAACATTGGGACAAAGTGGGATGTAATGAAGTAAACGGCATCCACTTTGTAAACATATACGGGTCAAGGAGGCTCTATTGCTGGTTTCATAGAGAAAAGAAAATCTTTTAAGAAAGAGGAGACGGCGTGGCGGCACAAGCAGCAACAAGGAATTCGAGTAAAGTCTGAAATTGCTGCGATGAGGGGTTCTTTTGCTGTAATTTAAGTATAGAGATGGCCAAGACACCGGAAAAGATAAACAGAACAAAAGGAGGAGCCTTCTTCTGTGTTGACTCTTCTTATTATTTCAAAATCGCATTAAGCTAACTAGTTTGATTGTAATCACAGAGACATGACATCGCAATGGAGGGTTCGAATATCCCACCCGTAATTTTAAAATCTCCCATGAGTTGTTGTTCCCAGAGTCTGTAGCGCGCCATATTCATCCACCCGAATTTATCTGACTAACGAACCATCTTCCATGGCAGTTTTATGTGTTCTTATAAAGATTAAAGGACTTTTAGATGTTTTGAACAATTTTGGATTCAATGCCATCATCATGTCAAAGGTACACTTTTCCCGCCATTTTTATAGGTTTTTTTTTTTTAACAAAACTTCAAAGTTTGTTATCAACTCAATCCAAGGTTGTGGTAACAATAGTTTCGTTGATCTGAATAATTCCTCTAGGTATATGGTAGAACCTTTGAGTTTTTATTCAATTTAAATGGGGGGTGGCCTTCGAACGTTTTTCAAAGGGAAAAGTTTAATACCAAAAGAAACTCCCCTTTTTCAAAGGGAAATGTATTGACAAGGAGAAACATAATTTGATTGTGAGATGATATGTATTAAAAATTCTGGAGACAAACCCGCGTGGTAACTGTAAGGACAACAAAATTGTGGTTTTTAAACATTTGATAATTGAAAAAGACTAAAAAGCAGAATAATATACCTACATACATCGTTATAAAAGCTTTGTTGATTAGGTTTTAAATTTTTATTTATTTATTTATTTATTATTATTATTAGATACCGTAGACGATTAAGTTCATGCAATAATGTTAACAATGATTTTGGTACATTGAGGGGGTTCCTAAAAAAATTAAGGTTTTTTGTAAATTGGGAAGTCTTAAAAGGGGTTGCATGATTTCCCCATTTTAGTATCTAATGCAGTAACGCACCCAGGATTTGGCTTTGTGAGAGGGGGGGGGGGCATAGATGTCCCAAGTCCTAACGAGTCGGAAAAATAGGGCTCTAAAGTCGCGTCCTGCACACATCTGAGCACTTAAGGACTGCTATTGTAGATTAAAAGGTTTTATTTTATTTTATCGGACTTTGTAATAATATACAGACCACACAGAAAACTGACATTCTGGAGGGGGACTGGTCCCGTTCGTCCCCCCTCTCGGTGCGCCCCAGATCTAATGTAGGTATTTACTATTACAAAAATTTTATAAAGTACCTAACTACAATTAACTTTCAATTTGATAAGTCTACAGATGTTGTATCTTCATGCCATCCCTATCAGCCGACCAACTAAATATTTATAAGAAGGCTTTTACGTATATTCGGCTGTTTATCAATGTGTCTTCATGATAGATTTAAGATGGAAATAGAAGAATTTTGAGAGCTCTTATTTTTAATGATTCTAAATTAAATTATAAATACAAGAGAAAAGACAACAACCGCCTCGTCAGGTTTTTGAAGTCGGAACCTTTCGCTTACCGGGCGACTGCTCCTGCCTCTCTGAGCTAATAAGATAGATGCTTTTTCCTCTTGTATTTCTTAATTTCAACTATAGCCTACAGCTGGCATTAACCAATAACAATTAAAGCGCACAAATAATTGCCAATTTTTGTCATTTTTATTTACATTTATCGTGTCCCATACGTTGATCTATCACCGATTCTAAAAATTGTGAGTTCGAGTCCATTACAGGGGACAAGATAAAAAAAAAAAAATAAAGATTCAGAATATTTTAGCCTGCTATAGATACGAGAGAAAGTACTTTTCAAATGAAAAAATCGAAGTCACTTGAATGAAACCATCAACGTCAATAAATTATAAAAATTATTTTGAAGTTTGGTTATATATTGTCATTGAATTTTGTCATACTTTCTTCTTCCAAACACTTTGACTTCTGAGGACTAATACGAATGTTAGAAGATAACATCTAACTCGTCTTTAATACTTGATGAAGTGATTTTAAGTTATAGAAACAGGATCATGTTTAAACAGGGTGTTGGATTCAAATTTTATTTTGCATAGCTTATCTAGAACTATCATCAACTTGGATATGTTATGCAGCGTATTTTAATGGTTTAGCTGCGACTTGCTTATAAAGCACCTTGTCGGACCGCAATACAGAAATTGGTAGAAAAATTCGAGCTGTCGGGACAAGTTAGTGATGTGAAGAATAAAACCCGTGCACGTCGCTCAAGAACAGCCGAGAATATTGCTGCTGTAGTCGAAAGTGTTGAAGAAAACCCAGGTTTGTCCATTCCTCGTCGTTCTTTGGAATTAGGCATTCCACAAACGTCATTACACCGTATTTTGCATAAGTCTTATAAAGTTCAGTTAACACAAGAATTCAAGCCGGCCGATCATCAACAACGTCGAGTCTTTGCTGATTGGGTCCTTGAAATGCATGAAAATGATCCGGAATTCCATCGAAAACTCATCTTGAGTGATGAGGCCCATTTCCACCTCGATGGCTTTTGGTGGTGTGACTGTTTGGTGCGGTTTATGGCCCCGCGGGGTCATTGGACCGTACTTTTTCGAAAATGAGGCTGGAGCAACAGTTACGGTGAATGGATTGCGCTATCGACAGATGATTAATGATTTTTTATGGCCCGAATTGGATGGTATTGATCTGGACAACCTTTACTTTCAACAAGACGGCGCTACGTGCCATACAAGCAACGAAACCATTGATCTTTAACGGGAAAAGTTTCCGGACCGTGTTATCTCTCGAAGAGGTGATCACAATTGGCCACCGAGATCTTGTGAGTTAACACCTTGCGACTTCTTCCTTTGGGGCCACGTGAAAGAGAAGGTCTACGCCAATAGCCCAGCGTCGACTCAAGACCTCAAAGATGGAATTCGTGAGGCTATCGAGGACATAGGGCAGCCACTTTGCGATTTGGTTATGGAAAATTTCAGGAAAAGGATATGGTCCTGTAGGCGTGGTCATGGTGGTCATTTGGCTGATGTTATTTTCCATTATTAACGGCATACCTTCCTTTTATAATGAAATAAAGATCCGATCATTTATCTCAAAAAATGGCATTTTTCTTTGAATATCAAAATAACACCTCTTATTGGAAAACCCACTATTATTATTTCATAAGAACGGCAGGTGCTGAAATTTTCAAACGGAACAAAGAATTCAAGACATTATTTTTATTTTATTTTTACTTTAATCACTAAATAAAAGTTAAAATTTAAAAGGACACTAATTATGTGAACTTCACAAAGTCTACAGAGCGCCAAAATTTTTACAGCATAGCGTACAAAGCATACAAAGCGTATTCAATCATATGATAATAGTTCAAAACTATTAACATTGAATAGGATGCTTTCAGGGAAATTTTGGGGTCTTTACTGTTTATCGTTTGATTCTAATTCAAAAATTGATGGGAATTCAGCACCCATCACTTGCAAGGACTTTATAAGCTAATAAAACCCATGATCGCATATTTTAAAAGTTCCTGTAGGTACTTTTTATTTAATAATTTTTTATTAATTTGAGTGAAAATTCATACGACATCATCTCGTCACTCGATCATCAAAGAAAGACAAGGCACATGCTCTCTTGACCTTAATAAATATATCAAATCAAAAGTCAAAGTTTTTTAGACATAAATATCTGACAGAGTATTGTCAAATGTTGTTGAACAAGGTATTTTCAAACTGATAGGGCTAATAAATTTTGTGTTTGTTGAGATCGCATCTATATGCTTTACAGATTTAATGTTAATGAAAAATGAATGAGACAAAAGTAACTTTCAAAATAACCTTAGCATCAGATTCAAAACTTCCGTATAAGGTATTAAGTGTTCCGGAAAATGTAGCATTCAAAGATGTCCTTAAATTTGTTGCCAATGAATTTGGTGTATGTCCAGCAACAAGCGCTATAATTACTGAAGATGGAATTGGTATAAATCCACAACAAACAGCAGCGAGTATATTTCTTAAGTATGGTTCGTTATTACGCTTAATACCACGAGATCGAGTTGGAAGAGAATGTTTTGTTTGTTTTTAACAAATAGAATACAAATTTTAAAAATAATGTGTCAATACGTCATTCTGAATTGAAAAAGAATTTTTAATTTAAAAATATTATAATAAACAATTTTTCATCAAAAGCAGCAGCAGATTAAACCCAGTTTGACCCATACCGTTCTATTGACAACAAATTTCTCTAAGTGCCCAGAATCCATTTTTCATCCTTTCAAGTAAGGAAATCCCTTTAAGTATATAAACGTCACAAATTTCATTTAAAACGATGTAAACACAGGAAGAAGAGGGAAATGTGATTTAACCCTTGCCAAAAGTACCAACATCGATTGGGGGAATTTAAAAAGGAGCTGGGGTTGGAGCCTTTTCAGGGACGGATGTTATTATTGCCAGAGGCGCGTGCCTCTTGGATAGGTGGTACTTACACATATAATATAGATATGTATGTATAGATCTCGTTCTGCATACCTATACTACTAACTTGGTAAGAAATGCAGCAGCAGCAACATCAATAGAAGCTGCAGAATGAACAATTTTGACTTTGGGCAAACAAAACATCCAGATCAGCTCAATATTTACAAATCAAGTAAAATTTTACTCTTTCATATGTATAAATTGAGAAGGGATGGTATAGCAGAAATATTTTCTCCTTGTAAAGATTTAAACATTTCTTTTTTTTTTTGTTGGAGGTTAGAGATAAAAATTTGTTGGCATATTTCCGTATATAAAGACTTTCTCTGGGAAACGTATACTATAAATAAATGTCAGAGCAATATGACGACAACTGAGTTATGATGTCAGCCGGTGGTGTTAGTTGTTGTACATATCAACCTTAGACTGGTTGTTGATGGTAGGTTGATCCTTGCTGTAAGGAGGGTCGTACAGACGATTTGTTCTTGTCCCCAGGACGACGAAGAAATGAGTATAAAGTTGTTCTGGGAATTACATTAAAAATTGTTGTCACATGTGATGTTGAGTATTCCTTCACCACCCCAAAGTTATAGGGTTTTCAAAAAAATTATAGATGATTATGGGAGTATTTCGGGGTTGTTAATATAACAATTTTCAAGAAGAAATCATTCTCTGGGTTATTTATTTGTGTGTTTTGGGTTGATTGTTTACAGAAAAAGATGTCAAAGGAGAAATGATGATATTGAACGAACAATAATATTTCAAAATCAGAGAGAGTAAATAACAGGGATGCAAATGATTAATTTTCCTAGAGATGTGGTCCATCCGCTCGTTCTCTCCATAGAATGTACTAAATATGTTTCATTCAGTTTAGGTTGTTTGTGGTCTGGAATCTGAAATTTTTTGGGCTGGAATGCACCAAACGTGGGAAATAGCGGTAGAGTATATATACTAACACACATAATATACAACGAGTTTACATTTTCATATTTAAAACATTATACGTATTCCGAATTACATTATGTATCAAGTCATTTTCATCCATTTGACTGACTTGTGGTTTGAGTTTAAAGGTCTGCAGATATGGGTTGTTTCATATGCTTTCATAAAATTTAGTCAGCTCCCAATATTTCATTAATAATAAAATATTTTTGTATATATTTTTTATTGAGAATATACCTACTGTGGCCTGGGCTAAACCTATGTATGTAGAAAGACTTTTCAAAAATTCGAAGTTCAGCTTCGATTATCTTTAGAATTATTTTTCTGCCTAACGTAAAAATGATGAATTTAACTTTAATTAATGAAAATTAAATTTTTCCTCTATACATAGAGGGTGGCCTAGACTAATATCACTATATTTTGCTCGTCCAGAACAGCAAAAAAATTGTATGGCAGGGGCGGGGGGGGGGGGGCAAAAAGTCACTTTGTCATGAGAGAAAAGATATGACAAGATAGATACCTACATAAAGATTAAAGAATTAGCTAAATTTTTTAATTTATTTTAACTGGAGATGGCTCCAAAGAAGCGGAAGTATTCAAGGATCATAAATATAAAATATTTAAAAAAAGGACTCTCACAGTTTCCGAAAGAAGCGCAAAACCGAGATAAAATAATTTACTAAGAATATCGCAGAGATATCAGAATTTCTGCTATCAGAATAATCTGTAGAAATAGAAGCCGAAGAACTGGTCAGGGCAATCCAGGGCTAGTCAGGTGAATTGGGGCAATTCAGGGAAATTCAGGGCAAGTCAGGGCAGTTCAGGGCAAGTCAAAAGCGATAGCATATTTAACTAAATTTTCGGGGATCTTCTTCTGCTATTTTGTCGGGAAAACGTGCATTCTTTTCGAAAATTTCTTCAGATATATTTTAGTTTGAAGGTCCTGCATCAGAAGAATCCTGCTCTGTTTAGTTCAGTGACAAAAAATTGTTTTCCAAAAGATATGACAAGTTAGATTCCTACATAAAGTTAAAAAAAAAAAATTTGCGAAATTTTTGAATTGATTTTGACGGAAGACAGCTCCAAAGAAGCGGAAGGATTCAAGGATCATAAATATGTCATGAAATACTCAAAAGTACGCCCTGTACGGCCTATCTTAAGACGGCATTGTATGTTGAATGTTGAATGAATCCTCAACCATCCCCGTAACCTCCCGTCAGAGTTATGACGCTTCAAATTCAAAATTTCGTTTCTTTTTTTAATTTTTCCGTAATTTTTTCAAAAATATTCCCACTAACATTCAGTTTTTTTTAACAAAATTGCGAAAGTCCAGATTCTCCTATTTAATTTAACCTATTAGGTTTATGTTCTATCTGTGATGGTTAAGGAGTTATTAGCTCTGAATAGGTTCATTCAGGTCATACCGAAATTAGACGATATTTTTTTTAAAATGAAGTGTTTTCAGTTACTAAGGGGACAAATTACCTGTGACGACCTGAATTGGTCATAAGCTAATAACTCCTTAACCTTCACAGATAGAACAGTGCGGGCTTTCGAAATTTGGAAAAAAAAGTGTATGTTAGTGAGGGAATTTTTAAAAAAATTACAGAAAAATTAAAAATAAAACGAAAGTTTGAGTTTTAAGCATCATAACTCTGGAGTGGGTGTGGTTACGGGCATGGTTAAGCAGTCATGAAGTTCTGCATACAATGTCATCTTAAAATACACACCGTACAGGATGTACTTTTGAAGATATAGGATATATGAAAAAAGAGCATATTTTACTAATCAACCTGTAACTCGACAGGGTAACATTTTGCCCCCCCCCCCCTTCTGTCACACAATTTTTTACTTGTCTGGAAGAGATGAATCATTTGGCAAAATATAGTCATATTAGTCTGGAACACCCTGTATATTAAATTAAAGTTGTTATACTCAAAGTAAATAAATTTATTATGAACATTTTTCAATTAAAGCGTTTAAACCTAAAAATAATAGTCGACAAAAAAATAGAGGCAATTTTCTGCAATGCCATCACCTTTGAATGGATCCTTCCTTATTCTATTACCCTACTTTCCTCATCCTACAAAATGCGTGCAAAATATAATAAAAGTAGTAGTAGAAAAGTTTTTAACACTCGTTCCATGCATATAATTCTTATTGTAAGAGAAAATAGCGCTATTTTTGCAAGTCATAGCCAAAATGTTGTGAAATGTCAAAGCGATTTTGATGAAATGGTAAATAATTTTTTAATACACGCATAGATTTTCCAAAATTAAGAAAGAACATTCTGATAGAATTTCTCAAATTTCACGAAAATTGATCACAGAAATCCTTTATGTTTCAGCAAAAATTTATATGTATGTATGTATTTTCAGCCATAAGTGTAATTAAAAAACTTACTAACTCTGATAGTTGTAAGAGAAAAAAAATAAGATTTTTATAGATACTACTGGAAACTATCTTTCTTATTTTTGGACCAGCTATAAATGTTATACATTCATCTTAGCATAAACATGAAGTATAATGAAAGGATTTAATATATAGCTAAAAACTTCTTACCCACAATTACTGTTTCATTGTCTCCAGCTGACATGTACGTAGATCTGAGGTCGAATCGATGTACTTTTCTCCACAGATTATTTAGCATCTGTTTTTTGTAATTATTTTCACTGAATTTGGAATCAGAATGCTTAATAAATGTTGCTTTATAGTGTGAGATCACTAACTAAACTACACTAAATGAAATGACAGCTCTATAAAGTTTACTGTATACAAAGCAGAAAGTTTTTGAAAATAGAAATGTTCTCCTATTAAAATAATTACCACAAAATTAAGCAAATATGAAAAAAAACTCACGAAAGTTAGATCGAAAAATAAACACATTCAAAAAAAAAATTGCATCTGTTCCAAAACTCTTCATGCTCTGGATTTGGTGATTTGGTATAGGATTGATGGATAATGCGGGATGTAATAAGCATAATAATTGAGGAATTTTTTTCTTCCTGTAAAAAAGAAAGAAAACAAACTTAAAATAAAAAAATTTCAGATGTGTTTTTTTTTCATTTTTCAAAAGAAATGGACAAAAACGCCCCATCATTTCCTCCAATAATTTAATATTTATTTGTCGCAACTAGGAACTATGTTTTTTTTTTTAGATATTAAAGTTTTTATACAAATGTTAAAATATCGCACTACTTATGTAATACTTTTTCCTATTTGTCTAATTTTCTTACCATTTAAATCTTATTTATAAATTCGTCCTTATCTGTATACACAACATACTTACACAGGTCCACTGCTTTGGGTATTTTTTCTTCTTTTTTTTTTTACAATATTTCGACTAAAAAACCAACGACATTAAATTCTCTGGTATTTTGTTGTTGTTTCATCATTACATAAATAAATAATAGATTTCGTGTGATATTTTTAATCTCTTAACGACTGATATGACGTAACAGAACTGGAAGTAAGAGAGTGCTTTTAAATTATATCCACCCACATCTTCCTTCCAGGATGCATTGTTGCTATAATTTTATTCAATAAATCTGGTACCTGTACCGAGGTGGTTTCCTAGAGGTGAATATCGTGGCCTGGGATATTCATTAATAATGCCCCACGATACCGAGGGTCATTCAGGCGGCTTTAAAGACATTGGTGTATAATGGTGCGGTGACAAACTACTTACGGTACTGCCTATACTGATGGAACTACCTTCACCTCCGCTACTTGGACCAATACCGGCCCTATTTAGAGATGGTATACAGAAAATGTTAGAGCCATTGTTGTTTTGAGTACTTGTAGGGCTGTCCAGAATGTTTGGTGGATTTATTCGTTTCTCCTTTTGGCGGCGATTACAGAACCAAACTCGTACGACTTCTTTTTCCATGCAGAGTTGATCTGCAAGGGAGGAAATTTCTTCACTGGTAGGTTTTGGGTTGATCATGAACGCCTTTTCTAAAGCTCCTCGTACCGTTGTTTCAATAGATGTACGCTTCTTTCTACGACGACCTATAGCCTCAGGAGTTGTTAGGGGGTTTACCATCGAACTTGGTCCATAAATTCTGAGAAATAAAATACAATAACAAATCAAAGAATAACTGTTTCACAATATTTATAATTTTTTGAAGTATGTATTTAGAAGGCAGTAAAGGTAGTCTATATTGATAATAGAGAAATTTGTACTAAGAATGAGAATAAGAGGTCTATTCGCGTTCTATGACTAGCTCGATTAAAAATTTTTCTCATGATTGGCTGGTAAGCATGGACCTATCGATAAACGTAAATAGATCTCTCAAAGTTTCAATACATTCAGCATTAAAATGTTTACAATGAAAACTAACAAAAGTTCACTTACCCTCCTGGCTTTGATATGCTAGTATCGGCATCTTCCAGCCACTTCTGTAGCAATGGTTTTAGCTTGCACATGTTTTTAAAGCTAAGATTTAGGGCCTCAAATCTTGATATTGTTGTTTGTGAGAAATCATTTCCATAAAGTTTTCCCATTGCTAGTCCAACGTCGCCTTGTGTAAAGCCAAGTTTTATACGTCTTTGTTTGAATGTTTTCGCAAATTGTTCCAACTCTTCCAAATCTGTAGTTTCTTCAGGTGATTGCTCCAAAGATCTTGGAATAGGAATGTGTTTTGATATTTGAGGTGTTCTCCCACAGTTTCCAGGTGTTGTAGGAGTTAACATTCCACCTACACAAATATTAGATGAATTTGGTGGAGTCGTTTGATTTGTTACCATCATGCTAATAGATGTGCTATTATTAGCAGGACTCAAAGATGGACTTCTTAATGGTGATGGATTTATTGGTGTTGAAGAATTTTGAGCTTTCATTTGATGTTGCTTCTGAAGTGCTTGAAATTGTTGTTGGGCAACTTGTGCCATAGCATGGAAAGAGTTTTGCCATAAAAATTGAGATGCTTGAGAATTTTCTAAGGTATCACCAGAATTATTCATTTTTGCAGTGGGTGCAGCTGTTCGCACCAATTCAATATAATTTTGAATTTGTGCCTGAAATGCTTGTTGTAAATCCTGTGGACTGATACCTGCTAAACTCAATTGATTTTGAAGAAATAGTGGTCCTAAGGGATTTTGAAGTGCAGCTAATGTTGCACTTAAATTGGTTGTTTTTTGATGATGCTCTGGTGTAGGTGACCGATGCTGATGACTTGTGCTATTTATTTGTAATGGGCTATTATTATTTGTTTTTCTCTGTTCCATTTGTGAATTATTGATTCGAGGTGATAAAGCAACATCACATCGAGATATGTTGTCATTATTGGTAAGATTCAAAACACATTCAGATCGTTCATTGTCAGTCTTTGCTAGAGCTGGACTGAGTGATCTATCTCTATCACTTAGGTCATTACAACTTTCCAGATCACCTGTAATTAAAAAAAAAAGTAAAAAAAGAAAAATTAGTTTAAATGTAAATTTTCAATTTTTCGTATGAACAAAAAAAAAACAACGCATGGAAATATTGTTCACCCTAAAATTCCTGTTTTTTTTTTTCAGTAAAAATGTTTTTCTTTTTTTGGGCTAAATTTTCATTCAACCCCGATAATTTGATTTTGGTCAAAGTAGGGAATTGAATGCAGACCAGATAGAGAAGGATATGACTGGATGGATGCCCACCACACTGCTGAAAGCCGAAGGAGACTGCTTGCTTGTATATGGTTGTAGCGGTGAGGACGCAAATTTTATTCAATCTTCCAGTTGACTGGATATTCTTAGCTTATCAACATGTCCACAACATTGCTCCAGTCAAGGATAATGCCGAAGTGGATTCATCCGTGTACAATAACAAAATAAATAAATGAGAAAATAACATGAAAAGGACAATATCAGTTGGTGGTGAGCATAAAATTGGATGATGAGGGAACGAGGGAGGAGATGTGTGAGTGCCTTTCAGATGTGGTACTGCTGTACCTTCAATGGTTCTTTTTTTTGGAAAAAAAGCGCATATTTTTCCGATTTTGTTTAGATTTGAGATGTTTATGCTTTCAATAAAACTCAATACGATGGAAAGAAATAAGAAGTATTTTGAACAGGAAAATATGGAGAGTTTTCTGTACGACGTCATATGTACATATATAAGTAGGTACATATGTATAAAGTATGTATATTTTAGCTGCATTCATAAGATGGTGCGGTGGGGCTTTAACTACAAATTCTATCGCTTACAGATGAATTGTGTAGTATTAATAAACAAAATTGTTTTACGAGCCGAAGACGTTTTACGAATGTGAATCGGTCTCTCTGGATCATATTTATTGCATTGTAAGCGATCGAGTTTCATTTCTAAATCATGCAATGAATGTATTTATAGCAAATGCATGTGCACGAACGATTTCTCTCGTCCATGATCCTGTATTCCAGGTATTGAAGATTTCTAAAAGTTGCAAGCTATAATACACTTTTCATAAACAGAGTTAATCTCAAAGCATTCGGGAGCCAAAAGCGCGCACAATAAACATAAATCTAATCTAAATGCAACCCCGGAAACTGAAATAATTATTATTATCCCAAAATACCCATTTCTTTGCAGTTTCTGTTTTCTTTGAAATCATCGACAAAGTTAATTTCAATGTTAAAAATCCCAAATTCTTATTCAATTATTACGTAGAAGGAAAAAAATCAAAACCCCCTTAATATAGAACCCCTTTTTAAGAATTTCTCAAAAAGTTCAACAGGTATTGAAATGAGCCGCCAATTAGTTATAGTCAAATGATCATCGTCTTGTTAAGAACCCTCTCATGCTAACAAACACAACGATTGAAACTAGTAATTTAAATACCAAAAATTAACTCTTTCACGCCTTCTAGCACAATAGGTAGAATAGAACAACCCTTTATTTAGGTATATATACCTACCATACATATCACAACCCTTCTAATAACAACACTTCCGCAAGTGGTTGCGCAACAAACAAACCGCCGCGTAAAATTTGAATAAATTTGTGTAAGCGATTTCACCTGAGTTTAAAGTGGCGCATAATCGCAGTTGATTACATCGCCCGAATGAAGGGATTGCACAGAGTGTGAATAAAATTGAATAGGGTGCCATATATCAGACTTTATAGGTTTCTTTTACATATAGTATAGAGGGATTGCTATCGAGATGGCAGGTAGAGGGTTATCTAACGTTATGCTATGCTTATGATCAGATCATTTGTCAAGGTACACTGGGTATATGTTATATACACAGAGACAGGTACAATGTAAATTAATGAGTCTTAAGCATGGTATTTTACTTACATGATATGAGGGGAGATAACCCATTGTTTGGAAATTTATTATATTTTCTATTAATTGGTGATTAAAAATAATAACTGTGTATATTTAAAAAAAAATAGTAATAAGTTATTTAAGGTTCTGTTTTAAAGGATTACATTGGTGGTGTAATGGATAGTTAGAACACAGCATGGCCAACCACAGACAAACCAACAATGATAGTCGAACCGAACTCTAGAGCGGATGAATAATCAATTCCACTCTTGTACGATTTTCGCACCTTTTTTCAAAGATGTTCATGCAGGATTATTTTTATATGGATCATCATGACTATGTGGAAGAATAGCTTGATAGCCCTGTAAGTGCATCGGTTGTCATCAGGCAGCATGTTTTATACAACTTCGGTGGTTTCTTGGAAGATGACAATGACGTCCTTCTTATGACTTGTGCTAGAGCGAACTACGCCAAGTTAAGAACTCATTGAACCACCGTTCTATAGTGGTCAAGGATGGTGTTTCATTAGCAAATATTCGTTTCAGATTTTGCTCGAATTGTTTTCGAATAAAACCCTCATGTCAGTTTGTACCAGAAGCGTAAGGGGGGCGGGGGGCAGGAGGAGCGTTTGTTCCCCCTGCGTCGCATCATCAAAATGTGGCGCCTTCCTAACAACGAAATTCAGATTATGCAAATTCAAGCTTAAATATACTGAATTTCTTATTTTCGTACGAAGCAGTTTATACAGGGTGATTCAGATCAAGATACCTTCCGGTATACTACGCGATTCCTTAAGGTAAGCTGATCAAAAAATTTGTTCCACATACCCCATTGTGGGTCCAGTCATAAAACACCCTACGTACCTACCTGTGATTATTGGTTTAATACCATTTTATGATCTGGCTTGAATCTGCCAATAAACCTCCAGTACTAAAACTGATTCAGGTATTGGCATGCGTTTTTTTTCCAGTGATAGAGGGTAGTAGGGGCATTAATAAGAAGTAATAAATTTGGGTTACATGGAAGAAAGTTTGTGAAATAATAACGGTATTTATGAAATTTGTGTGTAAAAAAAATCATAATTTTGGAAATATTTGAGAATAATTTAAAGATGCTCAATTAACAAATACAGAGGAATATACTTTTCGACAGCTACTATTCTTGGCAATTTATTAAGCCAACAATAACCAAAATCTATAGGCTGGTTCAAAAGTTATACTCATTTTATTCCCATCAGAGTTCACGAATATTGGCGAAATCTTCAACTGGCCACAACTCCTAAAGGAAGGTTTCTAGGTGGGGGTATGCGGAACAAAATGTTTGATCAGCTTACATCAAGGAATCGCGTGGTATACCGGAAGGTATCTTGATCTGAATCACCCTGTCTATAATATTATTAAGTATAATTTTAAAAACAACGCATATTTATTTCATCATAATTTAAACAGTATTTGCCACAGATCGGTTCTATGATGCTGCATAATTTTTGTATGTACATATATATGCAATACTTACTATAACATAACAAAACATATTAAGTAGCAAACAGTAGAACGAGATTTTAACAGTTTTTAGCTTGCGTCTCCTAAAATTACATTAACTTCACGAAAAAGAAATCCACACCGGAAAGATTGTGATTCACAGAGTCAGCCTTTATTTAAAGCTGCAGTTTATTACCTAAAAATTATTAATCGGACATTACACCTAAAACCAGGGGTGACACATATCGAAGACTTATGGCCCAGCAGCTGAACGCTGTATCTCTACCGTTCTAGCTGCACTAGATGTGGAATACTCTGAGGACTTGCTAGAGCTAAGTACTACTCAAGGACAATTCTACAGGAGCGGAATCATAGATGATGGAACTGAGGCCCTGTGAAGAGAACTGGTTACTTCAGCAGTCAATCATCCAGAGGACGAAGCTTTTACAGTAAAAGTTCGTCTAATAATAATTGACACAAATAGGAAATATCCAACAGATCCAAGCTTGTATTGAGGCACACCCATAGCACTTCATCTAAATCGAGTTCTACTTGAATTAGGTCCTTGTCAGCCTTTCATTAAAGATAGTTTTAAAAATTTTCCAAAAGCTGAAGCTGAACGTAATTTCAGTACTACTTGAATATTCTCTATCTATATGACCGATTCTAAAAATTGTGAGAACGATTCCCGTATTGAAAAAATAAATAAAAATCGAAAAAAGCTTACAATCTGTACGCTTTCATCGATACTGGGTTAATGCCAGCTGAAAGCAACTCTAGCTTAATAGGCTAGTTAAAATTAAGAAATGCAAGAGAGAGAAGCATCTGTCACGTTAGCTCAATCACCCGGAAAGCGCATGTTCCCGGTTTCAAACCCCGGACGAGGCGGTTGTTTTTTGCTTTTTGCTTTTGTATTTATGATTTAATTTGGAATCGTTAAAAATAAAACTTCTTAAAATTTCTTCTGTTGTCCATCTATTAAAAATATTTCAAATATCGAGGATCTGTCTGTCCATAAACAGTGTATTAAAATTCATGATTGTCAATGACATGTGCTCTATTTACCCTAACCTCTTGATTTTATATAAAATTTTTTTTTTTGACTTTACCAATAAGTAGTCCTACCTGCTATCTGCAATGGGTGAAGACAGATTGTCTGGGTTAGCTTTACTCTCCATTGAAAGACAGTTGGCTACTGAAGTGGATTATAATATGGTTATTAGATAAATTTTCAAGAATGAAATCTAGATGAAGGAGGCTGTTGTAGTTGCCTCATTTATTTATATTATTATTTATTTAAATACTTATATTAATTTTATTTTGCAATAATAGAATTTTGTTATGTTTTCCTTTAATATAAAATATGAATAAACTTATGTTTGAACTACTTGAAGCCTCTGGTTTGGACTACACTTTCCACTATGCTTCTGACTAGCGCGTTAACGTATCTACTAAAAATTTAGACAGGACTTTTATACAAAAATTCCAGATTTAAGTTCGAAAATGGTCGAAATCGGGCAAATATTTCTTTTTCACTGTTTTATTTGAACACTGATTGAAAACGCGTTGAAATTTTGTAACCTTCTCTTTTATTGAGGCCAGCCCGTCCCTTTAACTCGTATACACGAATTTGTCTGTCTGTATATTTCCTTTTTACTATTTTCGACACTCTCGTAGACCCACTTTGCGTCATCACAGCGAACCGGAAATTTCCATGGAAAACACGGAAAATCGGGAAAAATCATTTGAAAATTTGGTACAAATTTGATTAGTGATAAATCCGTTTCAGGAAAAATGCAGAGTTTTCCGATTTTTCCGAAAAAAATTTCCGGAATTTTCCGGTAAAAAAGTTTTCTAAATTATGCAGGATCATGTTCCCTATCAACTGGCATCATTACTTTCTCTCCGACAATGGTGAAAACTTGCAGAAAAAATCGAGGAGGTTTTTCCGGAGTTTTTCCGACCAAGGAAGCGTTTGAGCGTTTTGCAACCTAAGACAAAGTTGTAGAGCGAAATGAGTTACATAAAATTGCTTTTGTGGGAAATTCCATGGAAAACCCGAAAAAGCTGAAAAATCGTCGGAAAAATTTTCATCGATATGATTAGGTAGTGATAAATCTGTTTCAGGAAAACTGCAGAATTCTCCAATTTTTCTGGAATTTCCGGAATTTTCCAACTATTCCGGAAAATTTTTCGACAAAAAAGTTTTATAAGCTATGCGGAATCATTTTTTTTCCGTCCTACTGGCATCAATACTTTCTATTCAACAATCATGAAAACTTGCATGAAAAATCGAGGAAAATTCATGAAAATTTTTAAAAAAAATTCATAGTAATAGGAAAAGTCTGTGGAAAAAATGGAAAATCGGGAAAAATTCAGTAAATCAGTGTCTTTTCAGCCGTCATAAAACTGTTTTAAAATATCTCCATGCAGCACGTAATAACAATTTAGTTAACGTGAAAAAGGCAGAAAATAAAATAAGTAAAAAACGAGTTTTCAAACAAAACTGAGGCCAAGCCGCATGAAAAAGTAGAAAATAAACTTTTCTACACACACAGAGGTGGACTCAGATTTTATTCGCTGACAATCACCGATATATTTCAGTATAATTAATCAGAGGTAATAAGTGTTTTGATTCATGAAGAGAAAAAATATTCAAGAGAAATGTCCCAATCAAAAAATCTGAGTCCACCTCTGTGTGTGCAGAAAAGTTTATTTCCTACTTTTTCATGCGGCTTGGCCTCGCTTTTTACTAATTTTATAAGAATTCTAGATCGAAATTCGAAAACGGGCGTAATCCGATAGCTGCTTCGTAGGGTTGCTATTCAAAAATATTGTAAAATTTTTACGTATATACTTGGTCTACTACAGACAGTTCCAACCGTGCTCAATGTATATATTGAAGAGTGAGCTCTTCGATATATAAAAACCTATGAAAATTGTAAAAATTGTTTCAACGTTCGACGAATCGTTTTAAAAGAAATGCCAAAAATATCATAAAAGATCTAACGAGCACATTATCTAGATAGAGCTAATTAGACGACTTTTTCTTACTTAAATAAATTCGTACTTAATATAGTTTCCGAATAATAATTAGTAATTTTCCCATAAGAAAAATAGAAATGTCAAATATCAGTTAAAACATGACAGTTTTACAAGAGGGTTCGTTTTAATAACCTTTTTTCTCTTATTTTATCCTTGACCTTATTTCAAGATGTCAACAATGCATTCACACCTTTACACAACAATAATTCAAAGAATTAAAACTGGTAACAAGAAATGCCTTAAGAATACATCTGAAGAGTTAACCGTAATCAACCTCATCTCATAATATATAAAAACTCTTTATCATGTACCCCTAATCTGATAAATGCACTTAGACTATATAGAATGAAACTAGAAACTATTCATATAAATGACTTTATCCCTCTTTTAAACTTTTACAAATGCGAGAAACACCAATCAAAATTCACCCCAAAAAATATTTTAAAATAAGCAAGGGTAAAAAAATGCAACTCTTGTCATAATAATAAGCAACCGAACAACGATTCAAAACATCCCGCTGTTGTTGTATTCCTATTTCAAATTACAAACTCGTTTTGTCCCCGAATATCGGCTGTTTAAAAAAAAGAAAAACGAATTTTCTACAACGCCCTGATTGGAAAAAAGAAAAAAATAAATGCAAAATCCGTAATAATAATCACCGACCCAAATTGATGAATTATGGATATGCGATAAAATTATGGATTGTTGGCAATGTGGATTTATATACAGGCGCGCGGGTTGAATATAATCGAGATTTGCTATGATATCTCCTGCAGATATGATAGTAGTGTTGTTGCAGGATTTATAGTATATATTATATATTGAGAAAAGGGTAACGTTCATGTCTGCCCAATAACAGCAGATGTCCTTAATTTGTTCGAAACCTTAAAGGGATATTGTCGCCATTTTAAAATTAACTTTTTTTTTTTCGTTGCATTCTAATCGGTTTCATGGATATTGGTAACGAAAATTTCGATCTGATAATAAATTGCTGAGAATTTCCAAAATATATTTTCAGCAAGATTGCGCGGGGGAACGATTACACGCATAAAATACAGTTAAATTTAATACATTATGACGCATATCAGATGCATTCAATCATTGCCCGGTGCAATGTGCAACCCTTTCTGTCACTTTATATCAAATAAAAATCGATCCATCATAAAAAAATGTCCAATAAGTGAGGCGACGAGTGTAATTTATTGTTAACGAACCCAGATTTGTTGTTAATTGTGGACAAATCAAGGAAGCCATTCATCAGCTTGGGGTGGGCCAGGAAATTATTAGAAAGCAATATGTTCATTTAATAAGCATTTCAAGGTGAGTAAAAGAATAGTTACGTCTGACTCGCGCCTCAAAGAACGTGATACGTGATATACCTATGGACAGGCTGATGGCCTACAGCTCAATTTATAAGGTGAACTGTTTAGCGAAACTGTATTATATGACAGACTGCTTCAATGTCTATTTGTCAAAATTGTATGAGGAGATTGCCCGATTTTATAATTATATAAAAATTATATAATTTGTATAAAAACGTCTACAATATGCGTTCTCAAACAATAGTGCGGGCAGATACCAACGACATAAAAAGCAGCTGAATAAAGGATAAAGCTTTCTTAAGAGTCTTTCCCCCCATTGTGGGCATAATGGAGTAAAATTTTCTCAATTTAAAATTGAGATTAAATTAAACAAATTTGATCCATGATATAAAATTTGCTAAATAAATTTTCTAGTTTGTCTTCGACACGAAACTAATGCATATACAGGGTGTCCCAGAAATCAACGTCAAGGTGGAATCGGGCAATAGACCAAGTCGTAACAGTCATGTACTTTTCAAATTATAAGGATTCAAAAATAAATCTTAAAAACTGACACCCTGTGATGATCTTTCAAGTCCTGTGACTGCAAATATTAACTTTTCGTCAGTTTTTTTTCTGTGATATAACCATTAATAATTCTTCTGTAAATTACAGTTAAAAGTTAAAGCATAACTGCCTCAGTTTCAAATAAAAAGTTAGATTTTTGCCTAACATTGCATTCAAAATAATTACATTACCCAACTTTAACCGACTGTACTGTAAAAAATATGTACTACACAATTTTAGTAAGTAACATTAAAAGATGGCGCGTTTAATAAGGATTCTAAAATGGTATAAGACTTGCCAAAATATTTCTTAGATTAAGGGTAAAAAAATTTTTTCTTCAGGAAACCCAGTTTCGAAAAATTTCTTTTCACCAACTGAAAATGATTCTAGTGTACCCAAAGCTTGCCATAAGACCGTAACTTTAAGATTCTAGTTTGAGTGAGACAGAGAGTCATTGCATGAAATGTGAGTGAGCAAGATAGTGACCCTAGCTCGTCCAACCTTTGAGTTTTTACAAATGTGCATCGTCTACTCTCCACAGAGGGCCGACTTCCAAACCAAGTAAATGGTGAAGGAAGAGTTCCTTACATTAGCAGGACGTAGACCCAAGTACTTCGGTACGTGCAATCCAGGAAAGCACAGGAGTGCCTAAAAGTATAGCTCACCAAATTTTACAAAAACATAAGCTCCAGAATTACGGAAGCAGTTGAATTTGTCAACAATGGAATATTTGCCCGTCTGATAGCCCGATCCTTCTTAAGAAGATGTCGAACTTTTATTGCAGCTGAAGGAAGGCAGTTTGAACATCTTTTGTAAATAATAAATCTTAGCATCCAAATAATTGGTGTTTAATTTTAAATTTAAGGCAAATTTGTCCTAAATTCAACAAAAGTTAGCATCTCTAACTTGAAAGCGTCACTATCTGTCTCACTCACACTTCATGTAATTACTCTCTGTCTCACTCAAACTAGAATCTTAAAGTTACGGTCTTACGGCAAGCTTTGGGTATACTAGAATCATTTTTAGTAGGTAAAAAGAAATTTTTCGAAACTTGGTTTCTTGAAGAAAACATTTTTTTTCCTAATCTGTGTTATACCATTTTAGAATCCTTATTAAATGCGTCAACTTTTGAAGTTACTTGCCAAACTGGCGTAGTACATTTTTTTTTAATTACAGTCAGTTAAAGTTGGGTGAAATATTAATTTTCTATTCTTCGTTCGACAAAATTTGACATTTTCTTTCAAGCTGGAACAGTTGGCTTAGAATTTAAAGCAACAGGTTACATAAGCACTATTCGGGATTAGATAAGAAAAACAAAATTGAAAAAAAGTAAAGATTTGTGGCAACAGGAGCTAAACAACCATCACAGGATGTACAATTTCTCAAAAACAAAAGGAATGTCTATAATTTGACAAATACATGAATTAGATTTTTTTTATATTTTTCTAATAACTGTTACGACTTGGTCTATTGCCCTATTCCGGCGTGACGTTGATTTCTGGGACACCCTGTATATTAGAAGTACTTGGTTTATTTCTATACAAAAACAACCTTTAGCGATTATTGAACGTATAAAAGTTTACTTGTAGAAATTAATTGTGGCTTTTCTTAGTTTCTAGGATGCTTCCTACCGGGTCGCTGGTAGCTTTTAACTAATTGCTCATCTCAATTCTTAAAAGAGACATTATTTTGATTTAAGTATTCATAAGAAAAGGGAATGCCCATTTTAGGCCCGATACCTCCACACTTGAGAAATGTTTTAAACGATGCATTATGATACTTTGAGCATTTTTTATTAACAATATTTATTTCTATCTAGTGGGGGAAAGCTGGGGGAGGGGGGGTCAAGGTTTGATCTAGCACATTTTGGAAAATCTAGTACAGAACAGAATTTCTTAGATCCTGAGAAGCAGTTTAAGTACCCACACTCCTATACTCGGAGGCTTAAATGGTTATTTATAGTCATCCCAATACACACGTACTCACGTTTTAGTATTTCCCTCTTTTTTATTCGAACTGAGGTACTAGATTTTTCGTACCTTAGATCGGTAGGGTTATGTCCGCTCGGAAAACGGGTTTCACTGTACGCCTCAGCTCACTGGTAATGAGAAGAAAATTTTTCTCTGCATTTTTTCAAGGTAGGTGGTAGGGACCCCCGGCGTGGGGAGTGGTGGTTCCAATACCGCATGTTGCATATCGAATTAAAGGTCTCGCCAAGTACTATCAGGTGATGTATATTTTTCCCCAGCTACTATATTTCGCATATAACTTTGCAGTTTGTTCGTCCATGGACATTAGTGCTCTGTTGTGAACATTTTGCTCACAGGAAGTCATTATCCCCCAACACACCAACTCCACGCAATCGCGAGAAGTAGAAAAGTCCACTTTTTGACCCAAGAAAGTCGCTTAAGCTACATTCGATCGCCAAGGCTTTTGCACCGCTAGATAGAAATAAACATTGTTAAGAAAATATGTTCAGAGTATTATAGTGCAACGTTTAAGGCATCTCTCATGTGTGAAGGTGTCGGGGCTAAAGTTGTATGAAAAGTAGGCGTTCATGTTTGTTGACTTGCTTACATTTTCAACTTCTTGCAAATTTTACAATATCCAATCATTTCAATTAATTTAAAACGCTATTGCTCTAATGATAACGATTTAACTCAGTAAAATAAATTTCACAAATTAAGTTAATTCCTTCTTCATTCCCGCCACACTTAAGAGTAACCTTTAAAAGACATTAAACGCTAAAGTGTGCTCATCTCGTGTCTTAAGCGTTCCTTGTCGTCTACTTCAACCTCTGGGCTCATCTGCCATATAAATTTAATTTTTTTTTCCACATCCTGGTAGTTCAGTAGGTATATACAAGCGTAGCATAACGGAGGGTTGTATAAGTTTTTAAATAAAAGATTGCACAACCCTTTTTCATAATCGCTGTTAAACCTGAAGCACCCAGAAACTCTTCAAAGGGATGCGTCAATACCTATTTAAGTCAGTTTTAGTGCACACATCAATGAATTGAGTGTCAACGTCAAACCAACAAGATATTGCCGTTTGGCCATAATCTTTGACGTGTGTTTTGACAATTGTAAAGAGAGATTAAGGACAATATTCTGGACTATTATCCTTTCTTAATGTGAAGTAAATTTTTTGAATAATAAGCAAGCAAAAAAAAGGATGAAAAAGTTAAACGTGTTTATATATGACTTACCGGGTGATGGTATCGGTGATGGTGACTTTGATAGTCTGTTGATATCTAAAACGAGACAAAAAAACAAACACATAACATTAATTTTATTTCCATTTCCTTACTAGAATGCTGTTGTAATCATCGAAAAAGCATGAGTAAATATTTTTCTTGGAAGTCACGTATACTTTATATGGAAAATTGGTCAGGTCAAAGTGCATAACGCCCTCATGAATATTCACAGGATATTGATTATTTCCAATGGCCGAATGCACATGTCCTCGTCTTCGCTTTATTGCAATAATGTTGAAGTGGACAGACCCTCCTAATGGAGTCTCATGTGCCAAGGACTCTGAAGGAAGGAGCTCGTATTCTGCATATCTTTGAAGGCGCATAGTGTATATACATACATACATACATACATATTATGTAGATATAGCTAGAAGGATAAAGGGAGAGAGGCTACTTTTATTCATCATTGGGGGAGATATAAAATATCCTTTTAGCTGGCATATTGCGCTAGGTGTACGATAAAGGATGAGTTCTAGTTATGCAGAAACTCTTAATACATTTTTTGTGTTTGTTTTCTCTGCAACAGAATATCTATGACCGAATGGTGTTTTCTTTTTTTTTTCTTTTTCACTTAGGTATGTAATACTATATATTTGTCCACTTTTACACTCAATACTAAAGCCACATATTTTCGTCCTTTAGCGAAGAGGGACATTAAATTTATAGTTCCCAAGAGATGGTCAAGATCGAAGGATAATGCTCTGTTTATGGATTATTTTCTTTGGCAGTGTAATATGTTTTTTACGCCCGGCTGTTGCCGTGATTTGTTGGAAAGGGAATTTGAATAATAACCACCAGAAGAAGGTCTTGAAAATGTCATGGAATTCTTTTTTACCCAGGAAAAGATAAGTAATTCCCTTGAACTTTTGGGACCAATGGAATTAAATAAATTGTTCAAGTGAAATTGATTTATTATTTATTTCGATTTCTTTCAAATTATCGCTAATTTTGTTTAGTCTCTGTGTCCAATCAAAGTTTATTTCAGTTCAGGTAATTAATTCTATTCGCCTCCCCAGTGCATAAGCAGTGTTTATATTGAACAAATGACAAAAATTATTGTTTTCTAAAAGAAACCAAAGACGCTGTAAAACTAACCTGAGCAGGTCGTTCCACAGGAGGTAATAAATTAACTGATTGACCAAACCAAAGTGATATTCTAAAATCCCCATGGTATTACCGTATCATGTTACAATTTACCTTTAAAATGCCTTTTTCAAAAAGAACTCACAACAGAGAGTCAGGACAATATTCAAATCCTGTGTCTACCTGAGTTAAAAAAAAAAGATATTCTGAAAAAAAAGAAGACTATGAAATCTTGAGGTGTGTTGCATCCTACAATCCTGAGATATTTCTTCCTTTCTTGAAAAAGATAAAAAATTATTCTTTAGTCCCTTTTTTGCATTTTGCTGCATTTTAAGAAGGACAATCAAATTGTTGAGAAGAAAAAACGGTTTTATGTTAGACGGTAGGGGGATGTACAAAGGTGCAACTTGTCATTAGTAGGCATTTTTTGGGTGATTTGTAGATTCCTGTGTGTCATTTCATTACGAAGCATTCTTTTTCGTCGTTTTGAGCATGTGAAAAAGAATGCTTTTTGTGTATGATATACATACATACATATAGGTGGTACAATTAATCTATTTTAAGGATAAGAAAAGGAAATCGTTCGTCTTTATTAGAAGCATAAAATTCGATATTTTGTTCTAGTTTGTTTGACTAGAAGGAAAGGCTATTTTCAACCAAAGTAAAAAAGACGAAAAAGAGGATCTATATACATAGAAGAAATTTATATCACAACATTATGATGTTTATTTTATAAAATCACAAATGTGAGCAATTAGGTATAATGCAGCAAAAATCATTTATAGTAGGTGATGTCTATACATGTATTTGTCAAGATGCTAGAGGATTGCGTGGAAAAAAAACACAGACGAGACAATTCATTTTCTCTCTTGCAATCAATATTTTAATTAGAGTAGGTACTTTGAAATAAACTTAAAACAAATTCTATTCGTCATGGAAAAAATTTGGTTCTACAAATATTTGATAATTGTTGACTGAATGTGAAAATGTTATTAGGAGATGAATCATTTTGATGCTTTAGTTAATTTCAACTAGCAATTATTATACTTTGGAAAGGGAAAAATTAATTAACGATTACACCATGTTAGAATGCAATTCTAATCTACAATCAACATTAACTAGTCAAAATAAATAACATTTACGTACAAACATACTTCATAAATTACATTCATACTAGTAATTCTCAACTTGCATTCCATCAGTTCTTTGCCTAATAAATTTTGTAACAAAAGAGTAACCAATTTTCTGATTTGGCTGAGTAATTTACTTGCTACTGTGTAACTCACTTCTTTTCCAACCGGCGTGCAATATAGATTACATTTCTAAACAATTTCGAGTGTTTTAATTAAATCTTCTATTAAAAGTTTTTTTTTTATATATTTGCGGGGACAAATCCAGCTACGCGGAAACACCGCCATATACATATTTGTAATGTGAAAAACGATGTTGCCCTTTTTTTTTGAGAATCTACGATTTTTTTTTAGTTTATCGTATTTAGTCCGGAATTGTCGTGATCTTAGTTTTTATAACGTTACTATTTTATGTTAATTTATTTTATTCCTGTTTTTATATACCGCATAAATGTAGTGTTTATCCGTTTTTTCGTTATCTGTAAGCCGTTCAGTTTTAGAAAAGGACTCAAAACCAAAAGCAACTAAAAAAATCAAATATTTTAATTTTTTCCTCACGATCGGAGATTCCCAAAAAAAGGCAACATCGTTTTTCACATTGATAAACCCCCCATTAAAAGCAGTACAAAAAATAGTTGTAATAGAAAATATTTGAATGAAAACAAATAGTTATCATTAATACTTATACTATAATGTACGACAACTGGCCAACTGTGAAAAGGTAACAGACGCGAAAAATTGGTTGGCTAACGTTGGTAGGGGGTAAATTGAAACATGTTTTGCTTGTTTTATAAATCACATAAACTTTTAAGCTATGATGATTATTTATAATTTTATACCCTTCCCAGCCTTGCGGTTAGGAATCACCAAAATCAAAATTTTGAAATTTTAATTCAGGCTTTTTCAAAATTTCGCATCACCATTATTTTCTTATATTGAATTTAGGTTGCTCAAGGATCTCAGTTTAAAATGACCTGCCCTATCAATAACGCACCCAGGATTTGGCTTTCGGGGGGGGGGGGGGGGCTAGGTGTCCCAAGTCCTAACGAATCGGAAAAATAGAACTCTAAAGTCGCGTCCTGCACCCATCTGTGCACTTAAGGACTGCTATTGTAGATTAAAAGGTTTTATTTTATTATTTAATTTTATTATAATAATATACAGACCACATTTTATACGTAATTTGTAAATTATGTTCAGAAAACTGATATTCTGGAAGGGGACCGGTCCCGTTCGTCCCGCCTCTCGGTGCGCCCCTGTGCCCTATAACACTTCATACCCAAAATGCAACCATTTTTCTTTCACATCCAGCGAAAATTGCTTAGAAAGTCAATTCACATTAGCCGTTTTTAGGCTACATCTTATCGTTCCTGTATGCAAAGTTATTGCTAGTGTGATAGTTGAGGAGTATCCGTCATCTGTACCGAATGAATTGTTAACTAAAACCCATCTGCATCAAGCATACCTTGGCTGGGCAACAATTTAGTAGTCATCGTTACTTAATTTGTAAAGTACTTAATACATCGGATCAACTTTTAGATGTAGTAAGTAACATTTTTCTAACAACATCTTAAAAACCCTAATAATTTTAACTTTAGTTCCGATTTCCATCAACTTTTGGATGCAGTAAATATAAATTAACGACGTAGGATCAAACACCCAGAAGTAGGTATAGTACCAAAAATATTTTTTTAATTTCAAATTAATTTAATACTTAAGACGCTGACATTGAAAATTTTCAATGGTTTTGAAAATAAGGACATATTACTCACAATTGCCATTAATTATTTCCAATCTTTACAAACTGTCACAATAGAGTCCGAAACAATTTTGATTCAAGTTTGATATTTTTATCCAAAATGCATGGTAATATCACGATTTTTATGACGAATTTAAGTAGGTATAAAATGGTGCATGGTTGATACCTAAGTCAATAAAAAAAGAACATAACTACTTTAGCTCCAATTTTATACTTCTAGTTGACCGCTACTAAATTTAAAAAAAATGGATCATCAAGAAAAGAGAATACTGACAGAAGTAAAATATTTATTAACAAATTAATTTAACAGTGTGTGATGACATGAGCTTGTTACATGGAAGCATAATTTACAATATTCCCCCAATGGTTAAGTAGTACAAAATATTGTTAAATCATCTGTTAAATGCATAAAATAATTTTGAAAGTCGTTGCCTTGATGGCATTCAAGTTTCTTGGAGTTAACGTTTTTAAAAATTTTGACTATCACAATAAAAAATTTGCACAATTGTTGCCACAAAGCTTAGGTATTTTTCTCAAAAATGTAGAGAATATTCCCTAAAATGTAAGGGATATTGCCCTAAATTTTAAGGAAAATTACCTAAGGTTTGTGGCAACAATTTCTGAATTTTTTACAGTGTAGAGAGAAGATATGAAGATCCAAAAATCGGTAAAAACAAGAAAAACATTTTAGGATAAAAAGTACTCACATCTTTTCCGACCATGCCTAGGTGATGATGTGCTCAATAATTCTCGTTTAAGTATATGACTTTCAGTATCTCCTCTGGCATCCCATAATATTTGTGAAAGCACCATCATATTGCAAAATAAAATAATATTTTCCGCGAAAACCACTAAAAATTTTCAACTTTTTTCGAAGAGGGATACCACCGCTGCACATGACACACAGAATATTCTCACTGAACGAAGGTGCAAATGCAAATAATTAAATTAAAAAATTTTGAATAAAATTTCAATAAATAAAAATCTGAGACCTATTGCGATCGCATATAAAACCGAACTGAATGCCAGCAAAATGCTCGTAAAATCGCATCACTTCGTAATCGGTATATGTACGTTGCCTGGAAAGGGTGCAACTACAACAGCTACCGAGGACAGACAGGACCTTCCCATACACGACGACGACAGAATACCGTTCTTGCATTGCATCGAAATTTACTAATCCAATTTTTGTATATAAGAATTTTGCTTTAAAGATTGCTTTCTTGTTCTTGCAAGATGCTGCCGGGAATGGTCATAGTTGTTAGAAGGATCTCAAGACGATTGCACCTCCACCGATAGTTTGTATTTTTGTGTAAATATATGCAGTGCGGCTAGGCTGTGGCATAAACTTCTCGAGTAATGGTTCATGCCATCAGGAATCATCTAAAAACTTCCCCTGCAAACTGCAAGCAAAAAAAAATCCTATTCTGGAGCGCTATTATTTCTCCCCAAAGGATTCTATACCCCTCTTGCAAGCCGATTATTACAACTTTGTGGAACGTGATTTTATGTGAGATGCATTGGACTTATGGGTATGTGCATGTGTACGTGTTCGTATAGATTCTAAGGGCTTTTGTGTAGGGTTTGAAAATTTTCATTGATTTAAATTGTAGAGGGGAAGGTACAGGAATATAATTGAGAGGGGATTCATTGTTTCTATATGATTTTAAAGGGTGTGGCTTATTTTCATTTTATCTCTACAAGGATATGCATGGATTATTATTTTTCTTTAAGGAAGCATGGTAAGAATATACTTATGTGGAATGTATTTAATGCGTTTTGCAAATACATACATATTGTGAGAAATCACTCTTTTTTTTGACCAAGGGTCATTCCTGCAAGATTATTACCTACAGAGATGAATGTCAGGGGTTGGATTTTTGCACTTGTTTTCTTTTGGGATGGTAAATTGTTTAAGAAAATTTAATGAAATATGTAGGTATAGGTGTTCACCTATCCTACAAGTAGTTTTCTGAGATTTTAATTTAATTGAGATAATTTTATATTATAGGTAGTAGGTACATATATGTATGTACCTGGAAGAATATTTTTACAATGATCTTGTAAGGAATTAATAAACGAAAATTATCGTCATTAGTAGATAAAGATATCATCAAACTTAAAATGTTTGATATGTCCGGCTTAAGGTACACAATGCGTGCATTTGTCAAATATATTTGGCATGCGTCTGATTTGAGGTATGTGTGAGCTACAAAGAGGAATATTTTTCATTCGTACCTACGCTTTAGCCAAAGTCTGTAATGCGCTAACTACCTACATTATAATATCAAATGTAACTTAATAAAATTGCTTTGAGTAGGTATATTGTGGGAAGAAAGAAGACTTGAACTCCATAGCTGAGTATTGGAAGAAGACGTCAGGTAGTATTGTATAGCCTTGATGTGATCATCTGTCAACTAGTCGAAACATTCAATTTGTACGTAATTAAGTTTTTCAGGAGGTTTTTTTTTTAAATAAAATAAAATATTTGCAATATTTGTCCCCAATTGTTGCCACCTAATCTACAGATCGTAATGTTTCTTAAACTCCGGGCTTTCGAGTACCCGGTCCTTATCCGGGTACCCGGGTTTCACGGGCAAGAGCCGAGTAACCCGGGTACTCAGTTCTTTGGAATCGGGTAGTGAGGAATCGATTCCTTGCAATAGGGTATTGAAAAATTAATTTGGTTAATTAATAGGGAAAATCAAGCAAAACGCGTTTCGGGTAGCTGAATTAAATTCTCTTATTATGACTGAATTCACCATTTCACTAATGTACCGGAGTATTGACAAATTAAAAGCCGATTGTACCCGGAATCGAAAATCTTGGCATCGATTACTCGGGTACTCGATTCCATTTGAACCCGGGTACTAACCGGAACCTTAACAGATCGTCGAAATGGCAATCACGATATGTCAGGGGCTGTGAGATTTTGTAATGTTTATTTTCATTTCATCAGACATCTAATGCTGATTGCTCTGTTATAATGCATGAAGTAGACTAAAAAATTATTTAATACATAACCATAAAAAGCCTCTGCCTCTTTATTTACAGCTAAAAACGTAGGCGATCTCCAGTGCCATTAGGCTACAAAGAGAGAAACAGAAAGAACTATAAACAGCTCAACCATCAATATCTGCTTGGATAGCTAAACCGCTTTCAAGGATCTAAAGTCCTTCAACATTAAGTCAAGAATAGTCTGGAGTATATACAAAACCTCAAAACATTGGTAAAAAGAAATAAAATCATCTTCACGTGAGTAGATACCAGGAGGACAGAAGATGCAATAAAATTGCTGACGGTCTACCAAGAAGGATAGCGGAAACTATCTCTGTACGACCAGAGACATTTTGTTGGCCTTCTGAACACTATGGTCAATATCTGATAGAAAACATACAAATCGACATATTAGGGCGAATAACAAAGACTACATTTGGCAATAGTTTTCATTAACAACGCTGAAGAATAAACAAAAGAAAGAACTCCTCCTTCTTAAGAAACTAGAGTTTCAATTAATTATAGAGCTATTTTGGGGCACATCCTACTGCTTTTGCCAGAATAAATGTAACTTCCTTCCCCCCTTCTTAGTGGTTAACCATCAAGTCTATCAAATAATTTGTTCTGGTCTTGATATTGGGTTTGATAACTTAATTACAGATCTACAATATTAGGAACGATCAGTTTATTTAAAATAATTACTGATTTTCCATTTGACATAAATATTTTTTTTTGTTTCTATACTTTTACTGCTAAAATTTTAGTAAAATGGGATTTAAGGACGATTGGAGCTGATACTTCTGCGTTTATGCTTACTAGCTTTAAACAAGAACAACTTAGTAGATAAAAAGTATAGCTGCCAGCATATAGCCTATTTAATAAATACTATAATAAATATATAAGAGATGACCTACATATATGTATATTGTATTATATTCAGTTATATTCATATAGCCACAAACAAAATGAGGTCTTAATATTTTTTCAAAATTTCTTCTATATATAAAAAAAAAAAACAAGAAATCCTACAGGTAAAAACCCCTTCTAACTTTTTCGATAAAATCAACAAAAAAACCTCAGAGCGGTGCATCCTTCATTCTGTTTGAAATTCACAAAATATTGCATGGAAATCCCAAATAAGGAGACCCCGTGACCTGATTAGTTTTCAATTCTAAAGCAGCCTTATATTTTCACGAATTTTGAAATAAAAACTGAAATTGAGTAAAAAAAAAATTCTAAGAACTCGAAATAATGCGACGACGACGGTTCTAAAATCGAAAGGCTGCATTTCCTACGTATTATGTAGACGTACTCGGGGCTGCTTACCTTGAATGTGCAATTCCTTCTTTCATTCAACACGATTTCCAATTTTTCACGTGTTTTTCTATACCCTTGATGATGAATTAAATGAGCAGAAAAAAAAAATGCAATCGAGTGGTTAGGGTAACTCCATAATTCAATTTTTTCTGCTTTTTACATAGAAATTTCATTTTTTAAGAGATTTGTGTGTCAAATCTTGCGCAATAAATGCGAATGGTGAAGAACTCAGTACAAAGAAAATATATACGGGGAGGGGACTGACTGAAATTCTAATTTTGATGCTTTAAAGAGTTTTTTAACGGACTTTCTCACGAGTTTTTTGTGACCCTTGTTTCGATTTTTAAAAAGAAGACGTAAGATAAGGGATGAAGTAATGGTATTTTGCTTAGGGGATGATTTTTTTATCTTTTACATGAAATCATGTTGCGACCCAAATTTATGAAATTAGGAAATTCCATCCATTTCGAATAGGTGAAATATTACATTTTGTAAATTTTGTATTTACTTTATAAATTAATTTCCTTTGAACATCATTAGTATTTTTATTATTTGTATTCTTTCCTGCAATTCCATTAATCCTTCGTGAAATATTGTGCGACCTGACAGATAGAGGAAAATAATTTTTTTTTGTGTCTGAAATTGGTCTTCGATCGTTTTGGTGGGCTTCAAGTAAAAAAGAAAAATCCCCAATCTTGTTTCATCAAACAAGCCGAATTATCTTTTTCCCCAAAACGTTAAATATGCTGCAGGTTGTTTCTTTAAATTAAAGTTTGTTTGACAATTTTATAGACCCCTACCTCCTCCCACACTTCATTCTACTGTCATATATTATGGAATAAGTTCCAAAGTAGTGCGTAAACTGGCAAACGACTTAGCACAGACTAATTGTTTACCTTTATCAAAGGCTTGGTGTAGAGTGTTCATCTATTATCTATATAAGATGTCCTGAAACAAGCAGTTTGGCGCATACAATAAGCTTAATATTAACTTATTTTGGGATAGTATACAAGAATTTATTGAAGAATATAAAATTGAAGTTAAAAACCAAGTGGGAATATCGTAGCTCAGGGAAATTGGAGCTATGATGTAGGCGGATAAACAAATCCTTATGACACTGAACGTCACTATTTAAAACCAAGAGCGAAAATGATAATTTACTCTTCCATTCAAAAATAAGTTCTCCACCGCTTAAGCACTATAAAACCATCTCCAAAGTAAAAAACTGCTCATCCTACAAAAAAAAAACAAAAAAACATTTTTTCTTTCACGGAAATGCACATTCCAGATTTTCCCACCAAACACTTTTAAGTGAGAGTTTTAAAAAATTTACAACTCCATTAGGTGCCACTTTCACCCTATACAGTTGGTATCTAATAATCCTCAAATACTACATCTATCCTATATAGGACACCATGAACTGCATTTGACCACTACAAAGTATTATAGAGGGGGTGGATGGTAAAATGATAACGCCAAGCAATGAGCCAGGGTGAGAAATAAAATTCCGAAATCCAATAAAATCACTTTGCAGGAAGATAAATCCTTTAGCACATGCTGTCCATCCTCCTTGAATTTGCTGTCGTCGTCGTCGTCGTCGTCGTCGGCAGAAGTAAAAGTTCACTACCAATACGAACAGAGAAAATCCAGTACTCAAACTAGAAATTATTGGACTTGAAATGAACTTAAAGAGAAGGGTTGATGGACTTTCAGTTAACTCCACCCTTCAATATCTGCAACTGATGTGCTTGAATCTAAGAGAAATAAGATGTCTTGCTGGTTAGATATTGGAGTCTGCTGTCTCCCTGCCTCCCCCTGATTATAAGAAGAGAAGTTTTTAATATGCACAGGTTGTTGTCTCTATGGGGATCCAAGATAAATCTTTGTTGTGTGTGGTTCGGTATCTTTCTAAATGGACTGGACTGACTATGCAGATGATATTATCTTCCTGTTAGTACACATTCAAATTCAGAGACCAACTAAACGCCATCTGGCTTGACTGATTGAAAACAATCGGAAAATTACCGAACATCACCCCATTATGTTCCCTTAATTGCTAGAAGGGAGTCGTAATTCTGAAAAGAAATGGGGTGCCATTTTCATTTATACATAGACGTATACGTACATATATACAAATATATATTTACTCCCCCGCATTCGTATTCAACAGCAGTAAAACAAACATGCACAAGAAAAATTAATTAATGCCCTTGTCAGTAGGTGGAGTTATAGGTCCAGCTCACATATGGGATTGAAATCAAAAACTCTTTCCTTTCTGATGCATGAATTTATAAAATCGCGTTGTGGAAACACATTCTTCTCCACCTTCACCCAGCCATTGAAAGAGCAAAATAAATGGACTTCGACATGAATGACAGTTACTTGAGTAATTCGATATTCTAATTAAAATTGGCAAATTCGAGTATTCCCACAGTGACGAACGTTCCTTACTGAAAGGCAAACAAAACCTCTACGTTAAGCGAACTTTCTTAGGATCAGCCCGAAGGATAGGTCTCTGAGATTGCGGGAGTGAGGGCTCCTTCATTGGCTTTGTTGACTTCGATTTTATTTGCAAATTGAGTCGAAGCTAATCAAATAGACTCGATGTTAGTATGTATGTATGTACGCTGCTGCGGTTCATTTGTTCTGTTCGTATATTTTCATCTATGCCTGCCAATGTAGATGTATAGTTTTTTTTCCACTTGTTCTACGTCCGATGTCGTCCGCCTCGAATGGTTATTTACCGAGTAGTGGACGGATGCTTATCTCAGAACATTGTATCCAAATCAGGGAAGATACTGGACCAAAGAAGGAATACGACCAAAACTACATCTACATCTTCTTGAACTCATTCTGCGACTCTGTGTCCACTTTGAGTAAACAAATGAACGGTGACAGGCTGATTGGGTACACTTGCAGAGAGAGCCAGGCAGTTCCAATCCAACTGTCTGGAAATTTACTTGAGTGCTGGACACATTTGGGCAAGTAGTTGTTTTACATTGAATTGGAAGGTTTTACATGTTCTGCAAATAAGTAGGAATTAAGGCCATTTTCCTTTGTAGGGATTATGTTGGCTATATTATATTATCAGGAATTAGATGGGATGGATTTAAAGTAAAGATTTTGCTTTAATTTGGTAAATAGCAAAAATCGTAGTGTTTTTAGTTAACATGCTAAGAAAGGTAGTAAAGTAGCTAAATACCTAACAGGTAACGCCTATGACCTGAACGATTTATAAGAAATAATCAGATTCAGAGTGCTTTTAAGGACATTACTTTCAAAGATTTTATTTTGTGCTATAGATAGAAGATTTAGTTAACTAGCGTTTAAGGTAACAAAATGTTATAACAGCTTTAATCTATGTCTCGTTATAACAGTTAGAATAGTAAGCTGATTTGACTCAGATAATAATAATGGAATAAGTTAATCAAAACATGTTATTATCTATATCAAGAAAATAATTTAATAATTGATTTTATTATCCGTATAAGAACTTAACTGTTATATATTGGTGCAGTGCTCTAACTGTTATAACAAAATGAAAACGAGAACGTTTTGATTGGTGGTAGACAAAACTTGCGTGAAGAAAACACTACGTTTAGTTTGTATCTGCTAAGCCTCGTTCATGGAACTTGAAATAATCATCAAATAAATGTCATTGAATTTTTCGTAGTACACTTAAAGGAAATCCTCTTCTAAAAAAAGGATTAATTCAAAAATTTTTAACTGTTTCCTTGCCTAATCTTTACTGTAACAACCACAATAGAAAATGAGTAATTAAAATACGCCGTAAGTGGGGGCGATGTATTTGATCACATTTTCATAGATTTCATAAAAGCTTATCACATCGGAAATGGTTTTTCCATAGAGAGAGAAAAAAAATCTGCATTTAGATATATTCTCCTTCCTCAATTATGGAAGGGAAAAAAAAATTTCCTATAACAAGCGGCAAACCTGGTCAATAATGATTGGTTTAGGATGGCCTATGTATGTATTTCAAATCGGTTTCTTTGTCAAAAGTGGCCCGGAAATTGAAAAACGCTGTTTTGAATTTTAAATGAACATTTTACGAAAATTTCATAAGGGTTAAAGGCATGCAATCAATTGGTTTCGGGTCGGGTCGGACTGGACCCTCTTTTTTTTTTTCTGTATAGTTACAAGAGAATTGTTAAACAGTTCTTTAAGAATACTTGAGTGTGGTACTCACCCTTGGCTCCATGTTCTTGCTTCATTTGATTCTCGACATATACATCAGGATCGACACTGTCAATGCTCCTTCTCGTTGTGGTCTTCTTAATTTCCATGCGCTGCTTTTGTTGCTGGAGCTGGTGCTCCCGAATCAGACGATCCCGTTCATGAAAATGTGAGGCTAACAAACTTTTCTCACGTTCTGAGCTGACCAAAGTTGAGGGGATGCCGGCTAGACTATTATTTAACGCCGGAAAATTATCAGAGCTATGTCTTAGCATCTCCTCTCCTCCGGGGTGGTTGTTCTGGAATATGGGCATGGATGGCTGGGGTGGTAGTTGTGGTGGAGTTGTTGTATACGAGTTTTGGGGAAGTCGATTACAACCAGAATTGCTGCTGCTGCTGACATGGTGATGAGGTATATGATGATGATGGTGGTGTTGGTGGTGGTGTTGTTCGGCTGCTGCATTCATAGAGGAATTAACCGACGCCGACGTTGAAGATGTCGGAAGTGTTGCGGGGGGCGGTTGTTTTTGCTGCTGCTGCTGCTGCTGGTGGTGGTGGTGGAACATTAATTCATGGAATGGCAATGTAGAATTCGTGCTACTAAAAGTCATACTACTCAGAGCTTTTGGTAACGTGTCTGTGTGAGTTGTTAGCGATGAGGTTTTATGGGGTGGCATTAGTAGAAATTGGGCGGCTGTTGATTGTAGAAATGCGTGTTGCGGCGGTGGATGCAATGGGGAGCTGGGTGGTGTTATATGGTGCGAAGAGGTTTTTTGATGGGATATAAGAAATGTTGGAGAAGATGGGGTTGAAATCTGATTGTATGGCGTTGACTCTTCCTTAATATGAAGTGCCTGCTCTTGAATGGTTTGTTGTGTCTGCTGCTGTTGCTGTGGTTGTTGTTGTTGTGTTCGATGTGTTTGAGACTGTTGTTGTTGTTGTTGTTGATGATGATAATGAAGGTGTGACGACATTAATGGAGTTGTTGCAGTTGCTAATATATTTTGTTGAGAGAATGCCTGACGCCATTCATCTTTGTGATCTGACCAAAATTTATCTGTAAAAGAGATATATTTTTTTTTATTTTGAATAAATATGATATTTTATTATTATTATTATATTTTATTTGTTATGTATTATGTGTAGGTGGTATATGTGTACTTTGTACATAAATATATGCATCTGCAACCAACTGATACAATACGTACTTGAATTGTAAACGTAGAGTTGGAAAATTTATAATTGTACCTATACGACGTGTCTAAGCTTTAGCTATTAGTCATTCGTAGTCAAGTTGGTGTCTGGTGTAGAGGTCCAATGCATAACTGGACTCTATACAAAGTTCGAACACAGCCCTAGTTGATTTTTTTAGGCAAAGGAGGGGGCCAAAGGTCGACAAGGTAGCTGTTGATTGGATATACATATTAATGTTTTTACAATCATGTATCACGAAGTAATATAGCCCCGCTAAATTGATGAAATTCTCGAAAAGTCCTACTACTCTCCAGTTTTGTAGTTAGCTGTTGGTCTTCAATTAATGCCTAATAGTAGAAGCCAGCAATAAATATCTAATCCAGTTGGTTAAATTTAAAAACCAATTGGATTAGCTATTTACGAACTCGATTATCACCTTGAACCTAGCTTCCAAATCTTCGGCAAGAACGAAACACTGGCATTTGATATACTTGAATGTTTCATCTTACTTTTTACACAGTCGACACAGTTCGCAGTTGGATTTGCCTATCTTCTTCAGAAAATACTGGAAGAGGCCATGTCCAGGAACTGCATTAGTAAAAAGCCTGAGCGACTGTCCGCTAAGACCAATATTATTTTGCGTATCTGTAGTGGAGAGGGGATGAAGAATTCCTTCGGTTGCTTCATACTAGGTGCGCTAATTCAGAAGAGATCCAGTTTTACCTGTCTTTCAATTTTTGTAGTTATCCACTAAAGTGGCGTTATGTTAGCTCAAATTTTGGGTAATGACCAGTTTCAGTTCCGGTCTTAACCAGACTGTCCAATTTTTTATTTTTTCCACTCCTTCGTTCCTTCGTGTCCAAGGACGCATAGTCACTACGAGTTTGAATTTATAACTCCGAGTACAAACTAAATTCTCTGAAAGTCAGGCAGCCATTAAGGCGCTGGATGCCATGCTGGTTATATCAAAACTTGGTGCAATTATGCAAGACCATCCTTGAGGAATTGATTCTATGGGTACCTGGCCACAGGGATAACCCAGGCAAGGAGATGGCTGATAAGTTGGCCAAAAAAAGCTCTGAAATGGATAGCTCCACAGCGATGGCTTATGTGAGGATCCCGATCGGAGCTTTAAAAGAGGAGTTCATTAGGGGTGCCTATCAAAACGCAGGCCTCAAATGGATCAACAGGGAAACCTGGTGAGGCAATTGTGACTAGCATATCACAGGAAGAAGACAAGAGAACTGCTTAATGGCAGTAGAACACATACCAGGATTCTAGAAGGGGTCAATACGGGTCATTGCGCTATAGAAGACCATGCTAGGAGATTGGGAATAGCAGTAAACGATTTCTGCAGGAGATGTAAGGAAATCGAATCAGTCCAACACGTATATACTTTGTGAATGCCCCGCTCTGATGTATAAAAGATGTAGTAGGTTATTTACACGCAAAAGTTAAAAAAAAAACAATTAAAAAGATCAAAGACAATTGCGATGAATAACAACAAATAGTATGAGCGACATTTTTTATTAAACCTTCAGGACTTTCAGGAACTTACATATGTAATCGCTGACAGTTGCAGCAACCATCGCGTCATTGGGTGAGACATTGTAGACCTAACAATATCAAAAATAAGTTAACATGAAGCCCACAAAGCTATATATTATTCGTATTACTCAGATTCCATATTCCTTCAAATTATCTTAATCTTGTAATTATGGACGAAACAATTACACTTTTTTTTTTTGTTCAAATTATAACAACTTTATATTTAGTAAGGAAATAAATTGTGATATCAAAAAGAGATTAAAACCACGTGTCAAGCCACGCGTCTCATTCCATTGTTATTTCCAGGAAAGGTACCCAAAGGATTATACCACATAGATAACCAAATCAAAAGGAAATAAAATTTACAGACCCGTGCTGTATATGTTGTCATTAAACCGTAAAAGTACACCAAGTAAACCTGAACCCTATACTCACTGGCAAGAAAAGGAAAAGGGTTGAAAAATCTTCCAATTGGGTCTGTAGGTACCCTTTTCCCCATTAATTTCTGAGATCTTGTGCTTGCCAACAGAAAAATCTTTGAAAATTTCCATCATAGTCGACGATATCTTGGCTTGCCTCCGTTTTGCGTTTTTCAGTTATATGCTCGCATATATATGTAGGTTTACTTCCAAAAAGGATTCAAGTACAATAGCGTGCCAAAAACGTTCGCATTAAGCAGAATCCTTTCAATATTTAGCCATCAATGAAAATGAAAGGATATCACTTTTCCTTTAGTTGAATTCCATGGCATATGGCTAAATTCGGCGTGCAATATCCTTCGAATAACTAAAATGAAAAAAAAACCCTAAAAAACTTTACGTTAAATTGGGAAAAAAGGAAAACGAATTCGCTGAACCGCCTGTTTCATCTTCTTTTGTGTGCTGCATTTCTTTCAGATCGTCTCTAAGCCGACATTAGGACGTAATCTAAAACTGTAAAAAAAATTCTTCTTTTCGAATTCTTCATTTCGATTTTATTAAGACATGTGTGGTGTGTGATTACATTGAAATGAAGTAAAGGCTGCGAAGGAGTTTGTTGCAATTTAGTGTGTGCATATGACCGACCAATGCCATTGTATAAAGGATTGAAGAAGGAGGGTTGCCTAACTTTGAAAGGGATTTAATCTATAGTTGCATGCACACCGGTTTCCTTTGATTCTGATGCATTTCAAAGACGTTTAATAATAACGAAAAAGGATTTTCTTATAACTTTCATTTTTCTTGCGTATTAATTTTTTTTTATTTAACAAAGATTAGTACACAGATGACAGCATCAAATTGAGTAAAAAATGATTCAAAATTAATAGAATTGATGAAATTTGGTTTTGGATGTTTTTTTTTCATTTGCGATCTAAGTACCTACGTGGATTTTTTTATGATAATATAAGGTTGTTGGATAAAGCAAGCCACCCGTCATTCGACCCATGTTAACCTACGGTTCAGCGGTATGGTGGAAAGCAATGGACTTCGCCAACCATCGCAAGATGCTGGAGAAGATTCAAGGGCTGTGCCTTCTCAGCGCAAGCGGCGCTTTTAAGTCAACTAGCACCCGGGCTCTGGAGGTTATCCTCAATATACACCCGGAGCAAATACATATCAAGCAGAGGGCATCCTAACCTCGGCTGGCTTCATGGGGGAACAAGGGCTCCACATGAATCCATTTATGAGTTCCTGCAGTCTATCGCACCTGGCATTGACAGAGATAGCGACTACTTCCTCGAGACCATGCTGGAAAGCAATTTTGAATATAGAATTCCATCCAGGGCAGAATGGGAATCACATTCCGTGTTTCAACCATTGACAAACCCAATTATAATATATACTGATGGTTCTAAGTCCGTTGAAGGCACCGGAGCGGGAGTTTTCTGTGCGGAGCCTGAAATTGAGTTCTCCATTCACCTTGAAAACCATTCCACGGTTTTCCAGGCAGAAATCAAGGCTATCCTTGAAGCGGGAAGACAACTCCTTAACTCAGGCACTGAGAATAAGGAGATAGGCATCTGCTCGGACAGCCAAGCAGCTATCAAAGCTTTGTCTAAACCCTTTATAACCTCCAAATTATTAACGGAGTGCAAAACCACCCTGAATTCCCTTTCTTGGAATAACAGGGTGATAGTGCAGTGGGTGCTGGGGCACAGCAACATCAGCGGGAATAAAAGGGCAGACGAACTTGCTCGTCTTGGTGCAGCCTCAGAGGAACCTGCCTCTACAATTGGGATTGCACCAAAACACCTTGTCTCAATCATTTCAAGCTGGGCTGACCGCCAACACAGTCGCCTTTGGTTAGAAGATCCTACGGGTAGGACAACAAAGGAACTGTGGGGTACACCAAACTTAAATCATACGAATAAGCTCCTAAAACTCAACAAGCTAACCCTGAGAACTCTGGTGTCCATTCTCATTGGGTATTCCTCTCGCAGGGGCCACCTTCACAGGATGAGACTTGTTGATGATCCTATATGCAGGGGTTGCGGAGAGGAGTCCGAAACAGTGACCCACTTTCTATGTCACTGCCCGGCACTCTCAGGAATACGCTACAGAATTCTTGGTTCACACCTCCTGGAAGAGTTGCATGATGCCGGCAAGGAGGGCTGGGAGCCAATATTGAAATTTATAAGAGCGTTCGGTTGGGACCTATGAGCGATCGCTCATGGGTCTGGAGGGTGAACAATGGGCCTTGACTTGGCCTTCGTTCGGGGGACCTGAAAGGGGTCCCAAACCTCATAAATCAATCAAATACCTTTGGAGGCAAAAACAGTCATCGGTATTTGAAATTCTCCTAAATATTTTAGCATCGTCGGCATAAAGTAGGCAGTCACTCTCAATAAACGATGGTAGATCGTTAATGCAGATCAAGAAAATAAGAGGACCGAGGATTGTGCCTTGAGGAACGCCAGATAGCTGTTTATAAGGGATAGATCGGAAGCCATTAAGAACAACTAAGCTGCTTCGATTAATTAGCAAGGAGAAAAACCAAGAGATTGTATTTGTGTGGAAACCTAGTTGCGCCATTTTGAAAAGAACACGTTTATGTGAAATTTTATCAAATGCCTTTGAAAAATCAGTATAAATGGCATCGACTTGCGCGCATTCATCAAGAGCGTTAGCGATAGTGTCAGTGAAAAGTACAAGATTGGCAGTGGTTGAACGTCCAGGAAAAAAACCATGCTGTTGGTTACAGATATGCGCTTTGACTTGGTAGAATAGTTGACGATAGGTAATTCTTTCGAAGATGAGAGCAAGGCTGTTAGATATTGATATAGGCCGATAGTTAGTAATAAGTCGAGGGTCACCAGATTTATAAATCGGGGTAACAAAGCTATTCTTTAATATTTGAGGGAAAGTATTCGAGTGAACAGATAGGTTAAACAAATTACGTATTGGTTCAGAAAGCGTGCGAGAACATTTCTTGAAGAACAAATTAGGCACCCCATCAGGACCGGGGTTCTTATTACAATCTAACTAATTAAGTATATTTGAGACCGCTGCAGAAGACACTGTGGATATGCTAAAACAACTATTATTTTGAAGAGAACTGAGTGAAGATAAGTCCAATGAATGATCCTGCCGCGAGTAGACAGACGCAAAGTATTTAGAGAACAGTTCACATATTTGGCTGTGACTAGTTGACTTAACGTTATCATACTCCATTTCTTTGGGATAGAGATTAGACTTTTTTTAAATTTTTAGTATAAGCCCAGAATGATGAATACGTCGAGTGATTCATATTTTCTCGCATCTGCTGTGTTGAGGAAGTCGATCAAATTTAAATTTATATAAAACTGCTATAAAAGATACATTTTCTTTCGGCATGCTCTAAAATATGTTGGGGTCCATTCCGGAATGGACTACCTATTTCATAATCTGTTTACTTACTCTGCTCTGGTATACCATGTGATATCTGGCTACTCTTGCCATCTAGAGGTACTTACTATAGATCCAGTCAGCTCTGAGCCGATATGTGGGTAGCCTATATGTATACAGAAACTATACTAAAATCTGTATTTAATGGGCGCCTTGTATACTGGAGGAGCATCTGAGGGATAGTAAGGTGCATGTTAGATTCTGAGATGGATTAATCATCGCCTCATGTTAACTGAGGCAGCACTTTCATTATAATTGGCAGGCTCATTGATCCCACCTGTCCAGTCCAGCAACAGGTATAGCGATAAATATCAACATTTTTATTATTTTTGAAATGGAAATGAAAAAAAGGACAAATTCTAGAAATATTATTGACAGATTAATATTGAAATATTAATCTTCACTACTATACCGCAGTCGATATCATACATACATATGTCTCTCTAAATACCTTTTGCATTTTGTACTAGATTTCACCTATATACAAATTATCTTCAATGAGATATTTTATATGCAACTCTTTTGTAAAATGGTGAGAAAATTCAACAAATATTGTTATTTTTCATATTTTGTTTTATAGTTCCATAAAACTTGCCTTCGAATAGCTACATTACACTAGATGCACACGAAACGAACAAATTTTAAATGATTTGTGTAAAAAGCATCAATTTCAACTTGTTAATGAGTAACAAAGGGAGTTTACTACACTGCTGAGAAAGCAGATATGAGCGAGGAAATAGCCCGAAAGATGCAACCGCAACACAACGAATACGTATTCGTAGGTATAATATGTATGTGCATCGAAGTTTTCATTATTTAGTATTCATTTATGTATACAATTCAGGAGCACTTAAATATTCAAAGTATTTAATTTTTATGACTAATTTTCTAATGAGAATACCTCACGATTCATGCTTTGTAGAATTCTTGAGCATGATTCTTGTATGTATGACGGTTATTGTTTTTATGGATTATATTAGTAGAGCTCTCCTTATGTGGTGTGATAAAATTAAATTAACCGAATCCTTTTAAATTATTTATAATGTATACATATACATATATTTATTTTGTGAAGTATAGAGAAGTAGGTACTGAAGGGTGAGATGAACTCTTTTAGTTTTGTTTTATAATCTATAATAATAATATATAAAGAAATCTCATTTCCGCTATTATAATCTGTGAAGACTAAAATTATGCAAAAAAAATAATTCTTAAGAATGCACAAAACCCATCAAAAGATAATCCTTCACAGTTCGATGTATGTATGTGTATTCATAGGACTAAAAAAACCCATTAGTCAGTATCCTAAAAAACAAAAATCGTGCAAAGGACTAAACATTTTCAAGCCCATAATTATCCTGTGTGAGCATGATAATCAACAAAAAGATACGTATAGATAAAAAATGCGAAAAACTATACTATGAACAAAAAACTCGACATAAGTCACTCCAAAGAGATGCAAACGAAGAAAAGTCAAAGATGTTAATTCTCGTGTGGCCCATTAATAAGAGGTGGGTATGAACAATGCAGGTAGGACCGGATTGTTGGCGCCCTTTTGGTCCGAAATGAGAGTCCTTCCGCATTAAAAACCCACAAAAAAAAACACTTCTGCTGCTTATGCACTTGTACTGAAGATAGGTCAAAAGAGGAATAACATTTGGCCGTTAGTTTTTTATTTTATTTTGTTATTTTGCTGCGCTTTGTACCTGAACAGGTATTCTAATTTCTCTCTGACGAGAAAAGATATGATGCATACATACAACGTTATAAGAAGGTAAAAGGAATAGAATCAAAGATGTTCTCCGCATATAATTGAGTGTCATAATTTAGTCAAAGAAGACGGAAATTTTGGGTTACGATTACTGCGGTAGAAAATTATTCCTTGGAAGGATCATAATTGCTGAGGATGATGGTATCGCCCCTTTGCCTTTTCGTTTTATTAAAATATCTTATACATAAAAAGTATTGCCAGCAGTTATTATTTCTACATTTATATTAGACAAATAAACAAATAACAAGATTTTTGGCGGGAATTTTTTTAAAAAGTTAATATTTATCAATAAATGGGTGATTTTAGAGTAGTCTCAAATTTAAATATCGAACAAACACAGAAATATTTACCATCAGCGATTATGGATGATTTAGTTAGTGGAGAAAATGCTGGCCACAGAAAACATCTTGCCAAAATTCTTAAGCGTAGATCCCAAATTGAATATGGGATATATGCCCACTATTGGAAAACTATGAAGGGAAAAAGTTAATGCAAACCTCAGATATAGAGTCACAGATAAGGTACGTTTATCTATTTATTGTCTCAACGAACTCGGTTAGGTTCCATGACAGTGGCGGATCCAGAATTCTGGTGAGGGGGGCGCAACTATGGTTTAAAAATGGTATATGCTGAACACTGAACAAAGGTTTGAAGACACTCGCCACCACTCGCAAATGTCAAATACACAAAATGTATATCACTTAAAAGATACCAGTCGAACAGATTAGCAAGTGTCTACCACTCGCAATGAAGAAAGTTCCTCAAGGTTCTTTGCCTCTCCGCCGAAAAGTTAAAGGAGATGTTAAAATATTCATTTTGTTTTGGTTTATAAATGGTGGAATCATCTATTTTAGTTAGTAAAACTATGAAATGTATTTTATTCAAATTCATCATCATAAATTGTGTCTTTGTAAAATACAGGAATTAAGAATTTACAATACAACATTTATTTAAAATAGGAGTCACACAACAGATGCAATACATACCTTGTACGTATATAACTTCGTCGGCAAGTTAAGAAAGTGTGACTTCTTTTGTTTTTTATATTATTAAGCCAAGCTCAGGAGATATCCTATCAACTAACATGGCAAGAAGGTGATAAAAAAAGGAATTAGGGAACGTGAGAAGAGTGACGAATGTGCCGAAGTATGTCACCCTTAAACTTTCGCAGATTGCATGCCGGAGGAAAAACAGAAGTTGGTAGACTGTTCCACGTTCGCATAGAGCTATGGATAAAAATTCATCACGGAATTTTAATTTTCGGCCGAAAGTATTTTGAAGGGTAAAAGGATGTGCGCGGCTTGTAGTGCGAGTATTACATACAGGAATCAGGGATCAGACAAGATATTTCATCAGAACATTGACCATGCATGTAGAAATATAGGAATGAAGGGGAACCAACATTGCGGCGGTGCTCGAGTGAGTCCTATGACAAGTTTTTGCACATCACCAATGATCTGAAGGCTCTCTTTTGGACAATATCCAATGAAGCTACTGCTCTGCGACCAGCCCTGGTCTACATATGGAAATTGTATTCCATTCTAGGTCTGATGTAGGACTTGTAGAGGAGCGCTAGAATCGATGGGCTAAAATATTTCTTACACCAAATATTAATGTCAAGAATGCATAAAGACGGTGTATCGTCAAGAAATCCTCCATCAAAAGAAACGAGAGTGGCAAAATTATGATCTTGTTTTAAAGAGATGGGACAGCTTGGGAACTTAGATGTATTGATATCGATGCGATTCGGTTTGCTCCAAGCGAGGATATTATCAAGGTGGTTATTCAATGAGCTAATCATGCAATCTAGTTTGATAGATGTGAATTTCCTCTGTAGTACCCAAGAGTGTCAATGGAGTAAGCGAAACCAAAGGTACTGACATCGGCCAAACAATGGATGGGATTGAAAGTAAGGGAAAGCAGATGATTAATGAAAAGCGAGAAGAGACATGGAGAAATAGCAGAGCCCTGAGGCACCCTGGCATTTATTGGCTGAGATTGAGATGTAACGAAGAAGATTTCTCGTCTAACAGACTGAAATTTATTGAAAATAATTTCAATAAATTTCAATAAATTTATTGAAAATAATTTCAATAAATTTACAAAATGCATTTAAGTGCAAAACAAAAAAAAAAATGATTGAACTTTTCGACCCAGCGATCAGAGAGGTCTCATCGGTGTTGTTATCTCTGATCGCCTACCATAGAAGAGATGTAACGCTATCTAATATAATACGTATTAATCGACCAGATAAATCACTTTACATTCATAATAGAAGAGGACAAGAGGGGCCAAGTGCTTTAAGTTTGGCTAAAAGGGCTGAACTCCAGATACTATGATAGGCCTTTGAAATATCTAGGGCAACGATTTTGAACTCACCAAAATTGAGAAGACTAAGGCTTCCATAAGAAAAGTTAGAAAAAGAAAAGCCATATCGGCGATCGTTGTGGGTTTGATTAGTTTCTAGATACTTCATTAGTTTTGAGTTAATGATAGATTCAAAAAGCTTTTTAAGAATCGAAGTGATTGTAATTGGACGATAATTTGAGGGATCACTACCCTTTCTTTTCTTGGGAATAGGTTGAATGTGAGGTAGTTTCCAAGCAATTGGAAATTTTCTTGTCGAATAAAATAAGTAGAATAGCTTACGCAGAGCTTTTGCCAAGAACGAGGCACAGGTTTTATTTAACAGGGGTTGAAACTATGAGGATCTGTAGCTTTGGAGACGTTGATCTCCTTAAGGACCTTGAACATATCTCTCGCATGGATGTGTATTGGCTCTTGTACACATCTACAATGGAGATGTAAAGTGGATCAAAAGGGAGAATTTGAGGTGAATCTAACAGTCTAAATATTAGTTTTTTTCAGGGACTCAACAATCACTTCACCATTGTTAAGTAGTGAAGGAATAGAGGAACTGCTGAAATTGATCCTGGTAGTTTTTACCTGGAACGAGAAACCTTTGCTGCCCTTTCGTCTGGCCAATATTCTAACGTTCTGGTCAAAAAGAAATTTTTCTCTTTGGATAGTATTTCATTTCTGGATATGGATGCAATTGATAGATGCGAAAAGCAGACTAGTCTATTTCGCTTTTATTGCTTGGTTGTACTTATCGTTAAACCAAAAGCGATTTTTCTGCTGTTAAATTCTGCTGTGTAAATACCGTATATCTATTCACGCATGCCTAAGACTTATGAATTGTACTAAATTCAAATGTGCAGTCATCAACATCCCTTGAAGCAAAACAGACCGACCAATCAAATTCTCTACGATACTCATTGAGACTTTCCCACTCTGCAGATTTATTTTGTTTTGTAGATTCGCCGAATTTCTCCAAATTACGAGTTATAATTGTTTTTTTTTTTAAATATTTGTTTAGCCACGCCGCGCCGATAATGTTGTAGGAAGCAGTCTTTACATGGAAGGCTTATCAAAGACCATTTGGCAGTTGTTTTCAATTAAAACAAACCTTCCATCGCGTTAACATGAATGGGCTCGGGTCCTGCTTCAAACACCCCGACCAAAGCGACGCTCAGTTACAGGTATCCGCGCTTCCTGTTTTCGCTATAAACTTCAACAACCATAACCGAAGGCCTGCGTTCCTAATTGTATCATATAGAACGCTTCCCGAAATTGTTACGTTTTTTACAAAAGGTGCAGTAGAATCGATGTGAATCATTTTGTTAGGAAAAATTCATAAGAACTACTGCAATTTTTTTTAATGTACTTCAGGGTGGGGGGGGGGGATCCGCCCCTGTAGCCATGATGTACTATAAAAATGTGATTTTTAATACCTGCTTAACAAAATAGTTAAGAAATATCGAAATCAATAGCAAACATTTAACAACAAGGGTGCCAAGATAGAACCTTCAGAGTATCGATACTTCAATCAATGATTCTTATTAATGTAAATCATAATATTAAAAGTTATTCACATTATTCTTTGTTACCTAATTCGTCATTTTTCATGAATTTAATAAGATAATAAGAATATAACGCGATTCTCCTTGTATAGATATAAATACATGGAAAAGGCTACTCAAATATAAGCAGCCATTACTCAATTAGGTTCGTTGAGGTTAGTGATAGATTATGAGGTCTCATTAATTCTTATAGGGCACATGCGTTTTGCATAAAAAAATTCTAGCAAGAATTATTAGGCCTTGCCATACAATAACCTTTTCTTTTCGAATTCACTTAAAACTCTACATTCAGTCAATCCGAGTTGAGTGGAGTGAGCCAGACCAGCATTATGAAGATGTTTTTTACACGTATGTAATTGCTAAGTGTAGCATGATTACGTTTTCACAATTTATGAAATTTCCACACGCGAGCTCATTTCCTGTTCCATCAAAAACTGTCTAGAGTGAATTTCAGTGATAATATGTACATATAATAACGTTGGTGGTGGTGGTTTTTTCTTCTTCCAGCTATTGTATGTACATATATAATAGGTTGATACAAAATTTGGAAGATTGTTTTTTTTTTGTTTTAAATCGTTTTTTTGGGAAATTAACTAACCACTTAAAAGATGCTGCAGCCCTTAACTGAATTTTCATCAGGCAGATCTTGTCTGCAGTCAACTAACATAACCCCCTTGATTTAGCAGATTCAGCCACTAAAAATGGTAAATTCAATAGCCGCCCAACAATTCTCGTATAACCCTTCGAGCGATTTTGTTCCTCCATGTTGACATTTTAAAATTAGGGAGAATCCATTTTTACTGGTTTTTTGCATGGTGGCATCAAAGGAATTTGCCTCCCTCCATCATCCATTTTTATCAAGTGCAGCAGTCTATGTCCTCTGACAAAGGAAAATTTATCCTTTTAACCGGAAAAATTTCTGATTGGAATTTTAAGTGATTTGATTTCAATTTTGAAGGGTCCTGGAGTTGGGTGGGTGGTTGGTTGGCCTGGTGAGTAGATAACGCCATAAGAAAATGTTTACTTTGTGGAAAATAACAGTTTTTGTATACAAGAATTTTTGGGTTTTTGATGGAAAATTTCAAAGGGAAATATTAATTTTTCTGTTTCTACAGAAATTTATTTTGAAAAGAAAGATTTTTTCCCTTAGGTAATATATCTATCGACTTCTTGTCCTATTAAAAGTTAAGACGATCTTGAAAGAGGTCAAGGACAGACGTGTGAGTAAATCTAAGCATACAAATTGAGTGATAATTAAATTTAATGAGGATCTTAATAGTCAAATTCAGTAAGTTACCACATGAAATTATGATCCCAATTATCGCGATCAGATGTCCAGTTGGATCAATGGTTATCCGTCAAATCTTATTACGAAAGTAAAGTTCTTGGTTCAAATCTCAAAAGTAGATTTGCACTTTTGGGTATTAAATGACATTTTGTTTTAAGTTTTCGGTTGGAGATAGAATAAATGTAATAGGTATTAATTTAAAAGAAAAATTTGTGAAGGAATTGCCAAGGACAGGAGATAGATGAAATGTTAAGACCATAAAATGAATTTAATTGGTCAAACATTACATATACGACTTAACAACGGAAATTTTGCAAAGAAGATTCTAACAAAATTGGAAGACCTAAATATGTATGTGGAATTCTATGAATGAGAACTATAGTAACAACGAATAGATGCTGGACTGAAATTAATGCTGTCCCTTAAAACATATTTCAATTGATCAATCGGACAGTGAGGATGGTATATAAGCTCTGTAATCTCGATAATGCAGATAGGTACATCGAAAATGAGGATACCGAAGACTCAAACTTAATGTTCGTTTCCCGTGTATCTTGTCGCAATTATATTTCAGGTTTTTTTCTAAAACAAGCTATAAATTTAAGTGCAGACAAAATGATTTATGATCGAAAACTATTTTTGTATATTTCAGATGTATATACACAAAATTCTATTCAAATTACGCTGTCATGTCCAGTTCTAATGATTTTAATAGATGCCTCAAATAAACATCGACTGTTATTAGATGCAATCTCTGTCTGGGCGTCTACTTGTGTTGTTGAACTTCCGAATACTTGTCTATAAAGCAAACATGTGTTAGTGTAATTGAACCGGAGACGATTAAAATGAAATTAACCCAGATTAGAAGGCGTTAAGTCATATATCGAGCTTACCGGGTATGCCTTAGGCGATAGTCACAATGGTAGTATATTTTGAATTCTCGATTTGATCCATTGAAAGTTAGTCACAAAATCAGACAATTAGTCATCGAATTTCATGATTTCCGTGACTGAGCGGGTGGAATTATTTGGGTAAGGTCTCTAAAGTCACTATCATTATCTGTCACCTGTATATATACATTAATATGTACCTACCTATGCATAGGCTTTATTGTTGGAAGAAAATATATTTCAACACACCTTTAATAAACCTGAGATAACCAAAACATCATCGCCAGATTTTCTTTTCATCTTATTTGTATGTCGTTACCATATACCTAAACCTATTATCTTCGACATTCTAATACCAACCATCGTTGGTTGTTTTGTACCGAAAATTACACTTTTAATTAAAATAATTACAAAATTTTGTATGCAATTTAGATAATCGCAAGTTGTGCTGTGGCTAACCCTCGTTCATCGTTCAACATAATATTTAAATTGAACTCGGTTACGCGCTCATCCTACTGCCCCAGCACACCGATCTCATTCTTCCTCTTTACTTTTAGTGCTGATCATTTTCATATTTCACGCATAATTGATCGTTGCAGATAGCCGACCATCCCCACTCCTCCCCGACCGACACAATGTTATTGAATGGCGAGCCTGCGCATGTTGTAATTATATTGACAGTGGATGGGGGTATGATTTGTTGTGAAAAGAGAAGGTTACGCCATTGGACCTGCTGTTGTTGCTTGCGATCAATACGTGATAGAAAATCGATCTCTGGGTAAAAGCCTCACGAATTTTCATTAATCCAATTACAAGATAAGAAGCTTTTAGAGGTTTATTCTTAACGGGCGCGCGAACCTTATTCTGCCTTCTTTTGAATAATATATGGGGGCTCCCTTAGAAAATTTGTGTGATGATCTTGTCTGTGCATGAAGCACAAGAAACGAGTTTAGAAGAGCGCGAATTCCTCTACTCTTATACATACTTCCAATTATATTTTTCTCGTTGAACAGGTTGGGCCATATATTATTCTTCATTTCTTACCGGAATGAATATTTGATCAGACATTGTTCATATTTGTTTTTTTGTGTTTTTTTTTTTTTTTTTGGGAAGCAGCCAATTGCATGGCTGTATTGAGTGTGTACATTAATGTACATTAATAATAACAGTCGATTACATAGTAAAGTGGGGGTAATCTGCTGATTTATGTTTTTCTTATCAATAATAAGAGTACTTAACAAGATGACAAATTACACTTACCAGGTGAATGATCATTAACGCTTTCGCTGTCATCTGAAAATATAAGAAAATTGCTTTATTAATATATGAATGTATGTAATGAATAAAGAAAATCAATGAAATCAAAAACTTAAACCAAATTCTCAAAAGTTATATTTTTAATTGATTTATGATAAATAAACCTATAACTAAATACATATTAGGTGCGGACTTCGAAATAAAGAGTGGAATATTATACGAACATTAGAGTATCCCAATCATTCGATTTTAAGTGGAAATCATTGTCTCGACCATTGGTGGATGGGCTCAATCCCAGATCTATAAGCATTACTCAAATGAACACATAGTTGGTAAAAAGGATTTTCCCAAAAATATACGAACTATGTAAATAAAACACCGCTATTGAGAGCATGAGAAATTGTTTAACAGCAATCAATGCTTAGACATGTGGCTTACCATTGAAATAAAATTTTTGTTTTGTTTTTAATATGGATTTCCTTTGAGAAAATTTATTGGTGTTGATGCTATCCATTTCTCAATACGCATTTACAATATTAGTGATAGTAGCTATGTTTTTGTATTTGTTGAATGGAGTAGAACATGAAGAACACAGCATAAAAAAACTATCATTTCAAGTATAGAAGGAAATGCTTTTGATGTTCAGTTGCCATTAATTATTGAAAAGATTACTATAAATTAATGGGAAAACTTACTTGCAATTGAAAATTTGAAATTTTTTGGACACACACAATGAACCCAGAGCCATCTAGTTTTCAGATTAGATTTAAATTAAGCAAACATATTAAATGCAAATTTTCTCTTTTTTTTTAATCATCACAAGAAGATATTCTATTCAATATACATATATAGGGTGTCTTAGGCAGTAACGCACCCAGGATTTGGCTTTGGGGGAGGGTGGGGGGGGGGGGGACCATAGGTGATCCAAGTCCTAACGAGTCGGAAAAATAGGGCTCTAAAGTCGCGTCCTGCTCCCATCTGAGAACTTAAGGACTGCTATTGTAGATTAAAAGGTTTTATTGTATTTTATCGGACTTTGTAATAATATACAGACCACATTTTATACGTAATTTGTAAATTATGTTCAGAAAACTGACATTCTGGAGGGGGACCGGTCCCGTTCGTTCCCCCTCTCGGTGCACCCCTGGTCTTAGGGTGCACAAACGAATACAGATATAGGAGCTGGGTTTTTTATTCAGTAAACTGAATAAATAGCAAAATCTGTTTCCATCCAATTCTTGGTCAAGAGAACCCGACTTTAATGTAAATGTCTCACATATATACATACATATGTAGAAATGTATGCATCTTCTATCTTTTTGTAGCTTTTTTTATACTATAATATCCTACAAGCAAATTTTTTTTGCCATCAATTCATTTCAAAAATCGTATTATAACCAAAGACATAAATCTGAAAGACTGCAATCATTTTTTGATTTATTGAATGCGAATTGCTTGTAGTAATCGCGCTCAATTTTCAGCGCATTCATTCATTCATGCTGCCAATTTTAAGCGATGAATTTAATAGTAACAATTAACAGTGATTAGAACAATCAATAAATGTTTCTCTCTTGTTCTAAGTTATAATTAGCTATGGTATGTACACTTTCACCTATAAATATATCTCAGATTAAGTAGTAACATTTTTCTTATCTTGAGTCTAATATTCAAAATCCACCGTAGAGACGCTGCTGTTACATATGAAGAACATTTTCAATATCTTCTGTTCACCAATAAAATTTTAAATAACAAATTTTACAAAAAATTTCATTTGTGCGGACCATTATCTTTGTTCGTTATGTTGGAAATTATTATTATCATCATAAATTTCTCCCAGAATTAATTGTAAAAAAAAAAAAAAAAAACCAACCAACACCAAAAAAGTCCCGCAATTATTTGCATGACTTGGTAATAATGAGCCGCCACGAATATCTGTTGCCATAATTTGTTACAAAATGAGTGTGTAAATTAGCTCCGGAAATATTCTTGCAATCGCTTAATGACAATTTGACGGTTTTTAAGTTTAAGGTAATGCGATTGAAACTCTACGGTAGCTTTCACTATGGAATTTCTTGATTAGGTACACGCGATCAAAATCGACCGGAAATAAAGGTACACCAAAACTGTTTGATATTTCATGCGATGCAGGGTGTAATACATACATACATATGTAAGTGTCAAAATAATTAAGATTGGAAATTCAAAATGATTTGAAGGTGTGGAGAGTTCTTTTTTTGAATGGCAAATTAATGAGTTTGAAATAATTTAGTGGCGCCAAATTGATAACGTTTATTAACATTATTATGGCTTTATGTTTTGTCTCATATTTCTCTCATATTCAGCTGCTTCATACTTCATAATTTATGAAAATAAGTTACATTAAAAAATGTGAATCCTTCTTCAGAGAAATGTCTTCACTAATCGAAGTGAGAAAATTGTCTCGATTTCCACTTTTGTAACTGAAATATGCTAAGACTCAATTGTGTTGGAGTGCTTCTGAGCTAAGGGATTCAGAATCATATAGTGAGTGATAATTGAAAAGAAAAAAATCATTTTGTGAGAAACCAGTATTCAATTCAATTGCAGGACATCTTTAAACAAGTAAAAAAGTAGAATTGGTCTTATGATATCCTAGACGAACTGCCTGTATGTAATTTCGTATATGGTCACACATCTATGCAAGTTTGATTTTTGAAGTTGTTTTTCGCATTTATTTCTAGAATGGTTCGTCGCACAGTAAAAATGATTATAACCAATTTCATACGATTTCATATTCTGAAGAACTCTTCAGTACAATAGAAACATCTAGGACTGATCGTTTTCATAGTATACGTAAAAATCCTAAATTTTTATATGGCACACCTTACGATAACGCGTTCTCAGGCAGTGTCCAAGGAAGGGCGAAATTTTTGTATGGCAACCACACGAAGGAGTAGCCCGATTTGTATCATTTTCGAACTTAATTTTACTTTTTTTTAAGGTCCGTGCAAAATTTCAGCTCTTAAATTGTACGCGTTCTCGAGTTATCGTGCGCACAGACTGACGGACAGACTGACATACAAAAATCAAAATAAATTTTAATATTATGCGTGGGTGTTCAGTCCGTTTTATTTTAGCAGCATTATTTCTATGCGTTACAAACGGAATGACAAACGTAGTAAACCTTTTAGACTTCATCTAGCTCAGGGGCGCACCGAGAGGGGGCGACGAACGGTCCCCCTCCAGAATGTCAGTTTTCTGAACATAATTTACAAATTACGTATAAAATGTGGTCTGTATATTATTCCAAAGTCCGATAAAATAAAATAAAACCTTTTAATATATACAAAAGCAGTCCTTAAGTGCTCAGATGGGTGCAGGACGCGACTTTAGAGCCCTATTTTTCCGACTCGTTAGGACTTGGGACACCTATGCCTATTAGTTATTTACAGTTAATCAACACGGACAAAATTTATGTTCCGTAATAACTGGGCAATTGAAAACCCTCAACACCTCCCACACACTTCTAAAAAATGAAAGCTTCATCTCAATCATTTTGGTTTATTAAAAGACGATTTCATCGAATTAAGCTACTTTACAGCAGGTCCCCTTTCCACTATAAGTCTCTTCTCTACAGTATCTTGGGAAGGGTTACGCCCATATAAGAAGGGATGATTTGGGAATTCTTAAGCATATGCACCGGCACCCTTTTTAGTAACCCCCATGAGAAGTCCTATGGTAAAAAAAAAAATCAAAATCAAAAGGGTTTCATCAATGATCCAAATGATATACGAGAAACATATAAAAACGATAAGCGACGCACTAAACGGTGGCGCACTTTCTTCTAAGGAAAGGGTGGCCTGCACCCCTTTCACTTAGCAGCTACTCAGCGGTGAAAGATTGAAAAAAATTTGAACGAGCCCAGGGGATAAATGTCATGTGTCACGGATTGTTATGTTAACAAGGCGATGAAGGAGTTGTGAATTTTAAGATGGTGATAAGAACGTAAAGGGGGCTTACCTGTCGTCGTCGTCTGATCCTCATGCTGAAGTTGATCCATAGCGCCGTCGTTCTCTTGTTGATTCTCTACTATATCGGTGCTGTTAACGCTGTTGTTCACTTTTGATCTCTGGAATAGTTGACTCGAGTACATGAAAGACGAGTGGAAGGTGTTTACAGGTAAATCTTTGCTGCTGTTGCAGTATATGTTGTTATTGTTGTTGGTGCTGTTGTTATTGTTGTTGTTATTATTATTATTATTATTATTGTTGTTGTGGTTAGTGTAGTTATTGCTGTTTCCGTTTAAAAAGTGATGACTAGTTAAACTGCTTGGCCCGCGAACAGTCGCCTTCACTTTCGATATGGTAAAATCAAGCGGTTGATCGATGGTGCCATTAGACATTTGGTTGTTGCTACCGACAGAGCTGCTGGAATTGTGGCCCACAACATGATGAGGCGTCTGCTGTTGGCTTCGTTGTGCAATCAACAGCGGCATAATGGTATGACACTTCAAGCCAGTACTTGATTTATGGTCCTCACCTCCTTAAACTGGATATCCACTCAACATTCGAGAAATACTCATCTCACCATCATCAGAAGCCAGTTTTTCTGAAGACGCACATCAGGTTTGCAGAATTCACAGATATGTCGCTGGTTGTCGTGCCGGCTGTTGCGTTGCGTTGACCTCTATCTGACCTAAGGTGTAAATATTGCCATTAGACATATTTTATTTCCCCACAATTTTTAATTTTCATGGTAAAGAGTTTATTTAAAGCCCTTAAAAAATTAAGTATTATTTTCGGGCAATTTGTTAAATTAAGCAATTAAGCAATTAGGTGCCTAGCTGCCTTTTAAACCCTGCTGATGATAAATGGATTATTTTTTCTGGGGGCTTTCTTAAGTGAATTGATATCAAAGTATAGCGCATCTTAATTTAATGAAATTTAATTTGATGGGCGTTTAAGTTGCAAGAAGACTTGGAGGTTTTGTTTTTTCGGTTACAGTTTATAAAGGGAATTGCGGTATTGTCGTACATAAGGGAGACAAACAAATAGACAGGCAGACAGACAAACAGACATCAACAGTTTTTAATTCAATTGACTGCAATGTAAAGCGTGGGAATATGAAAACAGTGCTTTGTTTAATTACTTTAAAAATGAAAAAAATATATGAAATTTTAACAAGTTGGGTAAGGAATTTTCTATGGGATCTCTTAGGTAAAACTTTATGACCGAGAACTTTGATCTTGTTTTTCTATTCTACACACCCATTTTGAATTTTTCTAATACCAGATAAATTATTCGCAATTTTTCGCCAAAATTTCTCCTTCATTCCTTGAAATAGAATTATTGCAACATTAACTGTGTTCCATTGGGCACTCCGTAGTAGCTGTTTACAAATAGGCAGTTTCAGGGTTTATTGCTGTCCTGACGAGATCGCGCTGTTACTGCTGATCGAAACCCTTTACACACAGTACCTATACTCCCAAACAAGTTTTTATGGAATTTTTGTTCTTCGGCTTTAGGCCAGAAACTGACAGTACCTCGGTACTTGTTTTTAATTTTCTTTCCTCATATGCAGTAGATTGAGAATTCGATGTAGACTCGTATTTTGTACGGGTCTCGAAAGAGTAAAAAACTCATTACCACTTTCCACTTTACAAATAGAATATTCTAGAAGTGTTCGAATTTTAGAAAATGTAAATAATTTAGTAAAGATGCACTTCTAGACGACTTTTACCCACAAGTACCTACTTTGTAGGTCTCAATGTAACATAGCTATCGCAACCGTAAAAATTTCGTAAATTTGAAAAAAATTTCACTAAACATATATTTAGTAATCAATTGAATTGGTGAGTAATTGTTATTACGTTAATTCGAAATTGAAATTTCGTCTGTCTGTGGTCTAATCTTGAAGTAATTCCGGAGATCTCTGTAGCTTATTATACATACTATGTAGTCCATGAATTTTCCCACTCTATTCTTACGAATTTTCAGATTAATTTTGTCTTCACATACCAATAATATGGTAAGAATGTAATGTAATGTAATTTGTACCTAATTAAGCAACTCTTCAACTCTTCTGTATATCGCAATTGGTCCCGTAGAATGTCATATCTTGAAATAATGTGATTTCGAGAAAATCGCGTTTCTTATGTTCAAATTGTATTTGTACACCACTATATTCTCTGCGAGACAGATTTTTTTTTAATAACGGTCTTTAGTGGAAAAATGTGAAATATTTCTGTATTACTGATAAAATATAGTGAAATTTTCTATCTATTGACTGACGGTCATAACTTGTAACCCAAATTTTTTTCCTTACAAAACTCTACGGGACTAAGGGCCGTATTACCATTAAAGGTACTGAGATGAATTCGGATGTACGGTGTTGACCATTTTTTCTAATTTTTATTGACAAATCTTCAAAACAAAATAAATTGCAACTATTCCTCAATAAATGCATCTGAGTATAGTAAAGTTTTCAAACACCTGTACATTCTTCTTCGCATTGGAGCTTGAAATTAGTGAGTTTAACTCCTTTAATTTTTTCCTTTAAATATTAGTTTTATGTAAATAACAAATTTATAAAGCTTTTATCAAATTGTTGAACGAAAGAAAAGATAACTCTGGAAACCTTCCAGAAAGCTCTTCAACCGAGACTGAACCAGAGAATTGAAGTTATGCTGGTATTATCATAAAGGCCAACTTTATTCTGTGATTTGAATATTCTACCTTATCACGCATGCAATTGTTTTCGGGACTTAAATCAAGAAAGGTTATTACATCGATATTGCGTATAATGTCAAAAAGCTTATAAAGAAAAGCAAATTCAGACCTTTTGGGAATCCTGTTACTGATGTTCTTATTTTGAAAAGAGTTAAGAGGAAGATGCGTATGAAAAATGCTTCTATATAACCACATCCGCAAACTGATGGACTGTCAACTCTTCGTAGGAGTATTGTGGATAACCGCTCAGTATGTCCTCAAGATATCAACTAGCAGTGAATCGGAAAATTTGCTAAAAATTTTCCAGTTATTACAAGGCTGATAAAGAATGACGAAAGTAGGAAAGATGAAATGAGATGATCAAATGTCATGGCAGAAGATATATGTACCTTATATATGCAGCCGATACCAATATTAAAATCGTCACCTATAACGATCTTTCTTGGAACATTGTCTCATAATAGAAACAAGTGCCATATTGAAGGAGGACACAGTTGGCTGTCTCAAAAGTTAGCATTGCGACGATGAAGATTAACCAATCACTACAAGGGCAGTAGGATTTACTTGTAAGCATATCAATCCTGACTATAATAGCTAGAGTCTCCCAGTTACTATCAATAAGTTGGAATAAAACTTTCATGTCAGGAGATTTTGAAGTATGTAGGTATCCACTTCTATCAGAGCTACAGAGAACTGAAATTGTGTTATCCGTTATGGAAATGCTGAGGATGGGGTCGTCATTTTGGATCTGTCACAAGATTGGGATGTCATTGAAGGTAAACTAATGTAAAAGTGGTGTGTACAGCCCATGATACTCTTATATATGCCAACTTTTGTAGCTTGTTGAGCCGTGTCTGTGTCATTTTTTGTGGAGTTTTTCGCCATTATACATAAAACACATATATGATAATTGGCCGTACTAAAAATGCCAAACTAGAAGCATGAGGGAAGAATCTAAGTGCCTTCAATTTGAATAAGCACAACATATCAAACCTTAGAAATATATTTGGACTCATCACTTCATTTCTTGCATTTATTGACAAATAGACCTAAAGGTTTGTACATACCTATATTCTTAGGTCTACCAATTTCCTATCTTGACGGTCCAGAAAAAAGAATCATGGATCATGTTATTGGGTTCGAGACAAGAAAATCTAGAGCGGTCGACAACATTATAGCTGTTCCTTTAAAATGGTTGTCGGTGATAATCCAGAAGATCTGTCCTATATATGGAAGTATGTAGTGCCTTTAACGGCTGAACACTTTCTGTATGTTTGTCTGGCCTAGCTTGCATCCAGTAAAGTCGAACTATTTTTTTTAAACTTTCTCGATATACTAATTGTTTAAACAAAGATGCAAATAACTCTAATAAATTTTCGTTCGGCACGTTACATTACAAGTTAAATAAAAAGGGCAGATTTTGAACTTCTTAAATGCGCTGTAAAGACTCCTATTGCGATCATGTTGGTGACACAAAGAAAATTGTCGTTTAATAAAAAAAGAAAGAAAAAACAACATCGATGAATATATCAAAAGATAATTAATTATTATCAGTATAAAGAAGAGATAAGTAAAACTAAAAAATTAACAAAAATTGTGGTGATTTTTAATAAAAAAGTAAGCTTATCATATTACTTGTTTTGATTATCATTAGTACCTAGGTATCTACCTAAATGTAATGCGCAAAAATTATTCTGTTTTTTTCTTTCTTTTTTTTATTAATTTTCTGATCGATTGATATCTCACACTATGTAAATATGTACAAAAGAATAAGAAGGTCATACTTCACTTGAATTATATTACTGGTATTTATATCGAGTGAGGTTTCCTCATTTATTTACAATAACCTTGTTTTTAGAACTGTCTAAAAAAAACAAAAAAACATCATTTATATTTATTTTAAAATTACACAAATTGCCAGAAAGATCTTGGAATTCATCAATTTTTCGATAAGTAATATTATTGTGTGCGACAATGATAATATCCCAAGTCTGAGATTTTGACAAGACGTCTTATTTTAGAATATAATTTAGCGCAATTTCTTATCAATCAGAGGCTAAAACTGGAAATCTTATCGATTCGGTCGGTCGGTATAGTGATGATAAGTATTTACTCATTATTAAATAATAATCAGTCTCAAGCGATTTCTAGCTTTATTTAGGAAGTCATTAAGATTTTAAATGGAATTAATTGTGACTAATCAGAAAAAAAACAATATTTTCACTTCCTTTAGGTAATATGTATGCTAGGTACACCAATGTTGGAGTATACCTAGTATGTAGTGTTTTTTTTTAAATTATTTTATTACAGGAGAAATGTGGTGTGGTGTAATTGAAAATATTCGGTATAATAAAAAATAAAATATTGCCCAGAGAAAAACAGGAAAGAAACGGTTCTAGAGATTAGCGAATGTGAAGAGAAGTGGGGAAGTATGTTTTAAGTATACTATTTAGAACTTATATAAATAAATACACAGATAATTGTGTTTCGATTGAATTATTTTTTTTAATCTGCCGCTTTCTGTTAGCAATGGAAATTTATATAGGTTAGCAGACATTGGCAAGTCAAAAATTGGTGATATCTAAATGATGTTTTTCTTTATATCTGTGTAAGGCGACATCAGAATGGTAATGGTATATTCTAGATATGTAGGTGGGTACGCTAAAACCGAAAAATTTAAAAAATGTAAAATTCTGCAAAATGAAAAATTTATAGATGGTAAATATTTCATAAAAAATATGTAGGTTTTGTTTAAAAAGTTTTACCAAAATAAATAATAATCCAGAAAATTTAAAATGTGGATTTCTCAGGATTTTAAATTTTCCAATATTAGTTTGTTCAGTATACAATGAATGGTACAGGGGTAGATATTCGTGTAAGCGCATAAAAAATTGTTAAAGCAATTTCGTTTATTTTTGTGCGATAACTCTTAATCGGTACATTTTTCATATCCTTCCGGAAATACATTAACTAAAATTTAAAAAAAGTGTTTCTGTCAAGGATTGCTATTAATCTAAAGCACAACATTTCATGATCTAACAGAACTATTCTCAACTTGTGGATTTTATTACAGTTAGTCGCTATGAAGAGAAATATTCATTTAAACGCATCGGGAATAATATTTAATTAAAAAGTTTCTTGTAGAAAATATTTTATTAAGTGAATTATTTTTGTATTACGAAAAGTGTTTTTATTATTTACTAAACATGTTTAGACTGATACATTGCTTTTTGTAGTTACAGCTAAGGGAAAACCATTAAACAGAGAAGAAATTCCGACAATAAGAATTTTTAAAGAGTTGGGATATTCTAATCGGAAAATAGTGAAAGAAATTAAGAGATCTGAGACGGTAATTAGAAATTTTCTTAAAAAGGATGAAAATTATGGTTATAAAAAACTAACGAAAGGGAACACCAAACTCAAGGCTCGCCAAAAGGGGCAAATACGTGACGAAGCAACCAAAAATAAATTAACTGCAAGGCAAATTAAAGACAAATTATATCTTCCCGTAACAAAGCAGCACATCGCACACATATTGCGGCATACAAAAAATGTCAAATGGAAGAAAGTTGAGGGAAAATCTAATTTAACAGTGACTCACAAAACAAACAGATTGAAGTCGATAGAAACAGGAAAATATCCTGATTCGTGGAAGGAATCAGTGATAAAAAAGGTTCCCAGAAGTAATAAGTGTGAAGACTTTAGACCGGTAAATATGTTACATACCTGCGAAAAAATTATGGAAAAGGTGGTCCAAATGCAATTAGCAGATTATGTGGAGAAAAATAAAATCTTGGTGGAGTATCAATCGGGCTTTCGAGGTAAGCATTCATGCGAGACCGCTTTGACATGGATTTTAACTGAGTGCAAGATGGCAATAGATCAAGGCAAATTCGTAATTACAGTATTTTTCGATATGAGAAGAGCCTTCGAGACGATTGATCGAGCAATTTTGCTTCAAAAGTTAGAGCAATATGGTATCAGGGGTACAGAGCTACAGTGGTTCACATAGTTGTTCTTGACTGGTAGAGCGCAAGCAACTAAAATTACTAGTATATATTCGAACAGTAGAGATGTAATGGTTGGTGTTCCTCAAGGGTCAATTCTAGCAACACTGTTGTTTATATTATATATTAATGATATTGGTAAAGTAATAAAGTATACAGAACTTAGACTATTTGCTGATGATGCGCTAATATCTATAACGGGAGTGAATGTTCCAGGGTATGTAAATAAGCTAAAAGAGGACTTAACGCAAATTTGTGAGTGGTTAAAGATGAATAGGATGAAATTAAATATAGAGAAAACAAAGTGCATGTGTATTAATATAGATATAGACTTGTGTGTGGAAATGGACAACAAAAATATTGAACTAGTCAAGGAAATAAAGTATCTAGGGGTAGTTATAGATTGTAAATTAAAATTTAATAAATTTATAGATTATATTTGTAAAAAAGTGGCAAACAAGATCTCATTCTTCAGGAGAATAAGAAATAATATTTCGACGATTAGTGCTATAAAGGTATACAATATAATAATCAAACCTCAGTGCTGCGATAATTTTTATGGTATCTAAAGAAGATCTCAATAGGTTACAAAAGCAACAAAATAGGGCAATGCGAATAATACTTCGATGTAATAAAATAACACCAAGGCAACATATGCTGGATGCGCTAAAATGGTTAAGTGTAAGACAACAGGTGTGTTTGAGTGTGCTAATTACTATATTTAAAATTAAGAATAATATACTTCCAGGATATTTCTGTAGTTATATTAGATATGTCAATGAAGCACCAACCATATTCGTTAAGAAATAATGATAGGTTTAGGTTAAGTAAATTCAAAAATACTAATACCCACAAAATATGATAATGTATAAAGGTTTGCGAATGAATTAAAAAAATTTAAGAAGAAAATAATTGAATATATAAAAATAAATGTTCCTATTGTATAGAAGTTTTGGTTTGATTATAAGCTATGGCTATAAAGCATTATTTATTGTTGTGAAATAAAGCACTACTACTACTACTAATTTCACCCAAAAGTACATGCAATGGAAACATGAGTGACAAAATGTTATCTTTTCCGATGAAAATAAATTCAACTTATTAGATGGACCCGACTGTTACAGTTGTTGCACGATTTACAAGGTAAGGACATGCCTAGATCAAAAAGAAATTTTGTGGGGTAGTGTAATGGTTTGAAGAGCGTTTTCGAAGCTTCCTATTTGTTTCATTACTACCAGAATGAACTCCGCCAATTACGTTGAGCTGCTGGAAGACGTTCTGATTCCGTATATCGGAGAAGTTATGAGCGAGGATTTCATTTTTCAGCAGGACAATGTTTCAATACAGGTTTCGAGGTTATCGAAAGATTAGTTTTGTCAAAAAGAAGTACCCTTATTAGATTGGACTGCATGTAGTTCTGATTGCAACCCCATAGAAAATCTATGGGGTATACTAAATACTTGCTTCGAAAGTTCACGCCAATGAATGTCAATTTAAAACATACTTAATGAGCTTAAAAACTGTGGATTAAATCATGCTGGGAGAGTATCGAACTTGAAACTCTTAAAAAACTTTGGTGAACTCAATGCCGCATAGGATATTTGAAGTCATAAAAAGTCGGGGTAGTTACACCAAATATTGATTGAAAAAAAAGGTAAAAAGATATATAAAAATAATAATATATGTGACTTAATTGAAGTTGCGTTTAAACGAATATTTACCATATGTATTATATATATTTTTCAGGATTATTAATGAACCAGAATAGAACATTCATTTATGTGAATTGAAGAGAATTATTTTATACAAGGACCAAAAATAACTGTTATTTCCTTAATTTCAAATTAAAAGATCTTATAGACGAACTCCTTCGATTTCCTTATTAATTATATTGGTTACATTTGTACATAATGTAACCCTCAGAATGCATTCTTTCTTTTGATTACAGAATTTTTAAGTTTTGAATATGAAAATGATAATTTAGCCGTTATTTTATTATTTTGTTTTTAATATTTAAATTATCAAGTAACGATTATAAATTTCATTTTATAATTTATATTCACTGACTTTTACTTATTTTTTGTTTAACTATTAAATTAAAAAAAAAATTTTTTTTTTTTTTTGGCCAGCAATAACAGTTATGAGATGACTTTCATTTCTTTCCATCAGGAATAACATTCTTGTACAGATTTTTTTCTAGACATAATGTGACTTTTATTTTTGTTACTCACAATAATAAAGGACATTTTCTTATTTGTTTCGATAGATTTTTTTACTAAGAATTAATTTACTAAATTCCATAATTTATTATTGCTAATTAGGACGTTATACTATATATAAATAAAATATATATGTATATACAGTGGCGCAGGACAATTTTTCTTGGTAATTACTATTAAAGTAATGAATTTAGATTGTTGTTCCTTTCTTACCGTTTCACAATGTTTTAAGTTACGATTTGGGAATGATCCGAAATTTGAGAAAAACTCAGCTGGATAAAAACTTCGAACGGCTCTGGCTCTCAAACTTTATATACTTCTAATAATTACAACTTTTTAGGTTTGGTTCAACTATTGGAAAAATTTGATCCAGTAATGATGGAACATCTTCAATGCATTGTCAATAAGATAAAATATGTTTAATATTTTGGCAGGCTCTTCCAAAGCAAGTAGCTTGATGGTTAGGTTCGCGATAAGATTTTTATTGTTTGACTCATTTAAAGACTTATTTTATTCTGTGAATCGTCAAAGGAATTGTAATCTAAACTCGTAAATGGATTGTCACTGAAGAAAGTTCACAAAAAGAATAGGGCTTCTATCTGTGCTGCAGTTCGGTACCATTATTCTTAAATTTGCGACTCCACGAAAAAACCATCGTAAAATCAGAAGACTGGTCAGTGGTCATACGTACAATGGTGCTTGTTTCAAGATAACATTGCAAGGCTATGCAGTGTGAAATTTTGGATATACCAAATGTAACACAATTGCTAAAGAATTACTCTCCGAATTTCTTGAATAGTACAAGAGTTACCATTTGTTCTAATAACAGGTACGAAAGAAGTTACACAGGCTGCAATAGAGTCAGTTTTGTAAGAGGTCTAATAGTGAAGCATGAGATACCAATCGATTTTGAAGAATTTTATAATTCCATCAGCGTATATTATTCTATGATCGATATAATTGAAAATTTATTGGTAATTGGATTGGTACAACAATCAAAATTAAATTATACATTACACATTATCATTTTAATACAACATCAACAAAAAAACAATAACTGAAAAATTCAAATTGGAAAGTTTTTGCGGACTTACAAATAATTTTGATAGATCGTGAAAATTTGCACATCTGGCTTTGAATTTAATTAAGGAAATTTTAAACCTAAATCCATTATTAAGACTCCGAAACATTACGATAATTAAATTATCTCCAATTTATTACATCAAATAGTTAGCAGAATATTATGACAAACGTGTAGACAGTGTTTTGGGTCTTGCTAAAATTAAAACTTATTTACATTCTATTAAGGGTCCTGCAGTAAATTGGACTGGAAGGATATATCAATGAAATTCAAATTGGTGCATAGGTTATTATCTTTTATAATGTCAAAATCATAAAATTCTGTAATGTCCCATGTTCACTTCAATACATTCATATAATTAATTAGAGGAGTTTTAATATGTTGTTTAGAATTTTAAAGTAAATAGTACTATTTATGGCTCTGCTTATAAGTACAGAAGACAGACAGTGATAACAATATTTCTTTTTCTGTGGAAAGTACCCTTCCAGAGGCATAAAATGAAGAAAAAATGGTTAATTAATTCCTAGCTAGCTATGAAAGATTTAAAGATTCTCATTATTTCTTCATCAATTGTATGAAAAATTGAGAAGATCGAACGATCACATAATGCTGTGATAATGATTTTTTTATATTTAGATGACAAATACGGGAAAAATAAGAAATATAATCGATATGGTGTTGGAGAGTGACAATATCAATAATATTCATACCACTTGGTTCTTTACGATATTTAATTGTTTTTAATTATAACAATAGTAATGCCGAATAATTTAGATTCAACTGATGTGGGTGTGTTATGAGATTGTTTCAAAATGGTATAGCTATAGATTTTCAATGTAACAAATAAATAAAGGAGGATTAAGGTTAAATTTTAGTTAACGTATTTTCAGAAGGATATGAATAATGTTATAATTAAAGTGAACATTTATACTTTCTAAAAAATACAATATCATTTTGTCTGATTTCCTTAGTATCTATCTACATGCATAATAATAATCATTGCAACAAACCTTATATGGAAAAATAGGGCAATAATATGAGAATTATATATATGAAGCAATCAATTAACTTATGAAATATTTAATTGGCTGTAATTGCTGTGGAAAATTTCAACAATAAATTACAAATATCATTTATGATTTGTATACCATTTTTTTTGGGACACTTTGAATTTTCTAATTAGGAAAACTTTCCTCGAATAAAATTCAATACATATATAGCAAAGCTTTAACAAGTGTTAGTTGGATATTAAATTTTCTACCTTATCTACTCATTGCATTATAGAAATGGATTAAGTATACTACCTAACATGGTTTATTATGTTAAATTTATTTATAATAGAATATAGACCGAATGTGTTAGCTAGAGACGTATAGAGTATATAAAACATACATATTTGCCGACTTAAGAACTTTTCGGTTTCTCACCCAAACCGATAATAACCAATAGTTGTTATATTCTCACCTCAATTTTGAATATTTAAAAAAAAATTATTTCACTTCTTTTAATTTATATTTATTATTCTCCTTAAATTTTTTTTTTCTTATTCGTGGATTCGTTTAAGAAAACTGTTCCAGATCTTGGACTAAAACTGTATTTAACACAAAATCAATTAAATAAATCCACTGTCAAGTTCATAAGCACTAAAACATCAAACATTATTTAATATTAACCTTGCGAAAAAGTAGTAAGAACTCACTGGAGGGCACTTTAATGTATAAATATTCATGTAATTGTTATGCACAAACTTTTGTTAACAATAGCTTTTAATAACAATAATCCTGCATAATATAATTACAACCAGAAATTTTCGAACACATTTCTCGGGGACTCATTGTTTCGCATTTACAGATGTATTTTTCAATTTTCATAAAAAATAACGCACTGATTTAAAAACAAACGCGAAGAAAATTTGATTAATAACACGTTTGCGTGTAAAAAAAACTAACGGTTTTTATTTTATATATATACGAGTATATGTATTATTCTAGCACGAACCACTTGAAACTAAATTCAACTCATTCGATTTTAATCGCAAGCGTTTTTACACAAATATTGTAGAACACATGTGAAAAAAGAAGAGCAAAAAAAAACAAAGACAAAAAACAGAACGGAAAAAAAGATATTATTGCACCTCTAAAATAGTGTGAATGTACCGCTAAAGGAGCTCTTCTTCGTGACGAACTTTCGGAACGTTCGGAACTTCTCAAGTGATCAACTAAATTCGACTAAAATAAAAACAAAGCGCGTTCAAAAAAGAGGGCGCTCAAATCGTCTTTTACCCTGTTTTCAATATTTTAGGAGTATTGTATGTTTGGTTATTTTTTTATTCCCTTAAAAATCGTATTTTATATTCGATATATAAAACCGGACCGATCGACCGATACACTATAATATACCGAGCATACTATTCGTGTGTCAGACAGTACCTCCCGCGCATCCAATATTCGACGAGCCCAAGTACAAGCTCCAAGCCTCCCAACTCCACCAAGTTGGCATCGGGTTTGACGTATACACACCGTTATACACATACCTATATGCATGGATTAAATTTTTCAACGTGTCAACTATAAAACACACACACATGCACACACAAACCCCGCTTAAATTGGCGACAATCTCGTATACAAACCAAAATGTATAGTTGTGTTGAATGGTGGTGGAGCAATCTAGTATCAAAAATTTTACAATTTTCAAACATTTTAAGGTCCCCCAACCAAACTCACTCCCGGGGTTGTGATTGTGACTGACTATAAGGTTCTCTTATCACCCTCTACAGTGGCGGACGGGGACAAAAACAAGAGTTTTTTTTTTGCTATTTGTGTTTGTATAATCAAATGTAAATAGATTTGTATTTTATGTACAGTGCGCGCTCTGTGGACGTGCTCCATCTTATTCCTATAGGAGAGAAAAAACAAAACAAAATAAAACATACAAAAACGTGGTCACACGTCCCCTATGCCCGTCCGCGGCCAGGTCTACACGCTGTACGTACTCGATATATGGCGAGTCGTTGATGTGGATACCATGGGGGGACTACTTATCGCGTGCGCTCTCTTCCATCAATTTCTATACTCCCTCTTTACCGTTTTTCACATCGGTGTACAAGAAACCACATATTAAACACAACTCCCCTTTCAACCGGTATATAGAACCAAACGTGTGTTGTATTTGTAACTGGGGAGCAAATATCAGCTTATAGAGCAGTCTAAGCAACCGTTATTTTGGTGGGGTCGAGGTAAATCAACCAATCAAATCATTGCAATCTTTACTGCGCCGTTTTTAGCGCGCGTTTGTGCTTTCTTCACCGTTGTTTCTTCTCTTTTCGCCGCAAGTTCTAAGAGTTCTCCAATTGAATTCGTTGAAGTGAGTTTGAAGTGAGTTTTTTTTTTTGTTTTCATCGAGGGAGCGAATTCGCTCCATCAATTCTTTTTATGCATACATATGAGAGCATACACATCCATATATGTACGAGCTTTTCTGTTCGATTTTTCGTATCCAGTATCCACTATCCACATGTCACATCCATGGAGAGGTTTTGCTGCTTCGTGATGGAATTGGCATGAAGCCAGATCTTGAAGGCAATAGGTAAATTGCCAGCAATAATTTCCTAAAACTGGTGTAGATTAGAGCTAGGTGTGATATAGCAATTAGAGGAGGCTGTTTCGAAATTACAAGAAAGCTTTTTTTATGGTATTTATGAAGAAGTGGCATCAGAAGTCGAAAATTGTGTTTACTCTTTTATTTATTTGTTTACTTAAGTCTCCAGGACGGTGGAGAAAATTGTTCATATATACATATGTGCATATAGAACGTCGTAGGTATATAGTACATGGGTATATGCGATATAGGATGGAAACAGACTCGACTTTGTGCGGCCACTTTCAGTTCACTTCAGGAGCTTCTACTTTTCTTTGTAATATATGTAGCTCTTCTCCAAAATGCTCTAGCTCTTTCAACTCGCCGACTTTATTGTAAGTTCTAGTCGAAGGCTTCGCTATAAATGTTTTTACTATCTCGTCAATGTGTAAATGTGTTCTATCCAATTCCACTTCTTTATTTTTATTTATATATACCTACATACATACCTACTTATTATCTTTGCCATTTCACAACCATACACGATTGGGAGGAGAATAAATGTACCTAGTCTTGCTTTTATGAATATTTCATTGAAGTTCGATACCAGAGACAGGTGACCAATTGTACATCTTCCGTATCGTTTGATTTGACGTACGTAAAAGAACTCCGCTAATTAATCGTATTAGTATAATATGTTTTTGGAAACATTTGTATTAATTCGAATTTCTTTTGTTTTTGAGAAGTTTAACCCTTCAAATTACTTTCGGCCGTACAGTAAAATTCCGTGTTGCTTTTTTATCCCGAACAGTGCGAATGTGGACATAAATCGGCACCTCCGCCACTCTCCTAATATCCCCTAATCCTTTCCCTATCTCCTTCCTGCCATGCTGAGCTTTGCATCATAGGGTATCCCCTGAGCTTGGCTTAATAATAAAAAAAAAAAGAAAAAAAAAAGTTCAGTTTCAAGCGAATTGTACTCCTCTCCATTTTGCGCTTCTAAAGAATATGATCCAGGTCCTGATGCCTGTAGGTAGTCAAATATCGTAATCTAAATGACAGGGATCTATCCCCATTACGTATATGCCGCGTGAATTTTATCTAGTGCACTCGAGGATATCATTGTACCTATGAGAAACGGCAGGACATCAGAATGATTAAATTGTTCGGCTATCGTTTATTGTATAGAAGAGGAGCGTTCTTTTCTATTTTTATTTTATTGTTTATAATAAAACAATGTGGCAATATTGTTAAAATTATCTTCAGACTATTCGCACACTGGGTGTCAAGTGAACTAAGAATCTTGAAAGAAGATCTCAAAAATCAGTAAGTTATCAAAATTGTTAACTATATATATGTAAATAATAGTGTCCCGTGTAAAGATCTTCGAAATATACAGAGTTGTTTGTATGAAATAAATTGTTAAATTTATTATCAAATGCATTAGGTTCCTTTATATAAGGAATGTGGTTAGCAAAACAAATATACACCGTCTTAAAAATTCATTAATATTCATCATTTTGTTTTATCAGGTTTTAATTAAGACGTTTTTTTTAAACCGAATCAATTTGAAAATATTATTCAAGTCGTTCATTATACAAAAGAATTTAAGTAGCTATTTATTGATTTAACTCTAATACAATAGAAAGAAGTGCGTGTATATACCTAGTTGATATTGAAGATCCTAGAAAATAATTCTATCAATAAAACTTATAAATAGCAAAGGGGCCAGATGGCTGCTTTGAGGAACTTCAGGCATGGCATAAAATAAATTTTTATTCAATTCCCAAATACAATAAAATAGTCTATGGAAGAACTGCGTATTTCGTTGTTTTACATATAATAGTGGTAAAGCAAACAACCCAACAATTAGTTTAAGTACAGTTTTACTATCCAAATTTAGTAACAATTCGTCCATTGAGAATTTTTAGAGCTTCGTAAAAAAAAAGAAGCTTTCTGCTTAAAATCTTCATGTGTGGGGGAAAATGAATGATGTAACTTGATTCTGTACATAGTTCTTAAATAAATGCAAAAGTAGTTATTTCACAGTTAATAAAAAGAAAAACAATATAAAAAAAAGCCAATAAAAAGCTCGCCCGTATATAGAAAATCGTACCAAAAAATAGTTCACCGATTAAGGACAATCAAGAAACGCCATTTCGTAGCATCTCCTCTGATTTTGAGGTTGCATTGTAGTAACATTGTGTTAACAATATTTCGGTAGTTTTAATTAATATTTCGAGCTCTGTGAAACACATTTAATAAATAATTAGAGCAGGAAAAAAGCGACTTATTGTTTTGTTTTTTAATATAACGCGTTTCGATAGCTAAGCTACCATCATCAGTAATCTTTATAAACTGAAAAGGAATTTCAATAGACAGTACAGGAAATACAATAAAGGGTTACTAGAAATAAATTGAAAATAACTCAAACACCAAGTGTCAGTTACATCAACATGCATTTTCCTCAATAGATTTTTATCAGTAACTGACACTTGGTGTTTGAGTTATTTTCAATTGCAATTTCAACATACATTTTTCTCAATAGATTTTTATCATTAACTGACACTTGGTGTTTGAGTTATTTTCAATTGCAATTTCAACATACATTTTTCTCAATAGATTTTTATCATTAACTGACACTTGGTGTTTGAGTTATTTTCAATTGCAATTTCAACATACATTTTTCTCAATAGATTTTTATCATTAACTGACACTTTGTGTTTGAGTTATCTTCAATTCCAATTTCAACATGCATTTTACTCAATAGATTTTTATCAGTAATTGACACTTGGTGTTTGAGTTATTTCAATTGCAATTTCAACATGCATGTTTCTCAATAGATTTTTATCAGTAACTGACACTTGGTGTTTGAGTTATTTTCAAATGCAATTTCAACATGCATTTTTTCCAATAGATTTTTATCAGTAACTGACACTTGGTGTTTGAGTTATTTTCAATTGCAATTTCAACATGCATTTTTCTCAATAGATTTTTATCAGTAACTGACACTTGGTGTTTGAGTTATTTTCAATTTATTGTAGTGACCCTTGATTGTATTTTCTGTACTGTCTATTGAAATTCTTTTTCAGTTTATAAAGATTACTGATGATGGTAGTTTAGCGATCGAAACGCGTTATATTAAAAAAACAAAATTGTGAAACAATAAGTAGCTTTTTCTTGCTCTAATTATTTATTAAGATTTCGGTAGTCCTCCGCGATAATTGTAGCATTTTTGTTTTTTATAAATTGAGATAAGCTCCACGATGGATTTTACCTCTGCAAATCTGCAAACTCGTTAGCAACTCTATGGATCCGATGTGTCAATGTATTATTTGTTGTCAGAGACAAATAGAGATTCATTCTGCTGGAATAAATATTCACCTTTTCAGCAAATTGGAAATTGAAACTGAAAGCAGAAACATATTAGTATTTGATTGCTTTATAATACCATCAAGGAAGTAAAGATGTCTTGGACGAAAGACTGAAATGATTCCTTCCAGCATATGTAGTTCATGCAACAAAAAATAAGACTTTCTGTGTAACCAATTGGAAGCGAAAGTTCTTATTTGGGACAGGAGTGAGAACAAATTTAGGCTTAATGCATACCGTTGAGCAACTTTTCGTATCCAATTATTCGCTGAGAATAGAAATTAATACACATTAGGAATCAAAAAATGGTTCTCTCGAAATGTATTAGGTTGGGGCACTTATATTAAAATTGATTTATCTGTGGTTATGACTATTCACATAGATTTGTCCAACAGTCCTTTAGGGAAATTATAATGATTACTAAGATGTTAATCAAAGGTATGGGTATACATACTTATTGTTAATACCTATGTAGTAAATACTATTACATAATATTAAATTTTTGATATATTACAAAACTAGTAAATGAATCTCCCTCCATGCAGTAATATTCCATCTTCAACATTCGCATTTTGGTGGGATTATAACGTTAAACACAATTTAAAAAAAAAATTCACATCTGAAGTGCTCAATTCATTCTGGCGTTATATTCAATTATATGTTAAGGCGTCCCATCACTTGAAAATAGAGAAATCTTTTGAGAAATTGTCAAGTAAAATTTTATCTCTATCCCTCCATACAATTGAAAAAGAAAAAAAAATCATTCAAAACGCACACAAAAGTGCGGAAGAAATGAAAAGCTCACCCAGTCAGTTACACTTTACGAAAGCACAATGAAATGACGCTCCCACCCCACCCGACACCCCCTTTTTTCAAGTTCTTGAAAGTCCTAACCATTCTTGACTTCAGAACATCCACACCCTTTTCAATAGGCACCAGGTTTTATGTATACACAGTGCTTTATCGGGTGCGGGTAACCCCTCTCCCGGTCCGCCCGCATACGTGCTAGGGTAGAAATATGATTCAAGACTTAAAACATAAAAAATGGGGCCCGGATTTATGCCTCTGCCCATATTTCCCTATGAATCTTGTAAAACGGTTTTTTATTGGGCAATTCCGGGCGCATGTCTCCGCATAAAACAGGAACGCATGTCGCTCTACGTCGGCTATGATGAGAGGAAAAAAAAAGTGTTTTCTTATTTTCCTCACTTTAGCGTTTACCCATTCAGCCCCCGGCGGTGCGGCCCTCCTTTGAATTTCCCTTATTTTTAGATTTATGAAGAACAATTTTTCACAAACTAGGTACATATACAAATGCTTGGCAACATACATACATGGGTGAACAACTAACACGATGATACCAGAGCAAGGTCCTCCAGGAGAATTTTAATGCTTCAATGTTGGCGCTTTTCATAATGGTCATTGGGTGGTGGGTGCAATGGATGGTTTCGGGTGTTGGTGAATTGAGGTAAGAGTATCAACAAATCACCCCCTTAAATTCTGTGGAATGAAGGGGTGGGAAGGGTGGCTTTTTGTATTGAATGCTACGAGAAAATTATTTTTTAAATATTTATGGAGTTGGTGTTCTCGTTATTGAAATTAAACTGAAAATATTTATGAAGCGGATTGATTGGTTCACGACCATGCAACAAACAATTTCAACGTCCGTCGAACTGAATTTTTTTGTTTGCTTTTATATATTTGCCTTGGTTGTTATGGGATGATTTTTGAATTAGACCTTTGAAAATCCTCTTTTACTTTTTGTGGTAATACTTTCTAAGGAAATGAACGCTATATAAATTTATGGAATTTTCGTGGAAATAAGAATTCTGCTAAGCTGTTTTGAAATTTATTTCTTATAACTAATCTTCTGATCCTTCATGTCAGAATTTACATTATTAGTACCTATTATGAGCGTTCATGTCAATTCGACATTACCAAACTTGAGCTCACGAAACTGGAATGCCTACTTTCATACAATTTTAGGTCCGACACCTCTAGACATGAGAGATATTTTAAACGATGCATTATTATACTCTGATCATATTTTCTTAACAATAATTATTTCTATTTAGCGGGCGAAAGCTTTGGCGATCGGATGTAACTTGAGCGACTTTTTTGGGTGAAAAGGTGGGCTATTCTACTTCTCGTGATTGTGCGAAATTGGTGTATCGAGGAAAATGACTTCCTATGCTCAAAACAGAGCACTGATGGCCACGGAACAAAGAGCTGCAAAAATTTATGCGAAATGTAGTAGGTGGGGTGTATGCGAGTCAAGTGCATGAAAATGGGTTTTCCGGAGATAAAAACGTCCCGAGTAATTTTCTGAATCGGAAAAAATATAAACCACCCGATAGTACTCGGCGAAACCTTTAATTCGATATGCAACATGCGGTATTGGAACCCCATTGCCGGGGTTCTTACCCGCTACCTTAAAAGAATGCAGAGAAAAATTTTCTTTTATGAATTGTAGCTGGTAGGTAATGAGCTGAGGCGAACATAGAAAACCGTTTTCCGATCGGACACAACCCTACCGAGTTAGATCCGAACTAAGTTGCGAAAAATCTAGTACCACAGTTCGAATAAAAAAGAGGGAAATACTAAGAAATTGAGTATTGGGATGACTATAAATAGCTATTTAATTAATCCTGCGAGTATAGGGATGTGGGTACTCAAACTTCTTCTCAGGACCTAAGGAATGCGGTTCTGTACTAGATTTTCCAAAATGTATTAGAAAAAAACTCTGACCCCAGCTTTCCCCCGCTGGATAGAAATAAACATTGTTAATAAAAAATGTTCAGAGTATCATAATGCATCGTTTAAGATGTTGGGCCTAAAACGGGCATTCCCCTTTGAATAACATTTTAGACTGCCTTGCGGAACATTTTATCCACTCTTTTCCTATTTTGATAATTACAAATACGTAGTATGGTCGTTAATTTATGAAATAATAAATAAATAAAAAGATTACCCTTTTGGAAAACAAAATGAACAAAATGAAATAATAAATATTGGTTAAGCCATGATGACTATGCTCACTCAATGTCACCAATTATTGGAAGGTACGCATCAGGATGTAGTTTTTGCAACCCTTTCAAAAAGCGACACACTTACCACTCCTCCCCTTCTCTTGTTCCATTCTATGTAGACCTAATTCCACTCAACATTACATGCCTATCACAGGATTGATACAGAGCACCCTGTAACATACTTATGTACATATGTAAGTGAAAAGCACACAGAAGTTTCGAAAATAAGTTTTTCATTCATTGTTTGCTTAACCAAATCTTAATATGCAAAAATTATTTTAATTAAATCTGTAAGGTGAAGAAATGCACCTAAATTATTGCCTTATATATTTACGCAGAATCGCAGAGGAATATTCCATCAAATAAATAACAGAAAAAAAAAATGTGTGACATCCTCAAAAATGCAACCCAACTTAGACTTATTATTGTTAGTGTATATCTGGAGCTGTCGCATCCCATGATAGTGGAAAAAACAAAGGAAAATCATTTGGGAGGGAAAAACCAGTCCTACCAGAAAATGGCATCCTGATTACTTTTTGTTGAGCAAAGTGCGAGATGCCAAGCATCATTACTTATTTATTGTGTTCTTATTCACGCGGCATCTATACGAAGAAGAGCCGTGGTCTTCAGCGGCTACAATTCTACCGGCCATTGAGTCGGGAGTCGATAAGAGGCGTCCACCTCACATCAAAGTCTCCTCAGTTTCTTCTCCGATTTCAAACTCCAATATAGCTACTATACAAGTATGTACATATAGTACGTACCTACACAAGTTCTTCGTTGAAGATCTATTGCAGGCTGAGAATGCTTTTGAGCGACACAGGGCGGCTACAATTCAATATTACATTCATCTCATCGAGAAGTTGAAGCGAATATTCGTTTCAATGATGGACGATCGATTGCATATTCTGTTCAACGTTTACGGGTTCCGGTTTTTAAGATTTGCACCGATGTACATAGTACCTATACCATATTTCAGGTCTAGTAGAATGCTGATGAGATTTAAAGAAGATATTCCAGCGGACTCGATTAGATCACCTACGACGATTTGTAGTTTATGGCTGGTGTCAGTTTTTGCGTAAGTAAACGTTTAACTGATTTGCTAGAATAACTAGTTTGTCAGTTGTGACTGAATTATGTGAGAATCTGAACATTATAACGGTTAGGAAATATACATTTCAGGCGTTATGGAATTCTTTATTTTTTTATATATAGTATAGAAACGTACATATATAACACAACTAAGTAACTCTGTGATTGAATATAAAAAGTTTGAACTCAATATCCTTTTCTGATACATTACAAAGTCCTAAAGATAACCAGACAATATTTTATTAAAAATGGGCAATTTACTTTGTGTGGACATTAGAAAGAGAGAGAAATATTTGTTCCGGTTAAATATACCAATAATCGGTATGAAATGTACACGAAATGGTGGCGAGATTCGTGAGAAACAATGGAGATAATAACAGTTCGGAAAGCAAGAAGTGTCCAATTCACTTTTAAAAATCAGAATACTTATACATAGTATTAAACTTGGTTGTATTTAAACTCAATTGAAGCAAAACTTTAAGCTCATCATTGGCATATGGCGTAGTTCATCAATTCCAAGGACGTAGAAGTATAAATTTTCATTACAAAAAACCAAAAATTATTAATAAAGATTGAAATATCTAAGAATAGAGCCCTGTGCGACTCCGCTCATTACAAGAATGAAATCTGGAGCAGTATCGCCACAGGATACATTCAGTCGATACTCGCTAAGATATGACCATGCACTAACATACAATATTTGAAAAATTTAAATTAAAAGGTCTTACTCAACAAAAATTTAACTAGGTCGAAAAAAGATGTTCTAATATCGTCACTCTTTGTAAGCTATTAATATGCTTGGATATGAATCCCAATTGAAGATGTAATATGTATCTCACAGATTCACTTTGTCTAACAAGAAAACTAGTCATCTATTGAGCAGAGCCTTTCCAAGGGTCTTAAAAAGTATAATTTAAGTATAATTTAAGAATATTTCCAAATACAAAAGATGGAAGATCTTATAATATAGGAGAACTTTAATATAGGTATGTATTTATGACGCAACTTATTCAGTTCGTCATTTGCTTTACATTTCACAAAACTTACTGGCAAAATAGGCATATGTCTTAATAACGAAGAAAAAAATTCCTAAGCTAATCGACAGGGAAAACATTACGGAAGTTTTAGGTCGACACTTTCGCAACAACATCCGTGCATCCCAGCAGCTACTGATTTCTGTCCTGAACTCATTTGGAAATAGTTGACCCGTGAAGCAAAATTCTTAAGCAATGCCAAACTCTAAGGCAGCGCTATCTGAGGGAATACAAAACAGGCCTAATAGAATATATAATGAAGAATTATGAAAATTCACAAGAATATAATATTGGAAATCCTCTGCAATTAAATAGACCAGCTACCCTTAGCTACCAGGCTCCAAAAATCACTCAAACGCTATAGGTTTACTTCAAAAAGAAATATGTCAAGACTTGTAAGAAAACATTGAACAGTCACTAACCCAATTGATATTGTTTAACAAAAGCAAAATTCTAAGTGAGACCGATCTTCGACACATTTTAGCCATTTAAGTTTACCATATAAGTTGGGAGATGGCATCTCCCAGTCCCATTATCAGTGCAGGGTAATCCACCTTTGGCGAATGCATGAAGCACAGTGATTGTCTTCGGAAATCTTATTGAGCGGGGGGGGGGGGGGGCTTGTAGTAACAGGGGTAAGTAGTAACAGCTTAATTACTCAGCAGGTTTCGAATATTTTGTTTTCAATATACACTTAATCTGCTCCTTATAACAGGGCCTATGACGTAAGCACAGCCAATGTGGCGCGGGATTGCGCTGTGAGTGGTTGTGAGCAGGGACACTATTTTTGCCAGGTAACATAACAAAATTAAGTTCGTAAAGTTTGATTCTAAGTTACTGCAATGTCTTTTTGAAATGAGTATCTATTAATTTGTGTAGACAATATACTAAGCTATCATATGTAACTACTTTCATTTGACAATAACATAAACTTTTTTTTCAATAAACAAAAATTTTCAAAATTTTCTCATGGGGCTAGTTGTAACGAAACTCCGGGGAACATTGTAACATGTTACAACTTGCCCCTTCATGTTTTTATGTGAGTGCCTATGTTTGTCATTAGGTCTGTTTAATGAATTCAGAGCACTGCTATAAAGTACTCCAAAGTGAACTGAACTGTACTCAGTGAGTCTGTTCTAAAGTAACCTAGAGCAAGATTTTCTGCTCTACCTTTTTCGAAGGAGTAACTTAGAGCAAGCATTAAATAACTGCAAATTGTGTTAGTTGCTCTGATAACAAATCAAATAATTGCATTTTTTGTGGATAAAATAAAATCTAGACTATTCTAGTGGATTAATTTAAATAATAATTGTATTTTTTTAAGTGAAAATAAGGTGTCAATGCATTAATCATGCATTAATTCAAATAATTGTTCTTTTTGGTGACAGATATCAGAAAATTTGTGAGCTGCCTGCACTTTTCTGCTCTTTTCGCTCTATTTTTAATTTGACAGTTAACCTAAGTTCAGCTGCCCTGCTCTGCTCTGCTCTGCTTTGAACTTTCTTCGAGTTCATTAAACAGACCTAATATATAGGTAGGTATATAATAGATTTATTTAATAGCATTATAATATTCCACTGCTGGCCAAATGCTGTACCAAATGCCTGCTGCAGAGACCGTCGCACAAAAAGCTACTTCGATGCAAAGTGAAGGAGACTTGACATTTGATCTCGAAGATCCCGAATTGCTACAATCTGCTCCGCAGTTGAACATAAGCGTCACTGATGTTATTAACCAGCTGACAGGTGAAAAATCTAATCTAGTGAACCAGTTCTAGGACAATCAGGGATCCAAAATAGATCAATAGATTTTTAACCCTCAAAAAACAGACCACTAGCTCCACCTAGGAAAGAATCTAACAGAGGTGGACGCAAGCGAAAATCCGCTATATTGACTGATACTCCAGAAAAGGAAGCCTTAGAAAAAGATATCGAAGAGAAAATGAAAATGAAACAGAAGCAAGAAGATAAAGAAAAAAACAAAGGAAAAGGTAAGGGAAATGGTAAAGGAATGGCAACAGGAAAATCGACCGAAAAACAAAAGATCTATAAAGTGAAGAAAAGGGTTTTGAATGATGAATCAGATTCGATTTGCGGAGAAGAATACAGCAGATCTGACGAAGAAGAGTGGCTCGAATGTTTGATTTGCAAATTGCGGTCACATGTTAAATGTGTAAAAGGCGATCCTGTTTCATACGTTTGTGTGAACTGTGATTCTGATGAAGACTGAATTTAGAGAAGCAATTTGATTTAGGTATATTTTCAAACTATACAAGTTCAATGACCAAAATTTATGTTAATCTTTGAAAATTATTTTGTTTAAAAGACTAAGTGACAGGAAAGATCTCTAAAAGTTAACCTTATTATAAATACGTTATAAGTAATATTTTTCACATTGATTTACAATAAATGCCTAAAAATCATACAAATATTTTGTTTTATTATGTTGTTACTACTTGCCCCACGCCAGTTACAACTTGCCCCGAGAACGGGGTAAGTTGTCACATGCTACTACTTTCACAAAAAGTCTTTTATACAAGCATTTGTTATTAATTTAAGCCCAATTATCATTCTAATTGATATCTGAATAGACGTCCTCTCATTTAAAAGTGCTTCATCATGTAAATACTCAATATTTTGACTTCCCCATTGAAAAAACTAAAAATTGTTACAACTAGCCCCCCGCTCCCTATTACATATACATTTATATTAATCGTCACTTTGGACGAATGATAATATTTGTTTGATAAAGTTATTCGATTTTAAAAACCTAATGACGATGTTCCATCTATCATCTTTCTTACCTTGACAGTTCAGAATTAAAATTATTACTTTTATTCTGTATACCTACTAATAAAAAACATAAAAAAAAAGAAACTAAAATCAGACTTGAAATATTTATATGCTCTGAAATTAAAAAGCTCATCTTTATAAAGTAAGTGTTGAAAAGTATCGCAATTTAGCCATCAGTTATTATAGTAGCAAGTTATATTATTGAAATCAGAAAGTCTCTCGCTCGCGCAATAACTCATAAATTGCAACAACGCGTTCAACCTGTAGCTAGCGATTCCATCATTAAGAGATTTCACCTACGCCTCTAAAAAACCAAGTGATTTTGTGCACACCCGTTCGCCTGTTATAACTACTACGAGGATCATATCTAATCGCACATTCATTTAGTCCCCCAGTCTACCTAACTATCAGTGTTTATCTCTCATAAAGAACTTATCCGCGTAAAGGGGTAAGACACTCGGCCAGGTAACATGACTTGGTATACACTATATAAAAGAGGTAAATTGTATAGGAGAGATCCAGAGGAGCGCGGAAAACTGATTTTAATCGATGAAACATCTTATCGCACAACGATCTTGCTACCCAAGTAAACGAATATAAAGTCTTTCCTGAAGACGATTTTCCTTTCATACTCTTACAAAACGTGATATACTTGAGCATGCAAGAAATTGGATGATTCCCGGAGTCTTGAGACTAACTTTGATCGGGTTATATGTTTTTACATACATACAAACATATATGTAGGTACCTATAAAATTTTGCCTTTCTCAAGGTGGCAGGGCTCATCTTATTATTTTCATGTTTTAATGAGCCCGTGCAAAAGACACAACGTTTCTGATAAGAAAGGAACAGAGGATCAACAGTATACCTATTTAGATATATGCGATCACGTGAGGATCTCTGCAAAAATATTGAGAAAGTTATCGTGATGCTATTAATTTGACAATTTTCTCACTTAAATTTCATTTGAGATTTTGAAATGCTTGACAACGTAATGATTTGTTATCCATAGATTGAGATTGTTATTATCTCGTAAAATATACTAACAATACTAAACAATTTCAAGTTGATATCGGAAGGAGGAATGTGTTAAATTCAAATATCCATTTCAGAGGAAAAAGCTCATTATTTAGTAAGAATTCTTAGATCATTATGGTCGAAGTGTATGCAGCCAATTCAATTGAACTTTCTTCGCTTTACTTTGTCATCAATCCAGTCCTATAGTTAGTTTCCGTCAGTTCTTCATTTAAGACCTGGTCTTGAAAATTACGCAGACAGCATAGGGTTAGGTTGCATCCATATAGGCATACAAAGAGATAAAAAAAATTGTGACAAATACCATATTGGACTATTCACTGGTCTAATGACTGGCCACTGGCTAACATAAATATAAGCTTAAGAAAATGGGTAAGACCACAGACGAAGATTTTTCAACTGATTCATATTCCCACTAAACATACGAAGCCTAGGTAATGGCCTTTATAAAAAGGGCTAATTTAGAATGGACATTGCAAGGCAGATTATAGTACTAAGATATAATTAATAAGGAGGGAAAATCTAGTATTGCACCTTCTAAGAATTATTGTAAAAGCCACTAAAACTTCGCTAATGTGAGTGCTGTATATGCTAATCAAAACGACACCTGACAGAAAAAATCAGACTAGAAAGGAAGGATGATAGGAAGAGATTTTGTGAGTGGGAAATACGGTGGCTCAGTCTATTTCTTACTATTTATCTCTTCGATGTAAAAGCGTTGAACTACTTACATTAATTCTTGGTCTTTTGTTTCGGAAAAAAATCTCAAGTTTACATAGTGCTGATGGCAACTATTGGTAATCCGGACTAGATGTCAAAATAATGCGTTCCTCACAAGTGTAGTAATTACAGCTAATGTTAGATTGGCACCAAACAACGAAGTAAAATATTACTTGGACATTACGGCATCCCAGTGACTTTATAGTGAAATAATCTGTGGTGAACAACACAATGTCGCATACACCTTTCAATTTATGACAACTTAGCTCATATCTAAAAAAAAAAAAAAAACAAGAGAAAAAAAAGGAAATTGTATCATGTCAGAAAAATATTCGGGAGCAAAGCATTAATTTTTTGGCTCTAATGTGCGTGATAGTTCCACAGAATCATCAGCCAACAAGAAGAATGTTGTGTTAGGTCATGACTCTACATGTTGAAAAGCCAAGGTTAGTGGTCTCATTACTCTCCCTCGTCCCTCCAGCCAGCCTCCGTTCTTCACTGGTCCCATAGATATTTCCCATATGCTCTATGTCTTAAGGGCATTTTGTTTTGGTCGCTATATACTACTACCAGGCCCTTGGTTCAGAGCTAATCGATAAACGTCGCAACTAATGAAAGTCATTGACGAATACGGTTGAGAAAAAAAAAAGAAACACACAGCATACTTCGTTGGCAGGACTCAAGGAGCAGGCGACGAGAAAGTAAAGGAAAACTCTTGAAGGAAAGTTTTCGATAAAATGCTTTCGAAATTGATTAAAGGTCAGCATCTCTTTGCTATTCTCTGGATCGATGGAATTCAAGTTGCCATATACTATATAGTTGTTTTGTTACTTAATTTTTTTTGGTCTCATCGCAGAAGTTCTGTAGGTACTGTATGATACTAAACTGACCATGGACGACTTCTTAAGAAGCTTTAAGTATCTATTCATATAATAACACCACCAACCAACGTAAATATGTTCGCTGCAAATTTGAGAATCTTTTCTCAGTCGAACGGAATTATTTATAAAACTATATACTTGTACTGGGGGCATTATAACGATTAACGGCAGCACAGAGCATCACAAAAAGTAAACCACAACACAACCGTATCCGTGAGGAAACTTTAATAACGCAAATAAACGAGGGAGAGATCATCAACTCCAGATAGAGAATGGCACAGAATCCAATAAGCCACGCTAAACGATTTACGAGGCTGACTCGCGTGCGTTTCCATTCATTCATGCCTCGACCATTGCCGAGGTCGTTTTCCAAGCAAAATCTGTTAATAAAAAGCAAAATCCTCTAAATGGTCTTTGGTGCACCTAAAGTATCTTAAGCAAAACAAAAAAAAAATAAATAAAAAAAAAAGACATGAAACCCACTCACGCACATCCTTTTATAAACAGTGCGGATATGTGAGGCCTTTAAGAGTCGTTCAATTTTTTCTTGGCACGGAATCGATCTCATTATCGGGCACATTACATGATCCCATTTTCTCGTTTGTCTTTAAAAGACTATCCCCGTCAGTTTTCGATGTGGTATGCAGATTGTATGTAAATTAAAGTTTCGTATCCGATAGCGGAGTTTGTTGTTACTATGCTCCACAGAAATCGGCCAGTTGTGTTTTGATCCACATATATATATAGAAATATATATATATATCTACATATATAGACCAGGGAGACAGTAATGATTTTGTTCCTCAATTTCCGTACAGGAAATTCAGGCAGCGATACCAAGTAACAAAGGTACATGTGTCACCTTCGTCGATCGTGTGTATACCGTAGTGCCATATGGGAATTTACCTGGCCGCTGGCTATATGGCATAGGAGTCCCCCATTAAAACTCATTCGGAATCAGACATGTCCGATTAAAATCTCATTTCTCACCTCTGGGCGTTCGGAATACCTTCTGCATCGTTGGCTCTGTGGTGGCCTATAACTTTCAACGTTTTCTTCCAATAATCAGTTGTCTTGCATCGGTTGACTTCCTCTGGGCTCTGCACTTTTCAGCACCTTAAGATATCATGTCGATATCGCATTGGCAATTTAAGTTTAACACTCGCGCGCTTCGTGAAGTGAACAGAATTTCATATTTTGGAATTAGCGTATAAAATTTTATCGACAAAGCTGTCAGTGAGGTTTTTTCTTTTCTTTTAATTTTGTTGACAAACGGAAAGGAAGACAATATAAATGGAATTTCAAGAAAGTTGTATATTTTTTACAAAAGAGCTAAGAAAGACTATTTAGGCAAATATATTATCAATTATCAATTGGAATTCTCAAAATTTTATACATGCAATGGGAAAATATTTCCTTTATCCGAGATTCGACATAATCTTCTCACTTCTATAATATATATGATGGAATACCACAAGGCTCTAGTTTAGATCCAATATATTTCTCATTTTCATGGCGAATTCATCAAACATAAACTTCTGGAAGTAAAAGTTTGAGAAGGCAGAAATGAATAAAAAATTAGTGAAAAGGTCAGCACGAAAGATATTGTTTTGGAGTTTATTTGGTCTATTGATTTTTTTCATTGATGTCAATGTTTATTCCTTAGTACCACAAAGGCTCTATTGTAATTCATATATAATATGCTCAACTATAATTACGAAGAAAGATGAATATGTACAATGTATGTAAGTAGACTGCAAAAAGATATGCAATCTTTGTATGGAAAAAAAAAAAAACAATATGAAATAAAAATCTTAAGGGCATTGAATTAAAACAAATATATAATCGAAAACTAATTTAATCGCTTTTTGCTGCTGTTCATGTCTTCATGAATGTTTTCTTCTTCTTCCGTTTAATACCTATTTCCCATCATTTTAAGAATCCTTAATTTATCCACCAACTGCAATACTAATTAATTAATTAAAATTTATCATCATTAGTTTGCTGGCATATAAGCAAAGACAAGACAACGTTGGTTGTTTTTATACCGGCAGATGATCATCCAATTAAGATGCGAACTCGTTTAAATTTGCCCTTTTTGTATGAGTTTCAGTTCGATTATTCAATTGATCTGATGATCTTCCAGCCCTCTCCACTGAACTTTATATTGTACACATAGATATATAGCGTCAATAATTTCATCAAAGAAATGCACACTGAGTTTAATTGAATAAAACCATATAATGAGGCTATTGACCCCAATGCCTACGCCCTTAATATGTCTATAATAACTCTTAAAAACTATACTATACATATACCTATCTATATATAATAAAATATGTATGTAGCTAATGTGTTGGACTGTAAAAACGCCTATACTGTAACTCTTCATCATGACCTGTTCCACAACAATTCCTGAGATATGTATGCAAACAAAAAAAGTTGGTTGCAGAGTAAAGTGAAATATTTCTCGTTGAGTTTCATTAGAACTAACTATTCCAGTTAGCATATGTTATCTCGATTTTATACATCAAGATATGTCCTTAAAAGTGCATAAATTAAATCTGTGTATAGATCATTTCTATACTCAGTCACAGTTACTATGGTCATTGGACAGGGGGATAGCCTCACACTTATTATTATAGTTACACACATTTGTGTTTGCTGTGTGCTGACCACGATTCAATAAATTGCGAGAAATAATTCCAGAAAATCGTATGTAATCAGCCAGTTTTTATTCCGTTTCTATTGGCAACAAATGGAAATTACATGAAAATATCGCGAAAAAGAAGAAAATTAATTTTAAAACTTGTCTTATAATATACGTAGATATATGCATGTATTTGTGGCTGTGAGCTGTTTCGAGCTTGTTATTTTTTTTTCTTTAAGTATATATTTTATCTGCGTTCTCCTGTGTTAAGTTATGTCACTTATCATCAACATTCGTCGTCACAGGCCGTGTCGCATCGAAAAGTAATCAGACGCATTATACAATGCGCATGCTAACTTGCCTAGGTTAATAATGTTCATAAAAGATTGAGAAAATTTCTCGTGTGTGTGTGTATTGGACATAAAAATTAGCCGTGTGACAAGTTTAGTAAAGGCAACATTTACTCGTATTTAACTTGGACCGTGAGAACTAACTTGAATGGATATTTAACAGGGATTTTTTTTTCTATAAAACAAAATGCTTTATTTAAAGCAAAAATCATTGAAAAAGAGTTACTAAATTAGTAATGGTGGTAACATGGAGCTTACTGCTGAATTCAAACGATTTGAATCTTTTGTAATTAGTTTAAGTAAGAGTTTAGGTCTAGTTGTCGAATGTAAAGGAAAAAAAAAAGTATATGGGGGTGGAGCGCAGTGTTGCTACCTGAAATTTTTTTAGAGTAACTTTTTAGCGTAGCCCGAAAGTGGTTTGAATAGCCACACCTAAAAATTTATAGAAAGCCAAAGAATTTAATAAGTCACAATCGACATTATTGCCCTATTCTATTCGTTCTGCGACTAAACAAAATAAAATTTCGAAGACAACATTGCTTAGACATTTAGCAATTTGCCGCAAATCTGGAAGTCAGTCCCTCGAATATGAACATACATACGGTAACGATGTCTGGCGCGTATTTTCAGATAATGAAGAAGCACTGCAGCTCGTCTTCATTATGGCTTGACGAAGAAAGACTCGAGGATATTGGCATATAAATATGCTAAGGCAAATGGAAAGAATATACCAGAAAATTGGGAAAATTTCAAATGGCAGGGAGAAGGATGGATGAAAGGTTTTCTCAAAAAACGAAGAGGTTTAACTCTGAGGAAACCTGAGGCCACTAGCTTGTCCAGAGCAACAAGCTTCAATAAAGCAAATGTGGAAACGTTCTTTCATAACCTAAAAGAATGTTATTTGAAGCATCCATTCACTCCAGAAAATGTATACAACCTCGATGAAACCTCAAATTCGACTGTTCACAATCCCCCTAAAATGCTTGCACCAAGAGGAGAAAACAAGTTGGCTCTGTGACTTCAGGTGAGCGAGGTATGAACGTAACAATGATATCTGCTGTTAACGCTATTGCAAATCACGTACCACCTATGTTAATTTTTCCACGCGTACACTTTCCGGATCGAATGCTTAAAGGAGTTCCAGCAGGAACCATTGGGGGCAGTAATCCCTCGGGATGCTCCAATGAAAACTTATTCTTAAAATATTTAAAGCATTTCATTGAGCACGTTAAACCCTCACAAGAAAAAAAAAGTCCTCCTTATTATGGTTAATCATGAGAGCCACATCACAATTCCAGCTATTGAAGAGGCTAAAAAGTCAGGAATTGTTCTTCTAACATTTCCATCCCATACCTCTCATAACCTTCAGCCATTGGACAGGAAGGCTTTCGGTCCTTTTTATAAGACTTATTATAACCAGGCCGTTGGGCAGTGGATGCTATCAAATTCAGGTAAAACTATTACGATATATGATGTCGCCAAAATTGTAGACAAAGCTTATACAAAAGCCTTTACTATGCAAAATATCTCAATCGCTTTTTCAAAAACAGGAATTTGGCCCATAAATGACAACATATTTCAGGAACATAAGTTTTTATCTGCCTTTGTTACTGATCGTTCTCTTCCATCAGAAACAGAAAATACTCTGGAGACGAATATCAATACATACGGTCATACACAAATAACGATCAAATTAATTAGCAATTTGAAGATATTCCTAGAACAACAATCAACTTTGAAGAACAAGAAAATCATAATCCTAACTCGTGTGCAAAAGAAAATCTCCCCTTAACAAAGAAGAAATTGAAAACCCCTAAAATGATTCAGCCATATCCCAAAGCTCAGCCAAGAAAAATTACGCGGGGAGGTAGAAGAAAAGGTAAGTCTAGAATTCTAACATATATACTCCGGAGAAAAAAGAATTATTGGCTTCAAAGTCCACTAAATCGATCCGTAAACCTAAAGTTGTCAAAAAGGTCATGGCGGAGTCCACAGAATCCCAAGGTCATCAAAAATTGCTGGCAAAACCATCCATTTCAAGAAAGGTTACTCCAAGAAAAGAGGAAACAGAAAACGTCCGCTACCAGCTACCAAGAGCAGCGAAGATGGAAAGTTTTATTAGAGAGCAGCTTTCTTCTGAAGAGGATTTTAATGGCGACAGTGACTAATCTTGTGATAATGACCATTTATGGAATTTAGTACAACAATCCAAAAAAAAAAAACTGAATTTACGATTGAATTTTTGATACCTTGTTTTTTTCCTTATTTTCTTCTTTTAGTCTTTGTTTTGTTAAATGAATTTAAATTTGTGTTATTTCTTTATTACTGAATATAAAATAAAATGTTAGAATATTTTGTCCTATTTACGAGTTGTTTATTCTAGCGATCTTAACAGATTTTTCTGGTGGTCCAAGGTACAATTCCCACTGGTCCAAGGTACAACACATGGTTGTACCTCGGACCAAAAACAAAAAACTACGTAAGTTCTTACATTGTGGACGATTTGCGAGTTGACAGTACATATAAAACATATATTCCAATAGCATAATAAGTAAATTTAGGAAAAGGCACTTGAGATATTTGGGAAATACTAAAAACCGGTCCGAGGTACAGCACTTTCCCCTATAATCCCCATAAATGAGTACAGTAATGTAAGGAACTTTCAAATCGCTATCGGTGTGTTCAGTACGGTATAAATAATGATACCACCTTTACACTGCTATATTCTGAGAATTAAAATATTGTGGCCTCATATTCAAAATTCTCTAGAGTAGCCAAAATCTAAGGGGGTATCCCTGTAGCCAAACGTTGCCCAAAGTAGCTATTTGCTACGATCGTAGCCAAAGTGGCAACTCTGGTGGAGCGTAATGTTCTAGATACATATAGCCTGAATTGAAAGAATATTGTTTTTTTTCAAAGTAAATATTATAAGTAGCAGTAATATATTTTCCAGTAATTATAGAAAAGTTGATCAGTGCTGCTTGATTGTCCTTTATTGACTGAATATTTTAAGACCTTTAAGGGGGTCATCCCATGTGAAGGCTCTTTTTTCCGGTTTTTGGGGACTTTTCTTTGCGAACTAAATAAATATACAACTATATAATTTTTCAGTCTGAAATCGACGCTTATTGCTGAAGTACACGGCAACTTAGCAACTCATTTTCAAAAAACAACTGTTTTGAGGTGACCACGATTGCGGGCGTTCTGCTTATCGGAAACAAAAAAATCAAACGGCATTTTAATCTGTGAAGTATGAACTAACTTGTTTTTTTTTTAAAACCAAGCTCAGGGAATACCCTATGATGCAAAGCACAGCATGGCAGAAAGGAGATAGGGAAAGGATTAGGAGATTAGTTGGCGGAGGTGCCGATGTATGTCGCCCTTAAAATTCCGCAGATTGTATGCCGCAAGAAAAACAAAAGATGGTAAACTGTTCCACATTCGTACTGTTCTGGATAAAAAAGCATCACGGAATTTTACTGTACGGCCGAAAGTAATTTGAAGGGTAAGAGCATGTACGAGGTTTGCAGCGCGAGCATTGCATGCAGGAATCATTCTACAAGGGATTAGACTAGATATTTCATCAGAACATTAACCATGCATGCATGTAGCGATAAAGGAGCGAAAGGCATCCAACATTGCGGCGTGGTGCTCGGATGAGTCGATATTTCAAGTTATTGCCACATCGCCAATGAGCCAACGTTATGAAAACGTTATTTTCTGCTTATTAACTTCCAAAAGCTAATGTTGAAAATTTATTTAATTTAGTTCAAATTTGTGGCAGCCCCGCCCCGCAAATCAAAGAATTTAAAAAAAAAACAAATCATTGAATTTTAATTTTTAAATCATTTTCAATAAAAATTGGGGACAGATTAAAAAATTAGAAAACGTTATTTTGTTACCTTAGGTGTTTAAATAAATATTTCATTAATCAATTTGAGATTTATTCAAAAATCTTAAAGCTCCGCCCCATCTTGCGAACTGTGCACCGAGCTGTCCTATTTATCACAGCAACCCAGCCTTAACAATAGTGTTTACAAGTATAAAATTCATAACAATTTTCATTAGCATTAAGTGCTACAAGTTTGTATGTATTTTGAATTGGGTGACCTCTTTTGTTGTTGGTTCTTGTTGTTGATTACGTAAATAGTGTTGCAAATAGCAATGAACATTGATGAGAAGTTAGTCGAAAATATACATATAAATCATCGAACACATTATAATAAATACTACAAGACTTAGAAAATTTCTAAAAGCTTGATTCTATCTTCAAACATAGGACAATTTTATTTAGAAAATTTGAATAAAATTTGGCGAGACAACTCATTCACTCTTCTGCTTGATAACTTGTATCATGAGGTAGTACTAGAATTTATGAAGTTTCTCATATTTTTAACTTATCTGAATTAAAGTTTCCGAAAATTGGGTCAGTTTTTATTGAGTTTATATCAATTTGCCCAATAGATACCTACTTTTTATTTATTTAGTCATTTTAGTGACGAAATTTTTTCAAAAGAAATAATGTTAATGAAATTATAATTTATATTCCCTGTATGACCTAAAAAATGTCCAAAAAATAGCTAAAGTAGACATGTTGAATATACATATTTATATATATGTATACCTCTTAAAAATCCACTCCACCTAAAGTATAACTACATCGCGCAATCACATTCAGAATTGAATGCATTTCGTATTATGACATTTCGAAATTTTTATTCTCATTGAATTTGTTCATATGTAGTTCATATATTTCTTCTGAAGTATACATACAACATTTCGCTTACATTATTATTAACGTCAAAATAAAGTAAAAGCCTTGTGAAACGAAAAAAAATAATCGTTGAATATGTTTTGTACACGTTTCCTTATCGATTCCACCTGATAACGCTTTTCCTTCAAAGCGATAAGATGATAAGGGCTTCACCTGAAGAAATATTCCGACCGAGTCACACCCTAATTGCGTTGAATTTTAATTGCTGACTCAAGAATTATTATTATCGCCGACAAGTAAAATTTTCAATTAAAGTGATCGTCTTAGAGGAATAGTAATAGTAGGTATATAGCAAGAGAAAAAATCATGCACCTTATTCCTCATCGCTTCAATTAGTCTTCGATTTAATCGGAATTTTTGTATTTTGTTTATGGCCCGTATTGCTCGGTTTCATATTTTTGCAGTCTTCATGGCAGTGATTCATATTCAATTGAATTTTATCGAACGTCATAAATGGAAATTGCCACTAAGAATTTAATTTATAATTTGATTTGTAAAGTTTTATATCATGAGTATGATAAGAAAGTAGTCTTTTTCCGATGAGTTTTTTTTTTTTTTTTGTAGTTACTACAGTTTTTTTATTAATACTATCACGTAGACCGATGTTGAGGTAATTTTGTTTAATTGATTTTTTTTCTAACACTCATCGTAGATGTCAATTCTTACCTATTTTCAGCACTATATAGGAAGTTTATGAATATAAGTATAGTATTGCTACAGAAAAAAAAAATATAATCACACAGCAGAGGAATTTCCTTGAAAAATTTTCTTCAGAATATTTATGCACTATTCTTGGCCAGGACTGTTAAAACTTCAAAAACAGCATACGAAAAAGTTCAATTTTTTACTTGGAAATTTATCTGTAGAAGTTTTATTTTTATGTTGGAGGTCAGGCTAACAACGGTCTAAAAGGTTGAATTGATTCAGCTGCTTCTGGGAAGTTAAAATTCCATTTATTTTTTTCTTAATCGAAAAGTTTTATACGAATTTACATGTCCTACATATATTGTATTCCTAGGTAGCTGAAATTCTTGTAATAATTAATTAATTTTTCCGGTCTATATGTTTATAGGGTTTGGATTTGTATTTGAATCTCTCTAAACAACACCGGCCTTGAGGAGAACGTCGCATCATTTCAAAACAAGGGATGAACGTAGACACCAACAGTAACCGTGATCATTTAATTGAATTTGTAGTTTGTTGTCGGCAACTATGTAGTTATTGGTGCAACATTCTTTGAACATTAAAAGATATATAAAAAGATTACGTGTGCTTTCACAGAAGTCAATAGAAATATCAAAGTAATTGCAACACCTCTTGTAACGTATGGGCGAGATTGTTGCAATTCCTAATAATGGATTTAATGGGTGTGTTTTAGTAGATATAGTTATAGTTACCTATGTGAGGATTCTAAACTAAGTAGCTATAATACTGAAAGAATGAGAAATAAATTGAGTGCATGAAGTGGCTCTATTAAATGTTGAATATTATTTACTTATTTACCTGAAGCCTGCGGTTCTGATGATATTCCACCAAATTTTTTTAAAAATCTATACCCTATTATTTCTGATAGTTTAGTTTACATTTTTAACTCTTGTCTGACATATTCACAATTTCCCTGTTTTTGGAAAAGAGCTATTGTTTTACCATTAGCTAAATGTTCTACTTCGGTTGTTGCTAAAGATTTTCGCCCTATAAGTCTACTTTGTTTTCTCAGCAAAATTCTGGAGAAACTTATAAACAATCAAATAGTTCAAAGTGTTCTCGAAAATGGGTTGGTCTCCCGGTGGCAATCTGGTTATCGATCGGGTTACAGCTGCGAAAGAGCACTCTTAAAAGTAACATCGGATGTACGCAGAGCATTGGATAGTAACTATTTCACGGCTTTGGTACTGTTTGATTTTATCAAAGCGTTTGACACCATAGCTTACTTCTTGCTAAACTTAAAAAAATTTTATTTTTTCATCGTCGTCGCTTAAATTAAACTGAGCTTTTCTAACTGGTCGCTTTCAGCAGGTCAGGATAGGGAATGAAAAATCCGCATGGAAAAGAGTACATACTGGAGTCCCACAAGGGTCTATTCTTGGACCTTAATTATTTTGTCTGCTCATCAATGATCTACCGGACGTACTTCATGATGTTAACATTCATCTTTACGCTAATGATGTTCAAATTTATTTGTTTCGACCAATAGGTTTAATAGAGGACTGCATTGATAGAGTAAACACTGAAATGTTGAATATATCTGCTTGGGCATGTAGAAACCAATTGACACTAAATCCTTTAAAATCTACCTGTATTGCTTGTTACAGATATGATCTTACCTTTGGCGATCTTCCTCCCATATACCTTAATGGAATGATTCTCGCCTATACGAGGGAAGCTTAAGGCCAGGGAGTACGTATAAATAGTAAACTGAGTTGCTGTGACTATGTAAAACAGTCTCTTGGCAAGATTTATAGTGGCCTTAGGCAACTATGGTTATCCGCTAAACTAATCTCTATTAATCTAAAGCTGAGACTTGTAAAATCTCTGTTGATGCCACATTTCATTTATTGTAGTACTGTCTACCCTGTATTGGATTCTGAGTATTACCGCAAGATTACTACTGCTTTTAATGACTGTGTACGGTTTATATATGGCCTAAAATGTTATGATCATATTACCAAGTTCAAAGATACTGTCTTGGGTTGTTCATTCCGCTCTTATCTAAATAATAGGGCATTGGTGTTTTTACAAAAAAAAAGTTAATGAAAGAACTTTTTGAATTTTTGCATTCATATAGACATAAAACCTTCCTTATACCTAAAACTTCATACATTGTGGGGCAGCGCTCTTTTTTTGTTTCAATAGTTCGATTATGGAATACCCTTCCCAATCATGTCAGGGGACTTGGCGCAGGACGCATGAATTTAGACTTGCACTGCGGAAGCATTTTTCTGTTTTCGTCAAACACTTATTTATTTACATATATACATATTCTGTTGTTTTTCTTTTTCTTTCAAATAGTTTCTTACTTTAAATTCTTTACTTTTACTTAAATTTTTTTTTCATCATTTTGTTTTCATTTATTTTAACTTTTCTTGTGAATTTATTTTTGATTTGCCGTAGTTCTTTATTTAGTATGCATTTATTAAAGATAATAATCTTGTGTATACAGACCAAAAATAAATTATTATATTATATTATTAGAAGCGTGACTTCATGGATAGATTTAATAAACATTCAAAAAGAAATTTTCAACACTTAATATTGTTGCAATAATATGTATTGTAAAAATTAACCGTCAATTACCGTGTTCCTTAATAAAAATGTTTTCCAAAGTCAAACGACTCAGGTATATACTTTAAACAAAATTAAGAAAAAAATCATTTACAAATATTTTGCTGGGTGTTTATTGCGATAAGGCACTTGAATGCATTTGATTTTCAAAAAGCAATTATTGACAATCGAAAGACCTTCAGCGGATAAAACTTATTTCTTCCACGTGATATGTTTATTCATAAAATGGAAATTTAAGAAAAATATCACAATAATTTAAAATCCAATTTTTAGTATACATACATACATGAAATGTCAACAGAGTCATGATATAGGGACGATTTATGGAACAATATTCACAGCAAGAATACCTTGTTTGAAATTATTCAATAAATAAATACTGATCACCCTGAGCAATTAGTATCTAAGGAATGTTGAATATGTATAGGTAATAATAAAAATGCAAGAAACACGGATATTAAGATATCTCTAATGCAGTAGAAATACATTGAGCTCAGCATATTAAAAAATCAATGGTCAAGTAATTCACGACATTTTTATAGAGCTTGAAAGTTCATATTAATGATTTAATGGATCATTTCCATTATTTATTGTAATCGTTTTTGGCAATTATTGAGCTCAATATGACTTGAGAAAACACCAATTAATTTTCTCAAATAGCATATGCATACAGATATGTGTGTATGTAGAATGTAGCTATGTATGTGCCTATGTATATATAATAAAATTTGTTCCATCAGTGAAAATTTCTTATACCATATCCTAGAAAATATAATAATTATATTCTCTCATTACATTTGATCGAAATTAAAATTTTATTATCTGAAGCGGCATAAAATTAATTACTTTTGTTGTTAATTGCACATTTAACGGGCAATAATGAAATATTGAACTGTCGTTAACAGAACTTTGCACCATCATTATATGATGCCCACATGATGGTAAAATCATAGATAGAAAAATTGTTCCCAATTTCTTGATGTCTCGATTTTAATTAAAAACACAGTCAAGTAAATGCACCTCATGTTGTCTTCTTTACGGACAATTTTATTGGAATCGCAATTTCACAATATTCTTAATTAACCATTGAATTTGATAATTCAATGGATGTGTGTACACTGCACATACATAATATACTGTGAATGACACATTCTGTGAAAATATTTGATAGAACAAACTTTAAAGAAAGCACTGCAGCTAATTTAATTGATATTTTGAGGAAGATAATTTAAGAAGAGTTTTGCAGGAAGAAAAAATTTCAAAAATGGTAAATGATACTATACTTATTAATACAAGTCAAAAGACAGTTCATATGGTCACCAGTACCTATGTACTTAGATCTCAGCATTCGCAGTGTTGAATATAATGTCATTATTTCATAAGAAGCGGTCAACAATATGACAAATTGGTAATATATTTACATAGTTTGGATGACATTAACCGATGACCGATTGATAAATGATAGTCTCTACATATATTTTAAGTCTTTCTCAATTTAATTTAGTTTCGTTTTCTCGATTTTTAGATGATCGACCTGCAAAATATAAATGCAATTTAGTGAGAAGTCAGCATTGAGTAAATGTAGGTCAGGTTAGGTTAGGTAAGAGAGGTGCCGCTACACGACTGACCTGCATCACGTATAGACCTCTAGTCGGTGCATTGTGCCCCTAGACCTCATGGGATAACCTTTCATGCCCCAGATCTATCCTGCTTTCCTTAGGTAACTAAGGATATATCTAAGACTTTTTACCTAGATCTATCCGGTTTCTCTCAGAAAACTTAGGATATATCTGAACTCTTTACTTTGCAGCTCCCCCACACTTGAAAAGAAGTAGCTGCCCAATAGCCTACCTCTTTTATTCATCAGCGTTGCATTCGCAAAGCACGTATTGGAAGGCTTCGATTTCCTGCGAGCCCTTACAGCTTCTGCAAAAATCGTTCGCCGCTATACCCAGTCTTGTAGCATGGTCTCTTATGGCCCAGTGACCCGTAATGAGCCCTACTAGCTTCCTGGTATTTGTCCTGCTGCCATTAAGCAATTCCCTTTTCCTTTTCCTGTCATATGCAGGCCACAATTGCCTCGCAATACGGCAGACATCCCAACTGGTCCACCGGAGGCTTGCTTTTGATAGGCGTCTCTGATGATTTCCTCTTTTAAAGCTCCAATTGGAATCCTCACATAAGCTACTGCTGCGGAGCTATCCAATTCGGAGCCCTTTTTGGCGAACTCACCAGCCATCTGGTTGCCTGAGATATCTTTATGGCCAGGTAGCCAGCATAGGGTCACCTTGTACCTTCCAGTCAATTCTTCAAGACTGGTCTTACATAGCTGCACCAATTTTAATTTTACCAGCACAGCATCTAGCCTGGCTGTCAGTATATATGCAGATGTGCCGAGCGGGCTCTCTACACATTTATACCAATATTGCCGCCTAATGAATCGCTGCAAGCTCTGCCTGAAAAACACTGCATTTGTCAGGCAGTCTATAAGACTCGTGCCACCGGAGAGCTCTAGTGTACACTCCCCTGTGCTCACACTCGTCTTGGATCCATCCGTAAAAATAGAATCCTCGGATGTTACGACTAACTCCTTCTCTTCCCAGTCACTACTGGTTGGTATCATTGAATTGACCCCCCCCCCACCAAAAGTCAAGATGGAAACTTGATAGTCTATTTTTCCCTGCAATAACTACAGTCTATCTTCTGGAGTATATTGGAGTGCCCAAAACCCGTGCCCTCAGCCTGACAGCGCTAATTGCCGCTAAACCTTTGCAATAAAGGTCCAGCGGCAATGAGTCAAACATGACCTCCAGTGCCGCCGTTATTTCCACACATGCGGCTCTCTGGATTTTTGACAGCACATCCAGGTTAGAATTTCCTCGTCAGTGCCGTCCACCAGACTGTGAGAGCCGGAACAAAGGCTGGTCCGAAATATGGCTGTATACATTCAACGTACCACCATAGGTCTTAGTCCCCAGTTTCAGCCAAATATTCTCTTGCCACACTGGCCTTCTTTACGCGGTCTTCTAGATTAATCTTCCAGCTCAGGTTGGAATGGAGGACGATACCCAAATACTTCACTTCGCTGGAGAGAATAAGCTCCTCTCCACCCAGCCTTGGAAGTCTGAAACTTTGCACCCGCCTCCTTCTTGTAAAAAGAACCAGCTTCGCCTTCGAGGGGTTTACCCTCAATCCACTATTATTGGCCCAGTTATCCAGCTTAAGCAGCGCATAATCGAGCCTTTACTAATAGTAGAGAGAAATTTGTCAGTTACCAGGATGCATATGTCATCCGCGTACGCAACTGCCTTAAAGCCTCTCTCTTTAACTTGATGAGGATTTCATCCATTACCAGTAGCCGCAGGAGTGGTGTAGCACCCCTCCCTGTGGTGTACCTCTATAGGCTGCTCTTCTTACAGTAGCGTCACCTGAGGAGGAGCTAATACTTCTGAGAAGCATTAAGTTGATCCAGTCACATAGACCCTTATCAACTCCCATCCTTCTCAGTCGATTATAAATAATCTCCGTCTTCACATTATTGAAAGCCCCCTCAATATCCAAGAAAGCATCTAGAGTGTAGTGCTCATATTCTAGGGATTTCGCAACAACGGACACCACTGCATGTAGTGTCGACGCTACCGATTTCCCTTTTGTAGAGGTATGCTCGCTATCACTGCCGCCCTGTCATAGACTTCTTATGTGTAGCTCTATTAGTCTCTCCAAGACCTTCAGCATGAAGCAGGAGAGACTGACAGGTCGAAAGTGCTTTGCTCGATGTGGTCTGTTCTGCCTGCCTTCGGACTGAAGATTATTCTCACTTCCTGCCAGACCCTGGGCAAGAAACAGAGCCTCAGGCAGCTATTATAAATCAGTACTAGCCGTGGTATTATGTACCTTAGTACGCTCCGAAGCATAATGGGTCTTAGTCCATTAACTCCCGACGTTTGAAGGGTTAAAATGGGCGGTCCATTCTATCGTTTTTTCACTAACTATGGAGATGATCACCTCCTCCTTCCCAACCTGTAGGTGCCGTTCTGAAGAACACGACACCGACGGAACTGTCTCCCGACTGCTCGGAAAGTGGGCGTCAAGCAGTGCATTTAACAGCTCTTCGTTTATAGTTGTCCAGACTTCGTCTCCCCTTTTATGAAGGACAAAGTACTATGAGTAAATGTAACATTTGTCTGGAATAAAAACTCAGAACAGTTTCACATGTTTTAAAACCGTTCATATGGCGTCGAACACTAATCGAGAAGAGAGCTTTAGAGTCTAATATAGCATGGACTCAAGCTATGATACTACGTTAGGAAAGTTTCTAAAAAAAAAATACTTTAGAACTTGTAATGGCTAAGTCCATATGCCAGCAAGACTTTCAGCGTTCAAACAACCCAACATAGTAGTGAAGCGGATGGGTTCCGAACAAATGTAGGGTTACAGTTTTAAGCAATAGTCCTAAGTTCAGGCAGATAATTTCATCTAAAATTGTCTTTAAGATTTATCACAAAAGTGATTACAACGAAAAAAAACCTTATTTGACATGCAATCTACGTTAAGGACTGAAAAACCCTTTCCTATAAAATATTCCTTCATTTTTTCTAATTTTTTTTTACATCTTAACAGCTCATCATACACGAAAGTAATCAACTGTAAAACGACAAAATAAATTTGCATTCAACACAAGTTTTTTTCCAAGCCTCCTTTTTTTTCTAACCATCCAAAGTGATGTATAACTGAAAAACCTAAAGATGAGAACTTCAAGATGATTTCTCTCTACATCGCGCGAGGAGACCACTGAAGTTAATTAATCCTGCTCTCTGACCCCTTTTTGCGCCAAGTGGAATCAATCATCAAAGTTTGGCATTTTCTGGTTTATGGATCAGCCTGTGCGGAAAGAAAGAAATAGTCGCCGCCCAAAAATAACTACCGACTCAGGTGAGGAATTTCTCTAATTAACTTACATCTTAATTAGACCAGCCAACTTATTACGTACCTCTATGGCTTGGAGGTTGTTTAACATTATTATTCTCTCATTAATCTCGGTGCTCTGATAGCACACTCTTATGCTGGCCGCCTTTCGGAAACTTCAAAGGTACTTGAACTCTGGCACCGCGCGTATCGAAAAGGCTGTTTTCATGTCTATTCCCTTCGTTTGTTATTAATAATAATTGCTGAGATTAATGAAAAAGTTTCGGCACTATTATAGTTAGTCCAGGGATAGTTTAATGGTATAGTAAGGCACATGTAGCAAACAATTTATCTATATATGTAACTCCTTCTAACCATCATTTCGGGGCATTTACACTCAAGCAATTTGATCAGAAATTCCTTTAAACTGGACATAATCTGTTATAACTGGGCATAAAAACGCGTCTCCAATCCTTGGGAATTTTATTCAAATTTATTTCAAACAGAAGCCATGATGAATGATTGACGGAGTTTTTTGTGATCCACACGAATCAAGTTGACGGCTCTCTTGCGCTGTCTTGCAAGTTGTGCGCGCCCGATTCAAAAGGAATTTCATTCGCAACCCTTCAACTTTGTGGAAATTTTTGTATAGGACTTTGGTTGTGTGCCTTGATAAAAAGTGCCGTCGAAATCAGACAAATTTTTAAATGCGGTAAAAATGCAAAATAGTAACGGTGCGGCAGCGGCGGCATATTTTCGGTGCAACTTTTATGGCATTTTCTGAATTGAATGGGAACCAAAAGAGAAAATTTTACCGATCACTGACAGTTATACAAAATAAACGATTTCCTTTTGCTTCTAATGTCCTCTTATAACAGCTATACCAATACTGTCGAGACGTAATTAAATGAAAACTGCACTCGGGTGTAGTTATCTAATTGAGGACCGAAGCAATTAATTAATTAAATTCGACTGTAATCAATTACAATATTTCTCCGGGAATATCTTATATAGGGAAGACGGATAGCACACAGTTGTTTATGTATAGTAAGTAGAAAAGTTGACCGATTGACTAACTGCCACCGACGATGATGATAATTATTGGAAACTAGAATCCCGACATTGATCATTCTATTAAACGCTTGGGTTGATGATGGCTTTAGCAATCCAACAACGGCCCCTGGCTATAGAAACTATAATAGCGATGGTGTACGATGTCACCCTGCCTTATTACCAACCGACCAACCGACCGAACGACGGACCGATTAAATAGATAAAAGTCGGATAAAAAGTCTGCTCGATTACAATTGAGTGAATGCTGAAAATTGCGGCAGCCCATTAACATTCGATTAATTTATTAACCAAATAATAGAGATTCCGTGACATTCGGCCGTTTAGAAAATTCCGTTTTACTAACTCTAAGAGTCCACTACCCATTTGCAACAGCATAAAGGTGATAAGTTGCTGGGAGTTATCAAGATAATTTTTGATTCGCTGGGGAAGTAATTAATTATTTACAGTGCTCAGATATATGTAGTAGCTGTTACTAACGAGGGTATAAGGCTCGAAAAAGTTCTATAGTTAATCCATTTGTTTTGAATATTTTCTAATTAAAACTTCAAACACGAATTTTCTTAAAAAACAAATTGAAATTTTTTTCATATTTAGGGTTCCGTACCCAAAGGGTAACAACGGGAACCCTATTACTAAGACTACGCTGTCAGTCTGTCCGTCCGTCACCAGGTTGTATCTCATGAACCGTAATAGGTAGACAGTTGACATTTTCACAGACTGTGCATTTCTATTGGCGATATAACAACAAATAATAAAAATAAAATAAAATTAAAGGGGACCGCCATACAAGAAACGTGATTTTTTCGGCGTCCTTTTCTCCTTTTATTCTCATTCATTATTATTATCATAAATAAGCATTTTTTTTTTTCAAATGAAAGCATTATTTTTCACATGACGCCTACTCTCATTTGAAAAAATAAATAAAAAGCAGTGCTAAATTTTTTTATGATGGAACGGAACCCAACGTGCGCGAGTCCGACTCGCACTTGGCCGGTTATTATTATTATTCTCTTAACTGAAGAGCGGAAGAGATGATCTTTTATACTTTTTTGAAAGCGTCTACTTCATGGCTTCTAAATTATTTCAGTGGTTAGTCAAAAGACACAGATGAATTTTATTATTTTTGTTAGTTTATGTTTTAACAAAATAACAATAAGTAAATAAATAAATAAAAGTAAAACGGCATAAAAATACAACAAAATAGCATTAATAAATAATCAAAAATGCAGATGTACATCAATTTAAATGTAAGACAAAAATTAAAAAAATAATAATAAAAGCAAACAGAAAGGAATATGTTTTAAATGTGAAGGAAAGTGCCCATTGCTTTTAGTAAAAAAAAAAAACCAATATTTTCTTAAAAGTGGTATAAATTCTATTCAGTGAATCACCAAATATAGCACAACACACCTTTATACTATTTAACAAAACACCAATTCTTACCGCATTAATACAGTTCAATTGGTGATCCATTTAAAAATATATCAACCTATAGTATATGTTTTTTCTCCTGGACGGGAATCGAACCCACACTTGTTAGAATCGGTCAAAGATGGAGAATAGAAGAATTTTAAGAACTTTCATTTTTAACGATTCCAAATTAAATCATAAATACAAGAGGAAAAAACAACCGCCTCGGTCGGGGTTTTGAAACCGGGACCGGCACCTTATTTGTGCGTTTTCATCGTTACTGGTTAATGCCAGCTGAAAGCAAACGTGGCTTAGTAGGCTACTTACAAATTAAGAAATACAAGAAGGAAAATCATCTGTCTCGTTAGCTCATAGGTAAGGGTAGTCTCCCGGCAAGCAGAAAGTCCCGGTTTCAAATCCCGGACGAGGTGGTTGCTTTTTCCTATTGTATTTATGATTTGATTTGGAATCGTTAAAAAATGAAAGTTCTTAAAATTCTTCTATTCTACATCTATATAATGTTTATCAGCGCGACTCATCTAAGAATCTCATATCAATAAATCCAGCAAGTGAATGAACGCAAAGGTATACATATTATGAGTATAGAAATGAATTTGGGATTATGAAACAACAGTTATCATGTCGGTTATAGATAAGGTAAACAATTAAGCGTATCTGGGGATAACTGTGATTTTGCTGAGATTCATAAAAGAAATAAATATAAACTTCAGCGCTGCATAGTATAGCAATTTACTCTACCGAAGTCTAAGTCTCTTTGTAGATGCGAATGTAGAACAGTCTACCATCTTCTGGGAAGGACACACAGAGTATAGATGCAATAATTTCCTCAGTTCCATAATCCTTTCTCTATTTTCTTCCCGCCATGCTGTGCTTTTCATCATAGGGTATACCCTGAACTTGACTTAATAATATAATAAACCAAGTAAAAAAGCTAGAATTGGTCTAAGACCAATTCTTATGATACCCGAGACTTAGATGAATGCCTGTATGAAATTTCGTATTGTCTCCCTTCTGTGCAAGTTTGATTTTTGAAGCGGTTTTTCGCATATATTTCTAGAACAGTTTGTCGGACAGAAAAAAATTATTATAACCAATTTTATAGGATTTCGTATCCTGAAGAAGTTTTTAGTACAATAAAAATGTCTTGGACTGATCGTTTTCACAGTATACGTAAAAAAACCTAAATTTATATATGGCAACACCAAGAAGGAGTTGCCCGATTTAGTTCATTTTTGAAATTTTATTTGCTATTGCTATCAAAACACAATCTTCCAAATTTCAGCTTTCTATGTCGACGCGTTCTCCGGCAGTGTCCAAATACAGGGTTTTCCAATAAGAGGTGTTATTTTAATTAGCCCACTGTTTCGGTAGATGTCACTTTTGGAGCTGTCATTTTTTGACATTTGACAAGTAGAACCACGCCATTAAAAAAAATGGAACGATAAATGGTGAAAATGTGGCAGAGACGCGTCGTAAAACTTGAACATTTTTGGGTCGTCGTGAAGCACCTTGTCGGACCGCAATACAGAAATTGGTAGAAAATTCGAGCTGTCGGGACAAGTTAGTGATGTGAAGAATAAAACCCGTGCACATCGCTCAAGAACAGCCGAGAATATTGCTGCTGTAGCCGAAAGTGTTGAAGAAAAACCAGGTTTGTCCATTCCTCGTCGTTCTTTGGAATTAGGCATTCCACAAACGTCATTACACCGTATTTTGCATAAAGATTTGGGTCTTAAGGCTTATAAAGTTCAGTTAACACAAGAACTCAAGACGGCCGATCATCAACAACGTCGAGTCTTTGCTGATTGGATCCTTGAAATGCATGAAAATGATCCGGAATTCCATAGAAAACTCATCTTGAGTGATGGGGCCCATTTCCACCTCGATGGCTTCGTCAACAAGCAAAATTGTCGCATCTGGGGCTCGGAAAACCCAAGAGTTATTGTTGAAAAGCCTCTCTATCCTCAACGTGTGACTGTTTGGTGCGGTTAATGGTCCCGCGGGGTCATTGGACCTTACTTTTTCGAAAATGAGGCTGGAGCAACAGTTACGGTGAATGGATTGCGCTATGGACAGATGATTAATGATTTTTTATGGCCCGAATTGGATGGTATTGATCTGGACAACGTTTACTTTCAACAAGACGGCGCTACGTGCCATACAAGCAACGAAACCATTGATCTTTTACGGGAAAAGTTTCCGGACCGTGTTATCTCTCGAAGAGGTGATCACAATTGGCCACCGAGATCTTGTGAGTTAACACCTTGCGACTTCTTCCTTTGGGGCCACGTGAAAGAGAAGGTCTACGCCAACAGCCCAGCGTCGATTCAAGACCTCAAAGATGGAATTCGTGAGGCTATCGAGGACATAGGGCAGCCACTTTGCGATTTGGTTATGCAAAATTTCATGAAAAGGATATGGTCCTGTAGGCGTGGTCGTGGTGGTCATTTGGCTGATGTTATTTTCCATTATTAACGGCATACCTTCGTCTTTATAATGAAATAAAGATCCGATCATTTATCTCAAAAAATGGCATTTTTCTTTGAATATCAAAATAACACCTCTTATTGGAAAACCCTTTATATAGTGGAAAACGAAATTTTTGTGTGGCAACCCCATGAAGGAGTTGCCCAATTTGTCTCATTTCCGAACTTAATTTTACTTTTTTTTTTAAAGTCCGTGTACAAAATTTCAGCTCTCTAAGTATACTCGTTCTCGAGTTATCGTGCGCACAGACGGACGGACAGACAGACGGACGGACAGACAGACGGACGGACATGCAAAAATCAAAATAACTTTTAATATTATGCGTGGGTGTCCAATCCATTTTGCTCTACGATCATAATTTCGAGGTGTTACAAACGGAATGACAAACTTAGTATACCCTATAGATTTTAACTAGGGTATAAACACACGTTGTTTTATAGCATGGTATTTCTTCCTTTAGCATTAAATTATGTGCAAAGTTATGGATACTGCGAACAGAAGCGAACAAACAGTTACAAATAATTCGCTTTAATCCACAGAACAATTTGTTCTCTGGGGAGTTCTAGAACAAGGTATACACAAAAGAACACAGCTAATATCTTCCTGGATATAGAGGCATATAACTGACAAATTATTCCTATGTGCCTAATGGTTAATTCGTGTACTTTCATAATAAATTCTAAATATACATAAATACGCGCAAAACTCCAGCTCAGACTATCTTTTTGCGCATTAATGAAATAATTCACAGTATAAACACCAAGAATCCAACCTCTTTATGGCCAATGAGTGCAACTTTATAAACAAGAACAATAAGTAAATCTTCATGATGAGAATTGAGAAAATTTCTTCATAAACTAATTAAAAATCTCTTTATTATCCGAAAATGTTTGTCCTTCATAAATTTCTTGTATGAAAAAATAAAAAAATGCACCAAGCAAATCTCGATTCAAATGTATGCACGCCCATCCTGTATATCCGACTTATAATTGTTGGGTTCATATTGAGCTCTCGCATTTAATGCACGATGAATTGATATCAAGTTCTACTATACCAGTAATAACAACAACAACAACACCTTCTTCAAGTAGTATAATAAATTAACCGTCTGAAGATGATTTTTTAATTTGTGATTTGTTAGTTTCTTTAATTCCTCGTTATTACCATTACCCGGCCCCCAGATCATATGTTGTTTGGACTTGTTGAGTGCAGTTGCATTTCAATTTATCCCATTCGATTTGGTATGTGCATTTTAAAGCAGAGTATAACAGATATGGTATATCACATTTAAATCTGGGTATATAAGTGATGTGATTCATATTAGACATTAGATTAACGAAAATATTGAAGAAAAACAAATTTATTTGACATTATTAAATAAGAAAAAAAAAACAAAATCTCAATTCAAGCGGCAGGATTCAATGTATTTTTTCTTCATTACTCATTTTTTTTCGGCGGTATCACACGAAAAGATCAAGAATTTCTTGTGATAGTGCAAAGAATATTTGATGATTAATTCTAGCGCGAATTCAATTAGGTCATTTAAGGAATGTCTAAACAGTTCGGTTCCCACGCCCTGTACAAAATAGATCCATTGTAAGGTGTGAAATAATATTTTATAGGAATTACATAGTCTGATTTATGAGGCAACTACATGTATATACATAACAGCTGACGGCGCCATTTACGCACACCCTTATTTGAATAGTGTCCAGTATTATCGACGGCAATTACATTTTATAATATATTTTTATATTATATATCGTCACGTATAGACAAGATCAAGACTGGACATGAGCTTGATGACTGGCCGCACACGTTCGTTCAATGACTTTGACTTAATTCTGGATTTTTATGGAGAAAACTTGTTATTTTTCTTCTACTGCGGTAACAAAATTTATCATAAACAAACACAGGGTGGACAAATAATTGTGTGTAGAGCACCATTGACTTTTATCACACTTGCTATGAAGTAAAAAGTTGCGTGAGATTTGATAAGAATACTAAACTGATGGTAAACAGAGGATTGTATAAACGGACATTGATCTACCTAAGTATAGAGCTAATATTACTTGAGTGATTTAAGAGATTATTATCATAAAAGAGGAAAATATTTTCCATAAAAAATTAGTTTTTAAAGAGTTAAGTGTACGTGTACATATATAATATATTACCGTTGTACAATTTGTAGTACATTTAGTATTTTTTTAAAAGTAATTCCTCTCAAAAATAAATTTTACGACAATTCTTCCGTATGCTTATAACTAATCATAATTACTAGCCTGTCTATGACTGGGAACTATTTTTAGTTTTGATTTTTGAATTTATTCATTATTCTTGCCCCATCAGGCCAGATTTTGTATTGCAGTGGGCAGTTTGAGAGAGATGCGGAGATATCTTTTAAGCTCTACAGTTAGTAATCTATAATTTGGAGAATTATACAGTAAACTATCTCTGCTCCATTCGAAAACTTTCTGCAAATGTTATGCTGCGTAAAAAGGATTCAAATTCAAATTCAAAGCTCAAATACGAAGATAAAATTTATTATTTAAATTATACGTGTTAAATTAAATAAAAATGTTATTTTAAGTGGGTTCGAACTAGCGCCTTAAATACACGGACAGTGCCTGCTGTTTGGATAGCAACAGGTAAACTATTCCATAGCCGGATGATCTGAACAAGGTACGAATTCTCCATGACCAGCTTATGAAATCGTGGCATCACTAAATTTCTATTACGTTGGGATGTTGTAAACAAGAATAACTCTCTAATATACTCCGGCTTATTTGACTTTAGTATGTTATACAACAAGATAAGCGACCTACGTTGCAGAAAATGTTTTAACGAGCATCCTAGTAAATGTATTCGAAAAGGGGATACATATGGTCAAACCTACGTAATCTAAAAATGAATCGAATACACTCATTAAATGCAATCTCTAATTTATGTCCATACACACTATCCAGTTTGGGAAAAACAATGCTACCCGAAGTGAAATGAGGCAAAATTAACGATTTCACTAGCATTAAACGAATACTATAAGGTACAATATTAGCAGAAAGCCAAAGCCTTCGTAAACCAGAATATATTTTCGTCAATTGCATATTGACATTATCACAACACTTCATACTTCTATTCAAGGTTATCCCTAAATTACTAAGCATTGGTAGGACGGAGCCATTTAACACTACTGGTAGAACATCAAGCAAATCAAATGAATTATTGTAGAAACTTATAAACTGCGACTTACTAGGGTTTAATTGTAACCTATATTATACCTAGACCATATGTGGATTCTGTCTAAATCAGAGTTAATACGTTCTATGCAATCATCAATAAGCCCAATTGGACGGCTCAAGTACAATTGTACATCATCTGCGTAGAGGTGAATGCTCACATCGCGAACCATTACTGTCAAGTCATTAATGAATAGGCTGAACAACAATGGACCCATGATAGAACCTTGAGGCACTCCTCGCACTAGCGGTAGCGGAGTGGATATTCTGTTATTGAGCTTGACTTGCTGATTGCGATCTGATAGAAAACTACCGATCATCGATACTGCTGTACTACTAAATTTAAAATAGGCATAGAGCTTCTGTAAGAGAATGCTATGATCAACGGTATCAAAAGCTTTTGAAAAATCTAAAAGTACCAAGGTGGTAAATTTGTCCTAATCCATAGATTTTCTTATGTCAGTGGATATCTTTAAGACAGCAGTTTCACAACTGTGGTGCATCCTAAATCCTGATTGCCATTAAATTATTTTTGTTTACGTGCTCAGAAACCTGTCGGTACATTAATTTTTCGACCACTTTAGATAGAAAGCATAGTATGCTAATTGGACGAAAATCAGCTGGAGAATCTGGAGAAGATTTCTTTGGAATTGGAAGAATATTAGCAACTTTCCAATTGGAGGGATAGGAGGATGTGGACAAGCATGAATTAACTATATGAAGAATAAATGTACAGATGATTGGGAGCAGTATTTTGATAAAGCGCGGTGAGAGGTCATCATGTCATCAGATGATCTCCAAAGTTTAGGAAAAGTGTTGCTAAAAAAGGATTGGAAAGTTGGGAATTTTTTTTCGGGAAATCCAGTCATTGGACTGTCTGTAGTAATATATTCGAGTTTGGTATAGTTAAAATTTCAAAACAATATTTTTAGTTTGGAACAAAAGGGTTTCCTAAGTTGCTCGGTCTAGGAGAATACATACACTTGAATTAACTCTGAAAGCATTGAAACAATCATTGTGCCGTCAACTCAAAAACAAGATATTCGTAGCTTTCATCAAACTGAATTTTCAAGAAGTGAGATAGTCCGAGATACAGGACATAGCCTAACTTAAGAATAGCGACTCTCGTATAAGAACTAATTGATGCTGCGATTTATCAGAGAGTGCTTTACGATGGGAGTTTTCGCATTAAATTTGAGGTCTCTCGGCAGCTAATCTGTGCGAATTTGTTTGTTTAGCTCGATAACTGACAGTGAATGAAACTGTAGATTCAAATCTTCTATTGGATATTGAGAAAATTAAGGTCTTAAAAAAAACAAGCTGGTAGGCGTAGTTTATAGAAATGACTTAAGACAAGAAGAGACTGGATACAGATTGCTGTCTGTTAGCATTTTCACATTAATGGAAGTTCAATCAAATAAATCATACAAAGGAGGTATTTTCTATTAATTTTACATTACAAAATCCAGCATAACTGAATAGAAACTCAGCAACAGAGAAAAGTCTCGTTATAAATGTGATTTTATATATATAGCTTTGGTTTTTTTTTTTTCAAAGTATGTATAATGATTTGATCCTTCTTCAACGTTTATTCGCTCCTGAATTAACTATATAAAAGCGGCAAATAAATTGTCGCGAAAAGGGTAAACACCAAGTAGACAAGAAGTTTCAATCTTTTATAATAAATGATTCTCATTTATACACAGGTACATAAGTGTATACATACATATACATATATATATATATGTATATATACATACAGAGTTGCCGTTTTCTGATGATGATGATGATGCTGCTCTCCACTTTCGTTTACCTTCGTATAATATGATCGACCGTGAAAAAAAGGCTCTTCTCGAATCGAAAGGAATCTGAATCTCAAGACTTGATTTGACTTTGAAGAGTTTTTTTCAAAGACGTCATCGAAACATCTTAAGGTGCCGTTTTCTTTGATCACTAACCGACCTGTATATGATCAGTAGGCACCGGTAGCCCGATGGCTTTGTTCTAAGCCCCGCATCCTCTTTCAAAGCTGATGGTTTGGTTTCTTTCATTCTTGCGGCAAAATCATTCGCGATTGTGGCGGGGTCACTTCTTATTGGAAAACAAAAGACAAATATGTAAAACATGTTTGCAAGAAAAACTTGCAGCAGCAGCAGCAGCTATTTCAATTGACTCTTGTGATTCAACCAAAACCATAACATATCGATTTCCTCTCACCCGACCGTATTTAATGACATCGATTTTTCGCAGGTCTCTTTTTCCGTACACAGCAGTACTCGTAGGTATAGAGGGGAAAAACGAAAAAATTAAGACAATAACTATATATGTATACAGCTTGAAACAGTAGAAGGAATTAAGTAAATTATATTCAAATTACCTCAAGTAAACAAGCAAAATTTGAATAATAAATCAAAATTATGACTTTAACGAGAGAGTTGTCGTTTTTTTTTCTCGTTCATGTCGTGTGATGGTTAAAGACTTCAGCTGGCGTCATGCTCTTAATTTGCAAATTTTTAATTAGAGCGCTTCCTTGGGCGATCATTCGTCATCACGAAAACCACCAAAGGAAAGTGGCCATATAACTTCTTGGTGCATCCGAATGTGGGGTGAATTTTTCTTTGTTATATAGGTAGGTACTCGTAGATATTATTATATGATGTGCGGTCTTTGGGCCTTCATGATGGATGACGAATTGCATTAAGGAAAAGACTGTGAAGATCACGCCAACTGCCTTGCACACTTGATCCCTATTTTAATGCAAATTTTATCGTTTTTTAATGAACTTAATAGTAAGTTAAAAGTGACGGCTCTGTCTTTTTTTCCGTAAGCTACAATTATCAGAAAATTAAGTAAATTTACAGTGGCTTACTAAATTTTTATAAATTTTTTTCTGACTTTTATTCTTAGCATGTTTTTTTTTATTATTATTTCGCCATCATACTACTGCCAATAGAGAGTAAAAGCTTAAATGAATGACGACATAGAATCAAGAAATTCGTGATCTACATAATATAGCGTAACTACTGCCAATCCCACCTGTCAATAATGGATCTTCAAAAATTGTATAAAGACTTAATTAATGTCTAATTTTCTATGAACCATTCCCTGTTTTCATCTATTCGACATTTGACCGCGGCGAACGGGTATCTATAATACATTTTTATAGGTAATAATTTTGTTTCAGGAAATTTCATTCAGTTATATCCGCGGACAGAGCGCGCGCGTATAGATATATATATATATATTGATGAATTCAACCGCGACGACGACTGAGATTAGTCTTCTTCAATGGAAATAAAAAAAAATTGAAAATAAAAAACTTAATCTATTTTTAATTATATTTCTAGGGTTACCTGTTATATACCAGAATACTTATAAACTAGAAATCAAAAATTTCGTCTTACACTTTTCAGTTTTTTATATTTTTAGGAGAATGAACGTTAGGATTTGATGCTGCTTATAGATACCTATACTTATGAACTAGTGCTTCAGCGCTGGATCCACATTCAAGCAGCCTATGCCATCCGCCATCAATCACAGGGACGAGTATTTAAATTTGTTAGCTACATAATTTCCAGAGTTGGATAAATTGATGAGCTTAAAAAAACTCATTCGTAATTGCTAAATTATTTATAATGAGTGTTTAGTTTGGTAGTGGATTTATAACTGGAAATGTAAGTACATATAATTAAAGAGCATTTTTTTTTTACATACATATGTATATGTATACGCCTAGGTATAGATTTAAAAAATTTAAAAAGTCAAACGGAAATTGGTAAAATAATAATCAACAAAAATTTAAAATTAGTTACATTCTAAATAAAATTTCATATATTAAGTGATAGGAGAGTTTACAGTAGTTATTTTTGTAACGCTCGGGGACATTGTTTAAAAATATAATATACGCGGAGTTCACGCCTACCCATTAAAAATATTTGAGCGCAAAAAAGCTCTCGGTAATTTAGTTCGAAATTGTTTGGCACTACATAAATTTTTCCTCCGGAAAATAGTGGAAGAATTTCGCAGACACGAACTCCTTTTTTTCTTCAGAAAATTTTGTTTGGAATTTTTAGCAGACAAATCACAATTGCCCCAAAAACAGTGCAGAGAAGCTACATATATATGTGGTCCAGTTCTAGTCAAGAACTCAATTATGTTACATATGTAGCGATAGAAAATTTTATGTAGAAAGCAATAAAAAATTGAAAAAAAAACTGTTCTTGACGTATTTTATGTTTAATACTTCTGATTAAATCCATTCTCCATAAGATCGCACTTCTTGGGCTTTTTGATAAGTTCATTCACCTCCGTAGGAAGAAAGTCACGAGTAAAAGCCGTCCATGGTTCACTTCAGAAATAAGATCACTGATTGCTGAACGTGATTATCTTTTTCAGCAATTTCGGAGTCTCAGGACGGCCGCTAGCCAACGTTGTTAGAAATAGTGTGAACAGCAAAATACGATTCGCTAAGCGGTCTTTCTATGCACATAGATTTAATCCCAACTTAAATCCCAAGAATTTATGGTTTAACTTACGCAAAGCGGGAGTATATGGTTCTGTACACCCAATATGCGATTTTCATCCTGACGATCTCAATAAGCACCTTGCGCTTACTCAATTACCGGACCCTTGTTTAAGAGTAGATGCACTACTATCTTCCTCTGATAATTCAATCGATGGGTTCAGTTATCGCTGCGTGGATGGTGATGAAGTTTTTAAGGTCTTTCTATCCATCAAATCTGTGGCCTCTGGTGTTGATAATATCGCGCCGAAATTTCTCCAACTAATATTGTCCTGGATCATTTGGCCAATGCAGCACATATTCAATATGTGCCTCACAATGTCTATTTTTCCATTTTCTTGGAAGATTGCTAATGTAGTACCAATTCCAAAAACACCTTCTCCCAAAGACTTGTCTGACTTTCGGGGCCCATTAGTTTGTTGTGCTTCCTTTCAAAAGTATTTGAAAAATTAATCTGGAATCAAATAAATGAATATCTGATTGCGTTTAATTTATTGAGTGCTTGGCAATCTGGTTTTCTGGCTGGCCATAGCTGTGAGACTGCACTTCTTAAGGTGACCACCGATATCCGCCACGCAATGAATATTGACGAAGTCAGTGTATTAACTCTTTTAGATTTCTCAAAGGCGTTTGACAGTGTAAACCATACTATGTTATTATACAGAAGCTTTCGTCTCACTTTAGATTCTCTAAATCAGCTCTTCTTTTTATCCAAAACTTTCTCGTTGGAAGATCCCAAACGATCACAATAAATCAGCAGGTATCTTCGAATGCTCTATATGTCATGTCGGGTGTTCCTCAGGGATCGATACTGGGTCCCTTATTGTTCAGTCTGTTCATCAATGGCTTACCATTCGTTGTGAAAGATGTCAGTATTCATCTGTACGCGGATGACGTTGAAATCTACCTGAGCCGTCCAACCGGTCTAATTGAAGACTGCATTGAACGAATCAACTGTGATCAAAAGAGAATCCATGATTGGTCTCTTAAGAATTGTCTTTGCCTAAACGCAGGGAAGTCACAAGTCATAGGGTTCCATTCTCGTATTAATCACTTTACCTCATTCCCCAATATTACGTTGAATGGTAGATATGTCCCTGCGGTATATGGACAGGGTACGTGATTTAGAAATGCTGTGACAATATTAGTACCAACATATCAAAAATATATCCTGGACTTCGGCGACTGTGGCTATCTTGTAGTATTCTTCCGACTAGTTTACGTCTGAGACTTGTGAAAACTCTATTACTTCCGTACTTTACTAATGGCAGCCTGATTTTTGGGTCACTCGACTCCTGCTGTAGGCGGAAAATAAATACAGCTTTTAATGACTGTCTCAGATTTGTCTTCGGTCTCAGAAGGTATGACCATGTCTCCCATTTACAGGATTCGCTTCTCAACTGCTCTCTTGAAGTCTTCTTGAAACGTAGATTGTTTCTATTTCTTTTTAAAGTTCTTCATACAACTCAGCCGACTTATCTGTATGAACATGTCAATTTTTTTAATTCTGATAGATGTCTGATAATATTGTTGCCGCGCTTTCGTACACTTGTTTTTGAGCGTTCTTACTTCGTTCTAGCTATAAGATTGTGGAAAGCCCTTCCGGCTCGCATTCAGCGGGAGGGTGCTTTTGGAGCTTTTAAGAGGCTACTTATTCAACACCTAGTATAAGGTTGAATGGATGTACTGCATCGGAATGTTTAGGCGCTTAACGTCTGTTTTTTTTTTATATAACATCTTTTTCTTTTATACAATGCAACTCTAATTATATATGTAAGTTATATATATATATATATTTGTTTTTTTTTTCATTTGTAATGTAAGCTAATATAGTTTTCTACTTTATTTTTCTCTTGTCATAGCTTATTGGTAGTGTTAGTGTATTTCCTAGTTTTTAATCTAAAATCCTGATTATCTAGTGGTACAGTTTTATAAGATCGGATTAAGCATCTTAATGTACCCTTAAATTGAGTAAATAAAAATTGAATCGAATTGAATATTCAATCAGATAAATCCTTGTTGCTTAAAGCAATGGTTACCTGTGTTACTTTTTTGCTCATAAAAACTACAAATAAATAAAGTGTCATAATTCTCTACACCCAATAGCTCTCATTTTCTTTGTAATTTATCAATGGCAAAATCCAGCTTTGAACGTTTTTTTTTTTTTTTTTTTTTAAACTTGTCCTGTTCCAAATTGATGTAATTTGCGGTTTCGCATGTCTGTCAGTCTGTCAATAGGTTGTATAGATTTAAGTCAATTTCATTCAACAAAGCCATCGACAAACAGCACAACATAATTTATTTTCCCACCCCATTTCTGATAGTAAATTATTAAAATTAATAACAGTCAGCCCCTGTCTATACTAACTATAATATCCCTGAGTCATACAAGAGTGAAAGTGCAGTCTCGCACATATTTATATTATGTATAGGTAGGTATGTATACCTATCTAACATATAACAGTCAATCCGGGTATGTATTCGAGAAATAAATTGGATCATTTGGTTGTGAACTTATCGAAAAGCGTGTCGAGCAATAAACAGGTGCGCGTTTTGTGGTTTATTTCAAATCAATTTCATGGAACTTTTTGTTAATGAAGATAATTTATTCAAGAAAAAAAAACAAATGCACATAGACCCACCCGAGTCTATCGAAGGCATTATCAAAACAACAATTAGCTGAGATTCTCATCGTAATATGTATGTAGGATGGGGGACTATGGGACTCGAACGCGACGACTAAAAGAATCACATAAGAAGTTATAATGTAGCTGCATGCAGACACGTATGTTAATTACCCTCATTGCAATGATACTTTTTTACGGTGCGCGGTTTTAACGGATCCTCTAGTCTAGTGCTCCCAGATATCTGGCGTGCTTCGCACATATCATGCGCCTATGATATACCATGATCTGCGTCTCCCATAGTCTATCTACCGTGGCCAACTTGAAAATATTAAAATCTTTTTTCATAACTTTGCAATTAACGAACAAAATGTGAAAAAAGTGGTGCTGAAGTACAAACAACCAGTTTCAATTTTTCTTTTTTCTTTGGATGCGCACACCTTACTTTTCTATATTATGCGAAATACAAAAAGAAGGTTCCAACTTCAATATTGTAGCATAGGGTGCGGGAGACGAAAAGAGTGGCATGGCGGCAAGTGAATTTCGTTAAGAAAAGGAAGTTCATCGGACCGCGGTGAGCTAGTTAAACATGCGTGCGCAGCTTATTAGACAAATGACAAATTTATTAGGTAGGTAGATTATATATTATGTGAGGGACCACGTGATCGTTAGTGGGCCTAACAAACCGATTTGGGTACCAAAAATAATTGAAATTAGAGTAATTGAGATAAAATAGGTTGCGATGTGATGATGACGACGTTGACGATATGCTTCTTGAATTTTATACTTTTTCAAGGCGGGGGGTAACGATATTGAGATACTTAAGGTAAAAGCTAGCGCTAATAATTACTTGCAATGAACGTGATTTTTACAATTTAAGGTGATATTTAAATTCTTTAAATATGTATAGATATACGTATTGAAATGTTTGATTAGAAACACACACATCAGATCATTGACCGAAAGATACAGGGAATTTTAATGTCAGGAGCTCTCCTGTATCTGGTTGTTTTCAACAAATTCTGTCTTGTTTCGTTCAGTATTAAAATAGAAGAACTTTCAATGTAATAAGTATGAATTTAAGGCACAAATAAAATAATAATAATACTTTTATTGCTGGCTACTGTATAAAGATAAAAGATGAAAAGGACTTTAATCGATGAAGGAATTCTCTGCTAGAGCCCACCACCCTAAGGTCAAACGGCAGTAGATTCCACTTACGTAGCGTTTGAACAAAATAAGAGCATTCGCCATAATGTGAGTTACATCGAGGAAGAAGAAAACCAATACTTCTGGATGAATGCATAAATCTTAATTTCTTGTAGAGATATTCGGGACACTTATTAAATAGTAATTTATGCAAAAAGAACAGATCCCGATGTTATAGTGAGTGACCAAGAACAGAGCTTGAGTGCATTGAGATATGAGCACTACGTGGTAGATTATAGACAAATCGTATAGAGTTATTAAATGCGGCAGACTGAGTCTAACTTTGGAAATAATATGGTACCATACATGAAATGAGGTACAATAAGAGTTCTTACTAATTTCATACGCATCTCAGTTGAAAGAAGATATCCATGGACCCATAAACTCTGCAAATAATATTGGTGATATGACTACAGCAGGAAAGCCTAGAATTCAGTTCAACTCCTAGATTTCTGACTGAGTTTTCATACGGTAAGATAACATTATTAAGTAAAACAGGAGGCATATCAGATGTTTCAAGAGCATTTCTATAGATGGTCATACAACACGACTTATTGGCATTTAAAATCAACCCATTTTCAAGTGACCACTCAGATATGCAATGCAGTCCTCTTGTAACCCAATTGGTCTGCTGAAGTAAATTTGCATAACATCAGCATAGAGATGAATAAATACGTCTTGGACAACATTGGAAAGATCATTTAAAAATAAACTAAAAAACAAAAGGACCAAGAATCGAGCCTTGTGGAACACCACATGCAGTAGAGCGAAACTGCGATATTATATTACGCACTTTGATGGCTTGTTGTCTATGTGAAAGGAAGCTCCCAATGAGGTTAACAGCAGATGAAGAAAAATTAAAATTGCTTGCAATACAATACAATACAAGTTTTCATCATCTCGGGTATAACAGAAATAAAGACATTATTCTATCAACTCGGATATGAAGTGGGTATATACTATTTATATAATTCTAATTTAAAAATAAAAGGAATTATACGAATAAATTTTTTAGCATTCGGTTGTATCTTGTATAACAGTTAGTGACATCGTTATATTTTATAAAGACTTAAAGGGCAAAAGGCGAAAGGCAAAAACAAAGGAAACTGTTATATTTGTGTAGATCTACATAAGATAAAATCTACACATAGTTGTATGATATTCAAGTAAATTGTTACTCATTACATGTCCTAGTACCAGTATTTATACTGGAAAAAAATTTACCAGTATAAGTGAGTATTTTTTAAATTGTTTTGAGTACCAGTACGAAAACTGGTAAAAGTTTACTGGTACTTATACTTCTAATTACTGGTTTTTATAAATTTATTACCCATTTATAAAACTCAGTAGTTACAAGTACCAGTAAAGTATCAGTTAAGTCCTGGCAAGTACTGGAAAGGGCAGATACTGGGAAGTACTGGCAAAGTATCGCACTGGAAATTACCAAAATTTTTACTAGTCTGGTAAATTTTCGAGTAAAAGTAAAAAAATTTTACATTGAACTAAATATTTTTTTTAGTATGAGTACTGGTACTTGACTGGTAGGTACTAGTACTTCACAGGTACTGGTACTTAAAATCATACAACTCTGAATTTCATAAGTCAACCATTAACTTCTTGCATACACAATATTATGGTAGCTGATTCTTAAATATATGGCGCAGCAAAAATCATGGATGTCATAGTTTGAGAAAGGTTCCAAGTACTTAGAGCTTATTTTAACCCAAATTTGTATTTTTTATTTAATTTTTTTTTATGCTCGTGTTTACTTTGTATTTTGTTAGCCAGAACTGAATTTTAAATTATTTTATGCAATACTCAGAAAATATTATTAATTTGTATACAGATAACATACATAAATAATTTTACATAAGTTCCTATAATTTTATATAATTCCGGCTATACAATGGTTACCTTAATTTGTAAAGAACTTACCGAAATCGTTTATTGAGTTCATAATAAAATCGGTATCGACAGAACTCTTCCTCACTTACCAACCATCTAATGAGATGAGCTATAAATATTCATACGTTTTTCGGAACTGATGATCCAAGGGATTCACAAAAGCAAACAGTAACAGCAGATCCAAGAATTAAGCCAGGTCACACGAATACAGGAAAAATATACCAACCAATGCGGGGGTGTTTTCCGGAGGGATTTCTGTACCATAGTATAGTTAGGCTAAAGCCAATTTGACAGCGAACATAAATTTACATGCATTATTTCGGTCCAGCTGATGGTCATACATTGCTAGAGCCTTTTGGAAGGAAATGTGTGGACCCGTTGTATACAATGTCCGACACTGTCGTACTCTCCCGATCGTTCGATTTAGCCCTTGTGGAAGTAACCATAGCCCCAGAGTATAGCTGGGTAGAAAAAGCCAGGACTATAAAAGGGATGATACAGAATAAAAGGAAAATCTCAATAAATGGTTCGACTCGGCGCGGCGGGCGGACTTTTTGTTTTTTTTTTTTTCTCTTTGACAGAATTCTGCCTGCCATTTATGTAGTATATGTTTGTAGCTCTTACTGCATATATAAAGTTTTATGGGCTATCTAAAAATTGTTATTTCACCACCCTCGCAATTTGTGGCCAGGTGTTTTGGTTCCATTCCTCAATTTCAGAATATTTCGTACCTCTGTCAGTCTGTCTTCTCTTTAATCGCACTTCAACAGTTGGCATCGTAGAGAGACATCGTCCCTTGTTTTTGGTTCGTTTTTGCCTTTCAACTGCCGCTGAGTGATATATGGAGTAAAATTACTAACTGCTCACTTTAAAGGACGTGCAATAATTGTTTTCGCCTTCAAATAATCACAAAGGAGCATGGCACGCTTATATATCTCAGCTTGAGATGAGGGTAACATTTATAATGACGTTTTTGTTTAACATTTATTATCAAGTTATTATAGGGATTCCAAAAATTTGTTCCCTTAGGTGAAAAAAAAACAACTTATGGAAGTCTTCCTTCAACTTGTACAACTAAAATAGGCTAACCATCTTTCAATTATAGGAAAAACGTAAATAATGCTACCGCTAGAAATATTACTCTCGACAAATTTTATTTTTTTAGGCCCTTTAATTTTCCCGGCTGCTTACAATGAATTATCGCGACCTTTTCACGATGAAAAGCGAATCCTTGCTTAATCAAACGAAATTTGTTAAACAATTTTCCCGTTTAAAACTTTTACTATAATTATATCATCAGCATTGCATATAGAAGATCTCACTATAGGTAAGTACATCGAACTCGAAAGTAAACATCAAAAGTGTGAGAAGAATTCATTTATTGAGATAAGTTTTAAGTACACACACGCATCTTTTACCTGAACCTTCTAAACATTGCCTCCTCGTTCAAATTAAGTGAGGGATAATGAAATGGCACTGTTTCATTAAGAAGTTGCTACTTTCTTTCTTTATCCAGATTATGTGAGAAAAATATTTTATAAAGCCAAGTCTGCGGCGAAAGGATGTACTTATTATCTTGGAAATTTGTTGTGCGTTGTCGAACCAAAGTTCTAAGTACCAAGTGAAGACGTGAGATAAAGAGTGAACTTAGTAATATAATTAAAATAAGGTGGAAATTATATACGAGTATATACATATGTACCTATATGATATACAAGTTTTAGTATATAAGTTATCCAAGCAAAATTGGATATCAAAAATATTGATTGCAGATATGAACACAAAAATAAGTTCATTTATAGTTTATCCATACTTAAAAGAGAATTTTATTTCATATACAATTTTATAGAGGTGGTTTATGTATATATGTAAGTAACATGGACATTGACTTAAATATAATTATATACCTAATGGAAGTACCTACTCTTTGGTTATTGATAAAGGAAACAGCTTAAATTTGAAAAATTATTTTCTCTTATACCTATAATTCAGATTGGCTATTACTATATCATCACTATCTGGCAGTATTGAACTTCAAGATTTAAACAAATTACAGTGGCCAGTACCTAGCTACCTTTGTAGATAGTTAGACAATCAGTATCAAGCTAATGAGGACCACAAGTGATGAACTTTTATTGTTTACGGATGACTTACCGTCTTATTAAACAAATTTGGATTTTCTTCATCTGCGGCATCACTTATCGGTAGCTTTCTTATTGGACGATCTCAGCAGGTCAAAGTCCATGATTTACTTTCGAGAAGCTTGCCTCTCACGTGTGGGGTACCTCAGGGTTCAACCTTAGGCCCTTTATTGTTCAGTATATACATAAATGATATGCCCAATAAGAGACTCCAAAATACACTTGTATACGGATGACGTCCAGATATACCTGGATAGGCCGGTTGGCCTGATAGAGGATTGTGTCGAGAGAATTAACACAAATCTGAACAGAATTTCTGAGTGGTCTAAGAGGCACGACTTACTTTTAAATCCTAATAAATCAAATGATGTATCACAATTCCCGACTGTAACTCTGAATGGCACAGCTTTACCTTACGTTACCTCTGTTCGAAATCTGGAATTATCCTCAACTCTTCTACTATGAATTGCTGCGACCACATTAAAAATACATTGGGTAAAATTTTAGGCATACTTCGAAGGTTGTGGTTGTCTGCAACGATTCTTCTCTTGCCCTATTTCACAAGTGGATGAATTGCCTTCCCTCACTTGGATTCGATATGTAGGAGAAAGCTCGATGTCGCTTTCAATGACTGCATTCGTTTTATTCATGGATTGAGAAGATATGATCACATTTCCCTCTTTCGTAACTCTCTATTGGGTATGTCATTAGATGTTTATCTGACATTGATAAATTTGATTTTTCTTCATAAGATCATCTACGCCAGGCGTCCTGGATATCTATTTTCCGACCTCAGGTTTTTAAACTCTGATAGGCACTTAATGCTGCGTGTTTCCCGCTATCAACATAGAATTTTAGAACGCTCTCACCTTGTTCATGTTGCTCGCCAGTCTACCGGCGGCATTTTAGCTTACTAGCTCGGCCAGTTCATTTAGGGTACTGCTAACTCGTTATCTGGCTTCAGATGAGAGTCATGCGGGCTGACATTGCCCTCACACTCCGAAATAACTATGAGCTTTTATTCCTGTTTTTATTATTATTTCCAGGTCATTTTTATTTCTATTTTCAGTTTTCTTTTCCATTACCTATGGTTTCCTGTTTTGTTTTGTATGCTTTCTCATTCCCTGCACTGCTGTTAGTTCTTGCTATTGATTACTTTCAAGTTTCAAGTTTTTTTTATTTTTTTTTATTATCAGTTTTATGTTCCATTGCTTACATTTCAATTTCTCATTATTCTTTAGTTTGTCATTTATAGCTTTAATCTTTTCTTTTCTTTTAACAATTTGAATTTGAAAAATTTGCATTTGTTATCAGCTGAAGGTCTTCCTCTAACTACGCCCTTGATAATACTAGAAGGCTGCCAACAATATAATGGTAAGCTTCTATATTTGAAAATCAAGGTTAGTATGGAATAATCTGTCAGGTAAAATTGAATTGTCCTAGATCCCACAGAACACGAAGAAATAAAGTTCCTATGGAGATGGTATGGAAAAGAATTGATTCAAACTGCACTGACTACATAGTTGAAGCTATATTATTTAGGTTATTTAAAATTTTAACGTTTTTGGTTGGGAGCCGTCATATAATACTTTCTCCGCACTCTTACTTACACATCATAAAACATAACAAGAAAAAAAAAAACTTCGTCGGCTTCTGAAAACTTTTAAGAAATTACTTTTTCATGTTAGGATACCATTTATTCCAAAAATTAATTATCGTATAGCACGCTTAAATCAAAATCATTGGAAAATCACTTGATATCAATCCAGAAATGCTTTGATAATTCCATGGGAACACGCATACGCGGTTTTATCATTATAGTAGGAACCCGCCCTAAATTAGGAAATGAATTGCAAATGTCAACCGCCTCTAGAACTATTTAGAGATAAACGAGCGTTTTATCCCTTTCGATTAATTCATTTGATAAGTGGATATCGTAGTCATTAGAAAAAGGCTTATCACCTTAAAAGGGGGAGGCCTACTTAGTTAGTGTGGCAACCATATTTGGGACGGAATAAAATGGTAGAATGGCGAATTTAAATAATTGTCTTTGATAGAAAAAGTTTGTTATTATAGAAAAACTGGCAGAACGTCATAAATCACAATAAGACGCCGAAAATACTCATGAATCCACAACAGGCTGTGACGGTTATGCATTTTCCGACCTATATACTTTATAATTATTTTACGAATCAAGTTTCGATGAGTGCTTCACACTAGGAATTGCTAATAGTCTGCTCTATTAAAAACGTAGTTTTCAGGAACAACTTCAGCAGCGTAAAATAATCCACGATCTGCTCTTCTTTTCTTTTCACTTTCAACAAATCACTCATAACATGGGCAGGATTGAGAGATTAATCCTTTTTTGTTTTACATACATATCTAATTAGACCTACAATTTCAGATCGACTTGGAGCTAGCTTCCGGACCGCTATTAAGTAAAAATTCCATTTCAGCAGAATATTTCGACAACATATATTCGCAAGGAGCCCCAATATGGTCACAGAATCATGAACCAAAATGTTATTCAGTTCATCATCGACAGGAACAAGTGAATAGAGTGCCGCCTCTATTGATAATTTCCTCTGGTATGTTCGCCAGTCTTCCTTGTATTCTTGAAGAGCCTTCTAAAAAGCCGAGGAAGTTCGTTCAAATCGCCACTCTATCATGGATCCAGGCTTCTTGTACAAACATAACCAATATATATTTAGAATTAGAATTTCATAAGCTCGTCATATAATAAGTTCTTATGAGCAAGAGATGCATAATGTGATGTATATGTGGAGCCAGAGCTGGGCAAATACCAAAGAAAAAGAACTTAAGTACAAGTACTTTACAAGTACAAGTACCGAAGGCCTGAGTACTTCAGCGTAAGTACAAGAACCGCATGTATGAAAAGTACTTGTAACTAAGTACTACGTCTATAAAAAGTACTGAGTACTTTTTAAAGTACTTTTTTAGAATCTTTGTACGTTGGCTGTAATATAATGAAGTTTATCGAGTTCAGTTAATAGATATTAATAAATAAATACCTTTTGAAAACTAAATATGTATAGTAATCAGTGGCGCTGCAGGTAGAGTAAAACTTTCACCTCTCATTACTACACTCATAAAAAAAAACTATTAGAGGTCCGCCCAAGGATCCATTATTCCCTCCAATAATGCATCACAATTCTTAGGAAAAAATTTCCAGTAAATTTCTAAGAAAAAACACAGAGGTATTCCCTACATCAGGTCGAGGTATCGTTGATTTTATATTTTCGAGCGAGATGCTACTGATTTTTGTTCTACTTGCCCAGTCTTGTTTGTATGCTATTAGTATGTCTAAGGCTCTGCCTTGACGCGTGAGTGCGGCGCATGCTTTGAAACTCAACAAAAAAAGAGTTGCGCTAGAGATTGTGTTTGCTCTTTTACGAAGAGTTAGATATTTGTAGGTACTTAATAGACCCAGAAATACTTAAGTAAAAATCTTGGTACTTAAGTACAAAACTAAGTCTTAAGTACAAGTAAATAGGAGCAAGTACTTATGTTCAAGACTAAGTAGGGACATTTCAATAGTATTGAGTAATAAGTCTTAAGTAACAAAAATGTACTTTAAGTAGTACTTAAGTATTTTTTTACTTAAGTATTGCCCAGCTCTGTGTGGAGCATTAATTAACATCAGCTATAGATGACGAGCAAAGAAAATATAGATTCACGAAGTCAGTACGAATTCAAATAATATTTCTATGTCATGTATTGTGAAAGAGGAAAGCATGTACATAGGTTGGAATGTATATAAACAGATCTACAGATGATGATGAGATTATGATACATGACCTTATAAGGTGGTCGAATAATAGCAATAGTATTATGCCTGTATACATTTTCCTAATCTTATCTCTTCACTTAAGTCATTATAGAATATTGGGCCTACCTTTTTTTTTAACACGGCAATGCATTTAATTAATTAATCAATTAATAATAGTTTTCTGGCATATTCCTTCTTCCTTATAAGTATGGCATATCATTTACATATAATTGTCACAAGGGCGCAATTATTCGATCATAACTCGAAAACATTAGCAATGTTCTTTCATTTTAATAAACAATTCTAAATAAAGAATGCCTAGACTTTGTCCCCATCCACGTATGCAAGACAAAAAAAACAAAACACTTAATATCAAGGTATGCTTAGGTACTTTTATATATATATTATATATGCATGCATGTATGTACGACTAGACGACTCAGAGTTACAAATGTGCGCATATGATTTACCAATTCCCGTCCAAGTAATTTGCAGTCGCAACCCTAATAACATGGTCTCGAATTTCAGATCATGCCTTCGATCATATTTCATGTTGTCATTGGGGCTAATTGATAGTTGTAAATGGCCACTATAAATCAATGGGCGATCTGTTTGCTTCGCAATGGTATGACAGGGCGAGCGAATCTTATTTACATGCACACACGGGTTAAAATCGCCATGGTCTCCCAAACATGAATTGAAAATGATCTGAGCTAAAAGGAGGGTTAATAAAGTGATGCTGGCAAGTATAATTAAAGAAATTTACAGAAATATCAGCATTAATCACATTAATCTTGGGGCTATCTATGTATGTATGTGTGTATAGCGGTGGACAAGTTTAAGAGGGATGAAGACACCGTTTATATATGCCCGGTAATATGAAGAGATGATGATTTGCGAAAATTTCGATTTTACGAGACACTTTAACAGCAAGTCATAAAATTGTAAAATTGAATCAAAGCATGACGTAACAAACTCTACAAAATATGATCGTTTCAATGGAAAGTATCATTCTATAGGGGTAGGAATTTTGGACAAGGAGGGCTATTTTTCTGATCGCATTCTGTTTAAATATATGTACATATACCTATTTTGTATATATGTATATTATATATTAGAATAACATTTAATTTTTTTTTTATCAAACTTAAACGTCAGAAATTTCGCCTATACTAACAGCTGGATACTATCCATTAAGACCCCCGCAAATCAAATGATTTCTATATAGACTTTTTAATCGATGACTGAATTAATGTTATATATTTAAACTATTTTGTTACACGACATTAAAATTACTAGACATCCACTTCAACATACGAATTGACTACGAAGAGCCTTCGAAACCATCGATAGATATATTTTAAAGAATAAACTCGAAACAATTGGGATTCGCGGAAAAGAGTTGAAGTGGTTTCAGAGTTTTTTTGATGGCCGTACACAAAGAACCAAGGTGGATAGTGAAATATCAAATAATAATGTAAATCGGCTAGGAGTACCGCAAGGATCAGTGTTAGCAACAGTTCTTTTTATAGTATATATAAATGATATTGTGTGCGTACTAAGGAACTCAGATATAAGACTTTTTGCAGACGATACATTAATTTTTATATCGGGAAAGAGCTTAAATGAATGTGTTGCAAAGTTGAATGAAGACTTAGGAAGACTGAATGTTGTGGTTAAGAATGAATAAACTTAAGCTGAATGTAACAAAAACTAAATGTATGGTTCTAAATGCGGATGAAAGAGTTAATGTGTTTATGGATAATGTGTTGATTGAACAAGTGAATGAGATGAAATACTTAGGTGTTATTATTGATGAAAAACTTAACTTAAAATCTCATGTGGACTATGTATGTGCAAAAATAGCTAAAAAGGTTGGATTTATAAAAAGAATAAGAAAGAAATTATCTATGGAAAGTGCAATTAATATTCACAATAGCATAATTATGCCACATTTCGAGTATTGCCACTCAATTCTCTTTATGTGTACGAAGGAACAGATGGCAAGGTTACAAAAATTACAAAACAGGGCAATGAGGAGCATATTATGTTACCATAAAAGAACGCCCATTAGTGCAATGTTAGATACTCTTAAATGGATGTCAGTTAATCAGCGAACGATTTTCAATGTATTAAAAATGGTGTTTAAAATGATAAATAATCTTCTGCCAGAGTACATTTTTAATATTAGTATTAGTATCATCATAAAGCATGATTTATTGCTAATAAAGATTATTTATTTATTTATTTTATTGTGACAGTAACGCTATTTAATACAACCCGTATTAGATGACAGGATAAAAATCTTTGAATGCACACTAAAATAAGAGGTGACAGACCAAACGTTTGGCTAAGAGGGCATGAATCCAGACTCTCCCAAAAGCCTTACGATATTCATACATATATAGGTAGCATATTTTAGTCTCATTGGTCAAATTATGAAGCAATACTGTCAAATGTGCAGTGTGTGACACAAATCTTATGGAACATTTCGGTACGTAGAAAATTTTACTCCATATTAGTGAAATTTCTGTAAAAATGGCACCATCTAATAAAGTCAGCATTTTTAGAATCTTTAAAAAAAAATGTTCTGTCTAAATGCTTTGCAATTACAGTAAATACTCTTAAGCTTTCTTGATAGCTTTTGAAAATATTAACAGGCACATCCTCATAAAAAAATTGAGTAAATTCGGAATAGTTGGTAAAGAACTTGACTGGTTTGAAAGCTACTTATCTGGAAGGACACAGAAAACAAGGATACAGTCTGTCAAATCAACAGTTGAGGAAACTGCATTTGGTGTACCACAAGGCTCAGTACTAGCAACACTGTTATTTCTCATTTATATTAATGACATGCGGGAAATACTTAGATCTTCGAAACCAGTATTATTTGCAGACGACACATTGATTTATTTAACTGGCTGTGATTTCCCCAAGTGAAACTGGAACTTAAAGAAGATCTAGATATGTTATGTGAGTGGCTAAAAATGAATAAGTTTTTGTTAAATGTGGCAAAAACAAAATTAATGGTGATGAACTCGAACTGTGATACTGAAATTGAAAATAATGGCGAGAAAATAGAGAGTGTAGACGAAAATAAATACTTAGGTGTGATTTTAGACAAAAAACTGAATCTTAATACACATGTGGACTATATTTGTAAAAAAATATGGGAAAACATTGGATTCTTGAAGCGAATGCGTAGTAAGTTATCGACCCAGCGATCAGAGAGATCTCATCGGTATGGTTATCTCTGATCGCCTACCGTAGAAATTCATACCGATGAGTCCTCTCTGATCGCTGGGTCGAAAGGTTTAATCATTTTTTTGCACTTAAATGCATTTTGTAAATTTATTGAAATTATTTTCAAACAGCAAAAGAAAGGAGCCAAAATTGCAAAATAAGGCCATGCGATGTATACTCAAGTGCAATAGATTTGCTTCGATAAGATGGATGTTGGAGGCATTGCAATGGATGAGTATTAAAGAAAGGACAGAGTTAAACGTCCTAACTTTTATATTCAACATAAGAGAGATGAAGAGACTTCCGAAATATTTGACTAAACAATTGAACCTGGTGACGGATATGCAACCATATGCAATTAGAGGTGCTGATGTAACATATCGACTGTATCGACGTAGAACAACAAGAGCGCAAAATTTATTACTTTATAAAGGTTTGCAGAAATTTAATGAGCTTCCCATTGAGCTTAAGCGAGAGACAAATTTTAGTAGATTTAAAAGTGGATGTGTGCAATTCATTAGAAGCAGGTCAGGAATAATTTGATAATGTGAAATTTTTTTTTTAATGTAATTGTGATATTAGGAGCACAAGAAAACAATTAATATTTATGAACTTTTAGTTTATTTTAGTTATATTATTATTAGTATTATTATTATAGTATTTAATCAAATTATTGAACTCTATGCCATGATCTTCATTCACAGTGAGGAACTGTCAATGAAATTTCAAATGAACTCATTTTCGTTCAGAGTCTGTCACATATTCATTTCCTTGAAATTACTGATTTCACGAATCTAATATTCTAAAAGAAAAACCATAAAGTCCCAAAATCAAAAAAGAAAGAGAAACCATAAGGACCTGCAGCCTTACAGATGATTTAAGGGCCTTGTATACACTTTCCTCGTACGAAACCAGCTTTCTATGAAGTGTGGGCAGAAGAAAGTTATAGGGAAAGTTTTATGAATCGCCGTCCTATAACTTTTAAACAATGTAATAAATTAACAATTATGTATCCAAAGAATTTATAGGCTGGTTGATTTCTTAGATCATAAACGTTTTATGATCTAAGGTTGATTTATAAAATAGATTTATTTGTCAAAAAAAGTATTACAAAATTTTAAATTGCTTGTAAACTTGTAAAATGTATTTTGGGTCTCATTCTTAAAACAAAGAAGAAGAAAAAGAAACAAACTCACTGCAGAGCAGTCCCTCTGTCAGAAACTATTTTAAATCATTAAATTATGACATTTAGTGTAAATTTTGTTTGAACAAATTTTCTATTAATATTAAATTAAATTATTGTAAATTTTTAATCGGAAATGTACGGTGGTCAAAATGACAATAAAAATAAAATAAAACAAGGATTATCAGGAGCAACTTCATCACTTGTGGCTCGAGTTTTTGCTCAACCTTTTGATGTTCTCAAAATTCGTTTTCAACTGCAAGTGGAGCCAATCAACCAAAAATATAAAAATGTTTCCAAGTATATGTCTATGCGGCAAGCGATCAAATCAATATACCGCGAAGAAGGCATTACAGCATTTTGGAAAGGTTTCGTCCCCGCAGTTACTTTGAGTTTTTTAATTGGTTTGGTACAATTTTCATCTTATGAGCAATTTGTACTTTTGAGCAAAGGATTCTATATACATGAGAAACATCCAAACATAAATAATTTTTTATGTGGTTCAGCTGGAGGTATTTTGGCTGTCTCTATTGTACAACCGATTGAATTAGCTAAAACTCGATTTATTTCGCAAGATTCGAAAAAAGCGTATCGTAATATGAGACATGCTTGTGCAGTGATATATCGCAATGAAGGTATTCGTGGATTTTATAGAGGCCTAACTCCAGCCATAATAGAAATCGCTCCGTACATTGGAATGAATTTTATGTTTTATAGATATTTAACTGAAACAACAATGTCAATTATGAATGTTAAAAAAAGGCAGCAGCTTCCTGTTTTGTGGCTTATGTCATTTGGAGCAATTTCTGCGTGTATCTCAAAATTGGTCATTCATCCTCTAGATATGATGAAGAAGCGCTTACATATTCAGGGCTTCGAAGATCATCGAAAAACATTTGGAGAGCATGCAGTATGTAGAAATATATATAATTGTTTATTTAACATTGTAAAACAAGAGGGTTTCTTAAGTTTGTACAAAGGTTTAACGCCAAGTTTGTGGAAGAGTGCTGTCACAATAGCTGTTCAGTTTACTTTGTATGATCAAATTAATCATTTTCTAAAAATTCAAGCTAGCTAAATATAAGAATATAAAAATATCATAAAATTTACCAGGTAATGAAAACTCATGAAAAATGTACGTAATGTTTACATGTTATATATTACTATAACTTTTTTATTGATTATTTTAATTTTTATACGTAAAAAATTTCTTGGAAGGATTGTGTCAATTAAATTTAATTTTTTAATTCTAAAAATCTTATTAAGCTAAGTAAAATCGAAATTAACGACGAAGAACTTGAATCAGAACGTAATATATAATATATATAAAAATCTGATAAAATTTACTATGTTTTGCAAAAGTAAAATGATATACAACCAATTTTTCATTAGACTTTTATTTTCTCACAGTTTTCCAGGATTCCCAAAGAACATAAATTTGATTTTCATTCAACGAAAAGACTGCATCTCTCCTCAATCTAGGCGCTTGGCTGCCTTCACTATTATGCTCTGAAATTGAAAATCAACCCGCACTTGTGTATTTTGTCTTGTGCATTTCCTTGGTGCAGCAGCCCTTATATGTCTAATACTGAATGATTTCTTGATTTTTGTTTACTTTACGAGAAGTAGTAGTACGAAACCTCGAGAAATACTTCCCAAACCATGAAACAGAATCCCTCACTACTACATGAGATCCCTAACATAAACCTAACATTCTAAAATATTTGCAGTGTTCCTATGTAAAACTGTGTTGTGGTCGTAGCATACTGTATGTAGCAGTATGCTGCACGGAAGCTAGCAACAGCCTGCTACATGTATAAGCTATTGCCTATGCGGATGTGGGGACGTTTTCGAAACTGGGTTTCTTGAAGAAACAATTTTTTTTTCCCGTAATCTAAGAAATGTTGTAGCAAGTTTTCTACCATTTTAGAATCCTTATTAAATGCGTCAACTTTTAACTTGCCAAACTGGCGTAGTACTTTTTTTTTTATTACAGTCAGTTAAAATTGGGTGGAGCAGTTGGCTTAGAATTTAAAGCAACAGGTTACATAAGAAAAATAAAATTGAAAAAAAGTAAAGACTTGTAGCAACAGGAGCTAAAAAACCATCACAGGGTGTACATTTTCTCGAAAATAAAAGAAATGTCTTTAATTAGAAAAATACATGACTTTTTTTATATTTTTCTGGTAACTATTATGATTTGGTCTATCACCCGATTACGGCTTGACGTCAACTTACGGGGACATCCTGTATATATATTTTGATATCATTAAACGCACTATGATTACTAGTGTATCGCACTCAAATAATTAGGAATTGAATTCTTAAAGAAAAAGGAGGGGAGACGCGTAGAATGCTTACATTAATTACTCACAGCTTCATAGTATATATGTAGAGTAGGGATCCGTATATTTGCAAATTTTTTTCTCATATAATACTTACCGAAATTAATTATCTCCTTTTCGACGCAGACGGGACTATCGGAAGCAGCGTGTTAGAAAAATTATATTTTGATTCTTGTAAAATTTATTATTACCGGATATTTGCTTCCTTACTAACCTTTGAGAGTACTTCATACGTTGAGTATATGTACCAGGTAGACATGGGGCTCTCAGCCCGAGTAATATTAGGGATTTTGGTAACTTTAGTCTGGAAACAAATTGTCATGATATTATATATAGGGAATCCCGGGCAGACTTTTCAAATTGGCTTTTTTTTGTCCAATTTTATTTACAGGACTGCAGTTGCTCCAGAAGACTTTGGTGGAGGACAAATTTTGCAAAGGTACTAACAAAAAACGCTGTCTGGGGTTTGCTTCCAGCATTTTCTACTATGTTAATAGAATAGATTGCCTTTTATTTAGTGCAAAATAATTTCTTATTATAACGAAATGAAGTTCTAGAGTTAATTCTTTCTCCTTCATTCTCCTGGAGCCCTCTCTCGATGGCAGTGGTTGACTAGGTCTGCTCCTCCGCGAGGTAATGGTAAGTGATGTCAAGGTCCCTTCTAGACCGGGTGTGTTGCGGTTTTTTTTTTTTTTGTTTTGGAACGATATCTTTTTGTATATGGCAGGGGACAGCGGCAGGACAATAGCCGAGTCGAGCTAGCGTGCCGCCCTGCACTTCAACACTGTCTACTCATGCTGGCAGTCTGGACTTCACGTCCAAGTTCATTCATTCAGCATAGTTCCATAACAACTGCCAAAAATTTGATTTGAATAGCTCCTACGCCCTACATACAGAAAAATTGTCTTAACATTAAGCTTACTTTCTTATTTTCCCAACCGTAATCAAAGTTTTATATTTTTCCTACAAAAATTATTTAAAACAAGTAAAAAAGGTAAGACCAATTCTTATTATACCCTAGACTAGATGACCCACCCGTATGTAATTTCGTATGGTCATCCATTTGTGTAAGTTGGATTTTTAAAGTGGTTTTTCCCATATATTTTTAGAACGGTTCGTCGGACAGAAAAAATTATTATAACCAATTTCATAGATTTTCATATTCTGAAAAACTTTTCAATACAATAGAAACGTGTAGGACTGATCGTTTTCACAGCATTCGTAAAAATACCAAATTTTTATATGGCAGCACCAAGAAGGGGTTGCACGATTTAGCCCAATTTTAAAATTATATGTATTTACTATTTTTTTGAACCCGCTGTGTACACAAAATTTCGGCTCTCTACGTTAACGCACTCTCGGACAGTATCCAAATATATAGTGAAAAACGAAATTTTTGTATGGCAACTCCACGAAGGAGTTGCCTGATTTATCTCATTTTCGAATTTCATTTTACTTTTTTTTTTGTAAAACCCCTGATGAAAAGTTTCGGCTCTCTAAGTGCACGCGTTCTTGAGTATCGTACGCACAGACGGACGGACATGCAAGGATCAAAGTAACTTTTAATATTATGCGTGGCTGTTCAATCCATTTTACTCTAGTAGAAGTATTTCTAAGCGTTACAAACGGAACGACAAACCCAGTATACCCTTTAGATTTCATCTAGGGTATAAAAATTTATCTTACCCAAATGACTACGATTCTCCAAACAAAAACTTTCAACTGAGTAATAATTGCATATGCGAATGTTCCGTGGTCCGACGATTTCGAATCAATCTGCCTGCAGATTCGGACTACGGCCGCACATGCATTATTGCAACTATTACTCAGGAGAGCTATTGAGCGTAAAATAGTAAGGTTACTTTTTAATTAAAACTACTTTATTATTTTGTTAACTAAGGTATATAGTAAGTGTAGCCTATGGGAAGGTAAGAAGCCACACTTAAAATTACTGGAAGACTATTTTTCTGTGTGGATAGTAGTTTCGGCTTTATGGCATATATAAAATCAATGTCTAGTCACTTTTCCATAAGAATCAATATAAACAAATTAGAGAATTGGACTAGCATGCACACATATATAGATTTCTGTTTCATGGCTTGGGAAGTATTTGTGGAGGGTTTTGGCATTAGACTAAATTTGTAGAATGTTTCAATATTTATTGTTTTGGCTGTCCATGGTAAAAAGTAATAACCTAGGGTCTAGGCACTACCTATACCAGCTCCATAAGGCTCAAATTCATTGTTGGGTGATATAATTGAACTCTAGCCTATACTTTGAATCTAAATACTTGAGTTATTTAATCATAATTTTAGGGAACAAGTTCAAGTATCGATTTTTTCTTGAAAATATCACTTACAAAATTTCCATTTCCAATTCCAACTCGTTTTTAATTTAATGAATGAAACAATTAAACGATTTAAGTCACATACACACCTTAATGGCGATGATCCGCGAGAAGAGCGCGCGCGCGCTCACACAACAGATGTTTAAATGCCGGCAAAGATTAAGGCAATTAATTGAAATTTATCTCGGAAGGTCGGTTTCGGTGATCTTTTGATTGTTTACTTCTCCCGCAAATACTTCTCTGCATTATATTAAACTGATGCGACTATGCTACCGCGGAATGAATATTTTAAGCTGGTAATGCGTAACTGTATGCATCTAATATTCGTGGGGGTATACTCTGTCACAGAAATATTGATTGTAGTAGACCTCTATCCACTAGCGAATGAATACGCTAAGTGCCCCCTCTTTACACTATTATGCAACAATTGCAGTAAAACATACAAATATTTCTGTGGATGCACTCATTGAATCAAATTCATGCGACTCAACCGGCCATTGAGAGCATGAAATTTGCACATTGCATGGCGACATTTGAACGCGATTAACACACTCGTCCTCGTATACTACATACATATTATACTACTTGGTCGGCATAAGGAAAAAGCTGAACCGACTGAGGGTTTGATTCAAGTGATAAATTAGAGCCGAAGCGCGCTTTTTGCATGCATGCATAAAGATGCATTTAATTTCGAAATTCTCTGAATTAATATTAATTTTGCATGTCTTTTCTTCAGTGGAAATATTGTAGGACGTCAAGAAACGCCGTCACACTTGTCAGCCTGGCTGACGATTGCAAGAGATCAAGTACGATAGATAAGGCGGCACTCATGAATGTGATGGCTTGCTGATGTAGTGTCGAGTAAATTTAAATGATCATAGCTACAAAATATATCTTTGAATAATTATATTTTTATTCATTTTTATTGTTGAATATTTCATTCTTTTGAGAAGAAAGGGGTCCCCGTCTCTATTAAGAAAGGAATTCTTCTGGTTAAACCGGAAAGATGTTTGATATCCGATGCACGAATTTTGATATAAAACATTAAAAAAAAAATTTCATTAGGCATATTTTATACAGGGAGAAAATTATATATACCTTAAGCAGGAAAACATGATATTAAGATTAAAACTGCTTTACACAGATTTTGAAAAAAATTTGTAACAGAAATCTTCTAAGTAAATTGTTAACTTAAAAAACTAATGTCAACAGTTTAATTCATTAACGTTATTCAATAAGAAAATCATGATCATAACTTGATCCATCTCTTTGGTAAAGCTCAATTGGAATAGGCACACAGTTAGAACTAAACAAAAGCTAAGATTACCTTTGCACAACTACAAAAACTTGATTGGGATTATATGTATGTATGTATGACAGCTCGCGGTGCACATTGAGTTACTAAGAAAAATGACCCCTTACGTTGCAGAATTATGGTGAAGTAAGTGCGCTAAGATTGGTGTGGCACCACATATAGAATTAAGGAATCAGTAAGCCTTTTTAATATAACAAAAGGAGTAGGTGCTACCAAATCCATTACTGTACACAAGGTATCGCAATTAAACTTTAGTTTACCATTTAAATTGTTAAAATATCAAATTCGTCCTTAACGTGCATATAATAATAATAATATAAGTCTTGAGGCTTACTGTTTCAAGAATATTTCACAGTTCCTATAATATGTATATGAAAATCAGAGGAAACATATTGAAGGTACACGAAGAGAAAAATTGAAAATCACAACAAACGCACGCCGCGCTTAAAATGCACATTCGATACAATTCGTTTCATTCAAATTCAATTCAATTCAATTTTCCAAACGCCCGTGAATGTCTGCGCGTTTAAAAACGCTTTCAATTTAACAATTCACTTTTAAATAAGAAAATAATTCATATTAAATACTTTGACGTTCAGTATAATTGCTAATGCATTTAGTAATTTTTCCCGCGGACGGGAATCGAACCTACACTTGTTAGAATCGGTCAATGATGGAGATTTACATTAATCGGTCTGTTCTTCATTTTGAAAGTAAAACACATTCATATTGATTTCAACACAGTTTAATTTATTGTTAGTTTTATTGCATTGTTTCAAGTTCTTTTTAACATTTCGAGTGTGGAGTCTGGTTTTCGGAACTTAAAGGTTGTTCTTTTAATTTTTGTTGTTTTGTCTATGTTCATTTGAATATCCTTCTAGAAACTGAACTTTGAATAGAAGTGCTAGAGTCCATCATCTAAACGCAGATTGGCGATATTTTGATATAAACATTTCAGGCAAAATTGAATTGGTGCCAGAAAATAAATTTGGTTCAATTGTACGTATGTGAATTCTTGGAACTTAAATATTAAAAAATATTGTGTATTTCGTCGTCAAATAAATTACAGCCGGATGTTTGAACTGATCAGACCGGGTCTGCCCTTAATTGGTTTAATCAGTTAACATCAACTCCTTCGCATTAACATATTTTTAGTGAAACACTTATACTGGTAGGTACCTTATTATTAAATAAATGAAATTTTATAAAAAAAAAACGCAAGTTTTCAATTACAACTCGAAGAATTTAAATTTTTTTAAATTGTTTTAACAGTTTATATTGTTGAAATGAACGTAAGGTTGTTTGATGGGAATATTTTTGCAATCAGGATACATGCGTTCAATATGAGCGTTTACTAAGTATTCAAACAAACGTTAAGCACCGTTTTGAACTCGAAATCGCTGGGTTTGAACAATGATTTCGTTTAATTTGACATGTTCATTTTTCTCCGTGGTAGGTATACTTTTTACACATTGAACAGTTCTGTTCAGATAAGTGCCGAAAAAAATATTCTGCCTCCTTAAAATAAGAGCCATTGCAATTCAAGCAAAAGTAAAAAAAAAAGTTACAGAAAAATGCCACTATATCACTTCTTATGTAGAAAATAAACGAGGTGGGTATAATAGCGATAAAGGGAGTTCGCTTAGTTAATTAAAAATTTTAGTAATGTTGTCCGTATAAAAAAAAAGTTCTTAAATTTCCGTTACAATTTGAAAATAAAAAATTTTCCTCATTCACCTATAGACAAGTATTTAATTGCTTTTCAGTGCTACTTATCACCTTTTAAAGTATGTAGGTAGGTATTTACATACTTATATTCAAAATTATGCACAAGAAACTTGAGCTTACTTAAATAATTTTATACTAGAAATGTCACTCGTAAATTAATAGGTAATTACCTATACATTACTAATAAATTGAAAACTCAATTAGGTACTCCTCGACTCGAAGATAGAAAAATGTCTGTAGTGGTAGAACTGTTCCGATGATTTTCTGGGGCACAAACCTTATGTGTCTACTTGAAATTCCGCCTCAATCCGTGTCGCATATTGTTCCCTTCTACGTCTTTCCGAATGACATTTCTTCGATTTATCAAATTAAGTATTTTTTCCAGTTTCCAGAGAAAATCAATCTTTCAATGATTTTCAACCATTCTTATTTTATCTATTTCAGCCGCTTGTTTCATTTCCATAACGGATCTGTTACATTGCAAACAAAATCAGTTCCATGCAGAAAAATAATCATTTTGCCGCATATTTTTTTACCAAATATTCCCATCCATCCGATATCCTCACCATTAATTCCCTATAAACAAAAAACAAACGAGAACGAAGAATGCAATAAAAAACTACCCATTTGTGATTCAAATAAAAACGTTTATACGAGAATACCGCACTCGATCCATGTTAATACATCTCCATACCAATACTACTACATAATGCATACAAATTCAGACTTCACCTACATTTTCAAATTATGAATGCCGCCATATTAACTTTTGTGAAAAAATCATTTTCGGTAGATATCGACTTATCCTTACTTCATTTAATTCATAATTTCAGATATCACATTTTATTTGAAATAATTTCTAAGAAAAAGAAAGGAAAATTTTACTTACCACATAGGTACCACCGGCACATGATGCAAGTGCGAAGATCAATTTTTTCTTTCTCGCGTACACTAGATCCTATCACCGAAAAAATTAATTTTAAGATTTTACATAAATAAGTCGCGTTTTCACAGTATTTCTATCACCAAAAACATAATTAACACTTTTCGAATCATTTTAAATAAAATTTCGATTGAAAAATTAATTTTCTTATGCATTTTAAGCCACTTTTAACACAACTACGTCTTTGTCACTCAGGCACACGACAAGAAAGAAAGTAACTGTAGCGATGACGAGACGACGCGACGGCGAGTCTCCAAGTAGAGTGAACATGAAAATTTGCAATCCCCCTCCTCCCTCAAATTATCCTATATTGACTAAAATATTGTGCTCCCTATCCATCTAGCGGTATTTTGTGAGATTTATGCATTTTTGATTCCTATCTCCGCCATTCTTCAGGCAATAAAAGTGAATTTGATTTTTGACAAGCCAACAAGTGCGTACCTACAAGTGCCGCGTTTAGTTTTAATTATTGATAGTTTGCAAGCAGAAAAAAATACTTTTTAATAGCTACAATTAAGCACGAATGTATAACATATTCCCTAACATGTTTTAAATTGTGAAAAGAAGTGTATTAATAATAAATAAAAATAAGTGCATAAATTGCAAATTAAAAAAATGTGAAAAAAGCCATTTTCAACGCACGTATAATGTTAGTGCTGCGCAAGTAAAGGGTTTATGAAGACGGTGCGCGCGGATAGGACGGTCAAGTGTAAATTTGTTTGAATTCAAATGTGAAATTCTAAATCGTACGGTCGTGTAAATTTAAATGGAAATGTGGGAAATAGTGTATGATGGTGTTTGTAATCAAGTTAAATTATATCCCGCATATTTATTTGTAATTAGTGAAATTTTTAAGTTCAGTGAATGAAAGTTTTAGTAATTTCTTATGAAATTTGCTGAGAGCTTGTCAACTATAGAAAATAGAATCAACAAATATTGACAATGGTAAGTTCATTTTATACTTAGGAGCCTTAAAATTTGTTTACCTTTACCTAATACCTAGTTTTCAAGGAGAGTTACTAATTCATTTCATTGGGATAGAATCGATTAAGACGTTTGACAGTAGTCATTATAATATGTAGGTACCTATATTATAGGTTCAGTTAAGCCACAGCCAGAGCAGTTTGAATAAAGATGGAAACTAAAATGAGGAATATATTTGATTTAAAACATTATAATTATTATTGAAACAATTAAATTTGCTTGGAAAATGATTTCGTACGGCAATAATTCCGGTTGTTTCTGCAGCACAGCACAGTGCTCTTCATCATCACAAGTCAAGACTTCCTGCAAAAAAAATCCCAAAAAAAACACGATTATTAAAAAAGTTATTACAGTCAAAACTGATTCCTCCTTTAGTTATTACAAAATAACTTGAATGCTCAAGATATCGGCCCAATTAGCTGCTACAAATTGGAAGCTGTCAAAGTTAGTTATTGTGAGTTGCAAAAATTCACAAAGTTTACAAGGTAAGGTTGAGGTTAGGTAAAGTTATACTGAGGTTGCGGTTGGAAGAACTAGCACCAAAGATTCTATAATACAAAAATATTGCAGGCACATAGTGAAAAGTAATGTAGAATCTCCGAGATTCTACCTCTGTTGAGAAATTATTAAAACTTCGTATTGTACAGCCTGGACATGATGTAGAAAAGCCTTCAATTTTTTCTTAGAAATTTACTGGAAATATTTTCTTTAGAATTTGTATGCAGTATTGGACACCGACAGTAATGCTTCGCTCCAATATAAAATCAACGATGTCTCGACCTGATGTAGAAGGGCCTCAAAATTTTTCCTAGAAATTTATTGGTTAATTTTTTCTTCAGAAATCATATGCATTTGTCTGGCAACGGGTGCTTAATAATTTTTATGAGCGTAGACGTTAGTTAAGCAATAAGCATTCATTTCTTCTTAGAAATCTACAGAAAATGTTTCCGGAGAATTTTTATTCATTTAGTGGAAATGGACTTATTTTCAGATACAACCATTTCACGTGTATCGTTGTCTGCCGCCAAAAATGCATACAAATTGTAATGAAAAAATATCCAGTAAATTTCTAAGAAAAAATTGAGGGCTTCCCTAAGAATATTTGTTGGGTGTGAAACACTGGAGTTTCAGATATTGAATTCTATTTTAGAAAATTGAGTTCTATAGACAGGCTATAACCATATGCCTGCAACATCTTTGTATTATAGAGTTTTTGGTGTTTCTCTCTTTTTAGTCATTTCCTGTTGTATATTTTTTTATTATTGTATTATTATTACTTACGTATAAACTATCCTTAGGTATATTTAAGGTTGAACTACAATAGACGTATACGTAAGTACATTTACTTACGTAAAGCGAACGAGCCCTTTAATTTAACAGGTGTACACAAATTAACTGTTACTCGTGCGAGGGTAACGTTCGTTAAGTTTAAATGCCAAATTGCAGTCAGTAAAGGTGCGGCAAGAATAGCTCATTCCGTAAGAAAGTAATGTGTCAAGCAATTAAATTATAACTAAATGATTAAAAGTGCAATGTAAAAATTAAAATGAAATAAAAATGGTACTGCGAATTAATAGAAAGCACAAATCTTCAATTAAATCAACTTCCATTTGTTAATTTTTTCACTTTTATCACTTTTTAAAATTGAAAACTTTAACGGAATGTGATATCTATTTAGGTTAAAAATATTAACTCTTCGTAAGTAAACCTCAGTCTCGTTCAAAATCGTAAATTCTTTACTTCCCAGTGAGAATTGATACCAGAGTTCTCTGGTTTGGCTTGTTTGGTCCCAATAGTTTTTTTTTCTTAACACAAAGGGGTCAGCTAACCAAAGACAACTGTGTTGGCAGTTAGGCCAAGTTCAGTTTAATGCTTGCGATTTATTAAGAGTGTGTTGTGGGGAGCTTTCAAAAAGTGTCCAATTCAAGTTTTTAGCTCGGAAATGCCAAACAAGTCAAACAAATAATTGTTCTGCCCTAGATGAAATCATTAGATGCACCTAGACCTACTAAGTTGAAGAAATATTTTCATAAGTCTGAAGAAACTAGATATAATTTGCCTGTTGCATTTGTTCAAGTAATTTAATCGTGAGTATGCTGTGGAAAACAATATACCATGATATAAAAATCCAGAAGGTATTAGGTATATTGCTAAAGTTCTGTTTAAGTTTCACCTAGTCTTTCGGCAGTCTAACTTTCATCGATTCATTCGTGTCTTGGTAGCTGCATTAGGTTATCCTTGATGATGCTTAGTAGCAAGGACCTTAGGATAATCGAACAGTTTCATATTAACTTAGATCTAAAAGTCCCTATCTTTAGGTCCTTTATGACAGCTTGTCCCGTTACGTTTCTAGAGAAAATCAATCTTTCAATGAAGTTTTTACGATACCAAAATTTTCAACCATTTTTATTTTATGTATTTCTGCAGCTTGTCTTGTTTGATTTCATTACGGATCTGCTACATTAAAAAATATTCCCATCCATTCGAAATCCTCTAAGCAAAAAAAAAGACAAACAAACAAAAAAACGAGACAGAAGAAATAAGAATGCAATAAAAAACCATGTCCGTCTGGCTGTCTATCTATCTGTGCGCACGATAACTCGAGAACGCGTATACTTAGAGAGCTGAAATTTTGTACACGAACTTAAAAAAAGTAAACTTAAGTTCGAAAATGAGACAATTCGGGCAACTCGTTCGTGTGGTTCCCATACAAAAGTTTCGTTTTCCACTATATATTTGGACACTGCCTGAGAACGCATCGATATAGAGAGCTGAAATTTGGTACATGGTGTTTTCATTGTACTAGCAAATAAAATTTCAAAAATGGACTAAATCGGGAAACTTCTTCTTGGTGTTGCCATATAAAAATTTAGGATTTTTTACATATACTGTGAAAATGATTAGTCCTAGATATTTTTATTGTACTAAAAACTTATTCAGAATACGAAATGCTACAAAATTCGTTATAATCCATTTTTTCCATCCGACGAACCGTTCTAGAAATATGTATATGCGGAAAACCACTTCAAAAATTAAACTTGCATAGATGGGTGACCACACAAAATTTCATATGTGCATTCATCTAGGCCTAGGGTATCATAAGAATTGGTCTAAGCTTTTTTACTTGTTCAAATTATGAATGCCGCCATATTAACTTTTGTGAGTAAGCATTTTCGGTAGCCATCGACTTATGTTACTTCATTTAATCCATAATTTCAGATAACAGATTTTATTTGAAATAATTTCTCAGAAAAAGAAAGGAAAATTTTACTTACCACATAGGTACCACCGGCACATGATGCAAGTGCGAAGATCAAATATTTCTTTCTCACCTGCACATTATATGTAGGTAGGTACTATTACCGAAAAAATTAATTTTAATACAAAAATAAGTTGCATTTGCACTGTCTATCACCAAAAACATAATTAATATTTTTCGAATCATTTTAAATAAGATTTCGGTCGAAAAATTACATCCATTTTGAGCCATCGTCTTTGTCATTTAGGCCCGCGATAATACCATGACGAGCCTCCAACTACAGTGAGCACACTACTTATAACAAAATAAAATAACTGTTGATTGTTGTTTTTTTTTTACTGTCCTGCAGTAAGAAATTTGAATTCCGATGAAATTATCGTCTATCCTCGATATACTTCATATTAAATTAATTTTAGGACTTTTTCAGCACACATTTATTTCTAAAGAGTTTCAGTCTTCAGATTTTCTATACAAATTTGGTTTTGTAGGGAGAAAAAATAAATATACAAATTACTCGTATAATTGGAATGCGTTTTGTTTTTTCATCATTAATTTATTTTCATTACAATATTTATCACAGTATTTATTCTTCATTTTACAAAAACAATAATAATCGTGACGAGGACACAAGAGACATTGTTCAAATTAAATACGAAAATTAAGTAAATAATAGGTGTCGGCTAAAATATAATACGTATAATAAAGTAAAACGAAAAATAAAATTAAATTAATAATTCTACAACATTTAAATTTACTTATGATGATAATTACAGAATTTTTACAAATATATAAATTGTTAAAAGAAAAATTCACTAATTTCGGGGGCAAGTTTCTCCCAGTAAAAAAAAAAAAAAAAACATCGACAGCAGTCACATAAAATGTACGAAGAACTTAATTACTAGAAGTAGTCGTCGGTAATTTACACGGTGGTGGTATGGTATCTACTATATCGCGGCTATATTTTTCTTGCTTACATTAATTTCTAAACTAAAAGAAATTTCGATCGATATTCTGCTGACTTATAAAATTAAAGAAGAACGTAATTAATTAAATAAAAAAAAATACAAAAAAAAAACACAAAAAACGAATATTAAAGTCTTCGCAATAAATATACGACTCCAGCTAGGTAGCGCGGTGAAGCCCCGATTGACATGCTCTAATTTTACCTGAATTAAAATAGAAAAATGATAAGAATGATGCGATGGCAAGACATATAACAACGAGGAAGGATACCCCGCGGCAGATTAAATACCTGTACAAGATTTGATTTATCTAATTAAGGTGAAGGGTTGCTGCAACCATTTCCGATATATTTCAGCACCTTGCCGTGATGCCCGATATCTATATATTATGTATGTTTGTATGTATGTCGATTTAGCGCAGCAGCATAAATGGTGATTCACTGCCTCCGTTGGCACCTGTGGGACTGTCCATGCCCATGGCTGGATTTATTCGCTTCTCCTTCTGTCGTCGATTACAAAACCAAACGCGTACTACTTCCTTCTCCATACACAACCGGTCCGCCAGCTGTGTTATTTCTTCGCTAGTTGGTTTAGGATTAACCATAAAAGCTTTTTCAAGGGCTCCTCGTACTGAAGTTTCAATTGAGGTACGCTTTTTTCTTCGTCGGCCTATCAATTCGGGAGTTGTTACTGATGTTTGTAGGGCCGAAGGATCATATACTCTATACAAAATTTATGGTAAAAAAAAAATTCACTAACAAAACAAACATTTTCAGTAAGTAGTAAATAAACTTACCCTCCAGTCGTTGATATGGTTCGATCAGCATCCTCCAACCACTTCTGTAACAATGGTTTGAGTTTGCACATGTTTTTAAAGCTAAGATTTAGAGCTTCAAATCTTGATATGGTTGTCTGAGAGAAATCATTTCCATAGAGTTTTCCCATAGCCAGTCCAACATCGCCTTGAGTAAAGCCCAACTTAATGCGCCTCTGTTTAAAAGTCTTAGCGAATTGCTCCAATTCTTCTAAATCTGTTGTTTCCTCTGGTGATGGTTCTCCTGATCTTGGTGGAACCATATGCTTTGGCATTTGTGGAGTTTGAGCTCCACTTCCGGGTGTATTCGGTGTTAAAATACCACCCACATTTAAGCTTCCACTATTCGGAGGGGTTTTATGACTATTCCCTGTGAATGAAATTGGTGTGCTCTGATGGCAAGGACTACTTGCTGGACTTTGTATTGGACTCTGTGCCATAGGTGTAGATCTCAATTCATTCTTAATTTGTTGTTGCTCTTGTAACGCTTGTAGCTGTTGAGCTGCTTGTGTTAGAGCTTGAACTTGATTTTGAAAAAGAAATTGTGCTGCTGCTACTTGAGCAGTTACAGCTGAATCTTCCTTTGGAATGTTGCCTATAGAACTGCTTCGCATGATATCAATATAATTTTGAAATTGCTGTTGTAAGGCCGCTTGTCGTGCCTGTAAGGCTTGTTGGAATGTTTGAAAGTCTTGAGGTGATAAATTTGATAATCCCCCTAGATATGATAAAGGATTTTGGATAAGAAGAGGTTCAAGATTATTTGACATAACTCCTGGTGGTATTGATATTGTCTGTGGTAATAATGGTGGTGGGGGTGGTGGTGGAACTGTATTTTGATAATCTCTTGGCGGAGACGGTGTACTTCGTGCTGCTTCATTAGTCTAATAGGGGAATTTTGAGAGATTTATGTTGTTGGTTTTAAAGTAAAGCGCATATGTATGTAGGTATGTAGAACTTACCAAATTTAAAGCCATTGAGTTATCAACAGGTGCTTCTGGGCTTTCTGATTTACATCTTTCACTATGATTGCCTGCACTGTCTCCTTCATCTGAAACTAAAAATTGTCTTTTATGGAATGGGTATAGGTAAAAAATTTCTTTCTCAGGAGAAATCTCGGGATGTGAAGTATAAATTTGGCAAAAAATAAGGCAATAAGATAAGAAAATTAGTATTCGACTGGCTAGGTTGCCCGTTGATAGGGCGCAGTGGGACAGTGACTCTTATTTATAAATGTTTCTAAGACTTTTATAAGCAAACAGGCGTAGAGTTCAAAAGACGATTAAAACTAATCATGTGCGAAATAAATACGCCCAACTAAAGGTTATAGAGAACTAAGATAGGCTTAAATTCTTCAATAAACCTAAATTATCTATTACGATTAGATTTCTGAAGAAGCAATGTCTCACAAATCAACAAAATTGAAATGCATTCTTATTTTATTCTGAGAGTTTTATTGTCCCATAAAATCCTGAACGCCTTCATTTTAACCTGTCACGTACTGCAACAATTCTACTTCTTGCAAATCCAGCACAAATCTCAGTTAAATCCGTCTGCAATTTTTTGCACCTTGAATGATTACCACCATATTCAAAGGAATTGACTACTTTCCTTCACATATACAACCCACCATCATCTACCCTTAATTTAATTTACATGATTTAGCAATTCTCACTACCATTCAACAACCATCGCAACTTCATATGCAAAGGGTCCAAGAAGAACAATTTCTCGCCTTTGATTTCGTCCATCTGCCAAATACCCGACATCGGTCGGTCCGTGTCGATCGAACAAACCGTCCGTATGCAGAAAAGATTTTTACTCGTGACGGATGCTGACCAGAGGTGAATATGAAATTCATGTGATTCTCAAATATTCAAAGGAGGAAAGGGTGAATCCTGGTATTGGGAAAGGGTTGAGTTGATCAGTCGGTCCATATACAGTCACCGCTACGGGTTCATAAATATAAAAAATTTACCATGATTCACGATTCAAATGGTACATGTTCCTTCTTATGAATAATCCCATCGGACTGGATTGGTCCGAGTAGTGATTTATACCAAAGAACGGTCGCTATTCTCGATAAATTTGAATATGATGGACGAGGGTGGAATAGGAATTCATTCCATTTCCAATTCCAATGAATATTTTCTTTTCCGCATCTATAGAGTAGTAGTAGACGATACCGTCCTAAACTTTAATTCGAAAAAAAAAAAAAATCAAACTTGCGTGAAATTGATGCAGAGTGAAAATGTAAAACAGGTAAACAAGCCAAAATCGAATATTTTCTCAAGGAACGTGTTCCTTTTTCATGTTTCTAAAAGGTGCGATTATTCGGGCAACCTTTCGTGTAAACATCTCTCTTTAACTAAACATGAAAATCTACTTAAGGAAACCTTTTGAATCGAGCGAACACCGGAACGTAACACTTTCACTTTGAACGTTTTTCCATATCAAAGAAGGTTTTCCTCACCTTTTTCGTATGGGGGGGGGCGTAAGGAGGATTTCTTTAAATTCGTTGAGCTATAAAATTGCCTCGTTCACCATTTTTATGAATAATGTCCAAACTGTGTGCGGAGATGGAGAGAGTCCGTTTTTTTTTGCATAAATGGAAAATCCACTTGGGGTGATTGTGGTTGGACTGTTTTCCCCGAAAATAGAAGTTTATTTAAAGTTCATAGAAGCATAAAATGGAAATTTATTGTGATCTGCATATCAAACAGGAATACAACCCGAATTGACTGCCCACATGTGCAAAAATTAAACTGAAATTTAACCCTTTTTTTGTGTGTGCACTTGTGGACTGTGAACTATATTATGAAAATTTCATATTCGTTTTTTTCACGCATATAAATTGGATGTTGGACCAGATGGAAATATTTTGAATAAATATTTTGCATGCATACGATATAGAAATCTGTGAAGAAGCTTGAAAAGTTGATTGAACGATGTTGGAAAAATGAAATTCAGCATTTTTCATTCTAGTTATGGCATTTTGGTCTATAGGTTTTCATTGAGTTGTTATTTACTGTTAATTTCAAATGGGTGAAAAAGTAGGGTTAAAAATGCAGAATTTTGAATATTTCAAAGCCGAATTGATGAAATTGTGTTCACAAAGAGTTAATTACCAGATTATCTAATGCACATGAAAAACACGAAAAAAATCGGTTGATTTCCCATCCCTAGATCATATATAGACAAAATCTGCACTTTTTTTACTTATAGTACGCGCCTAGTAGGTGTGCCTGCACTCGAAGCTAATGTGCAGGGCGCTTGTAGACAGTGTTGGGCAAAATGTAATCTGATTAATGATTAACAATTACAATTAACCATGTAATCTGTAATCAGATTACTTTGTAACAGATTACTAATGTAATCTATTTCCATAATTACATAATGTAATCGATTAACGTGTAATGTGATTACAAGTTAATCTGATTACACATTAATCGATTACAAGTTAATCCCACTACATGTTAATCTAATTAATGTGATTACATTTAAGATATTTAAGATATTTGTATTCTAATTCTTCATAAAACTCCCTAAAACTAATTTCGTACGAGAACAATACTATTTTCTTTCAATTCATTTCATTATATTATTAATTACTTTTAAGTAATCTACAAAGTAATCTGTTACAATGTAATTAGATTACAAAATAATCTCATTATATTGTAACAGATTACACATTTGATAGATTACATATTCTCTCATAAGTAATCTGATTGATATGTAATCGAATACAATATAATTAGATTACTTTATAATTTGACTAAACTGTAATGGAATTATTAATTAAATTACACTGCAATCAGATTACGCCCAACACTGCTTGTAGATGAATATATAAAACAATTATATGAGGGTTGTGATCATCCAACTTTTGGGGCTACACGGGGTTATGAGACCAATGGAATTGAAAAGGATATATATCATGATAGGATTTTTAATGTTCATATATGTCTCTTGTGATGAGCTGATGAGATTGAGATAATAAAGACGTTACGATTGCCCTTGAAATTTTACTTAAGCTACCCTACTTCGACTTTAACATGGAAGATCAAAATAGGAAAGATATAGACGGGGATAACATCCTCGAAACAAAATAAAATGTTTAATATTGCTCATTCACCTTCAGTCGATTATTTCATTTTCAAAATTTCTCATGATAAGGCCGCTGGCATTAGCAGTATAAGCTCATCAGGACAAACAGTGGAAAGGAAGATATCCATGGACTCCAACTGTGATCTTGCAACCGAGTTTTTTGTTACCGTTTGTGATAGGAATATATGTCAACAGATTAGAAAACCTATTCGAAATATACTCAGTTCGCTATTAAGGTTTGCATATGGATTGTTAATTCACAGATATTGGGATTGATTTATAGTACATTCGTTCTTAAAATTAGTTTTAAATAGGCGTACTTACTTGGAAAGCACATCATTGGTTTCCATACTGAATTTTTTCCCATTACAATGGATTCAAAGCTGATTCTCTCTTAAAATTTCTACCACCGTTAGTATTTTTCTGATAATTTCCTAAGCATTGCGGCATTATAATTTCCCTGACCTTTTGGTTTTTCAAAGCATCATTTCGCAAATCTCAAAAAAAATTTATTTTTGTTATTAATCGCATTTTCATCAACATGAGGTCATATGTGAATGTGGCTTGGGCTTCCTCCATTTATACGAATGTTTGCTATTAAGTCTAAAAATGTACGTACTCTGGGGATATCCATATGTCTATCAGTGTATATTTTTCTATTTGAATATTATTATTGCCTTTCTGGAATAAAAAAAACTACATTTTGACGTGTGAACTATTACTGATCATGTGAACAGCAAATCAATTTATACCCTAAGAAATATATCAAGTTCCATTTCAGACGATCTAATTTTTTTGTGCTCTAAAAAAAACACAAATTACCTCTTTTCATCAAATGCCCATACACAACTTACACAATTAATGATAAATCATCCATTCATAAATCTCCAAATATCAAATTTGAATTGAAATATCCATAAACAATGTCACAATAAAGCAGACATGAGGTTCAGAGCTACTATAAAATAAATTAACTCGCGTTACAAGAAGTGTGCCACTCACGTTTCAATCAACAACCGACTCACAATCTTAAGACCATCTCCTTCTTTTCGGGTATCCCTAAAAATGTGTTGATGGTGTTGTTGTTTTTGTGTCAACAGTGCCTAATAATTCGGGCACCCCATTCCCATCCATATTACAAAATGAAAGAGAAAATCATCCTAAAATCATCGGGGAAGTGTGCACAGCTCGTGTCTCTTGAAGAAAACATCTTTAAGATGGGCCACCACAAGTTACCCCCATATGGATAGGTAGGAATCGTCATGAGTGGATTTAGCCTACTCTCAATTCATTTTGAGCAGATGGTCGACCGACACTTTTCGTTAGCGTTATAACAGGACCACTGTCTACGAATATTTATCTTGGCCGGGCCAAGGTAGATAGATGCCTCTAAAACATTTACAACATGCTGCTTATAAAGGAAGATGAAGACGAAAAAAAAAAAAAAACTGAAAATAAAAAAGAAGCAATCCTTCAACTCTGCACCCTTCTTTAAATAGGAAAACCCTTTCATTTAGACCGAGTGATATTATGTCATTCCCAGAGCACCTCAAACCCTTTTGTTTCCTTCTTACAGGAATTTTTTTAGCCTGGGAGTCGTATATTTTGACAGATCCTTGACAAAAGACGTTTTGAATCGATGACTTTTATCGCAAGGTTCCTTAAAGAGATTTTCTCCTGATTAGAAACGTATTTTGATTGAGCTTGTCCTACTACATATAGTTACTTACCATTCGATTGAAGCGGAGAGGGCGATCTTGACAGTTTGATATCTGGAAAGATAAGAGAGAATTGAAGGACTTATTTAGATTATCGATTTGAATCGTAATAAAAAGATTAATGGAAAAAGATCAAGGATATTTTTGAAATTAAATTTTATACGTTAATAATCATTAAAAAAAAAAAAAAAATTATTCACGTAATTGACAGCTAAGAAAATTTACGTTCATCTTATATGTACAGTAACGCAATCAAAAGGTGTGTGAATGTAAAATGTGTGCTCCTTGAATCTTATTACGTGGCTACTATAACGTGTTACTATACTGCCAACTGTCTGGAAAAATCATCAATAAAGGAGCCTGCAGGCCGTCGAACTATAACCACCTGGTCCAAGAGTTCACATCTTTCGCTTTCTGGATACTACTCTTGACCCCTGAGCATGGGGTGTTGTGTCAAACGTAATTTATTGTGAACATTATCTCGTGGGTGCAGTCCAAACATATAAACTAAAAATAGCCCATAGATGACCATAGGCTGAATACAGGCTGACTATTTGGGCTAATCTCAAATAGCTAGTATAGAGGAGGAATGCTACAATTATAGACTGGCGCTACATACATAAATAGCAGCAACCAGAGAAGTAGACATCTTGCGTGTTGAAAATTTTGGTCCATGAACTAAACAGGGAGTAATAACACTATATACACAGGGAGATGAATGCTGATCCCATGAATATGCATGCAAGGAACGGACTTGTATGAATTGGTGGTGTATAGAAGACGATATGCATGTGTATATTCGCATAATTTTTGCTGGTATTTGTGTGGCCAGTCTCGGTCAAATCGATACAATTTTAGCGAGAGAGAAATTCAAGGGGTCGATAGATTTGCAATAGAATCGCGACCGACGTGTGCTTAACCACTGGTTACCCCCTGGGGTGATTTTGGATTATTGGTAAGACTATGAAGTTCCTCTACACAAATCTATCTATATAGTAGAAAGAAAAGTTCTTCTACATATATGTATACGAGAAGGTATATGTATGTATGTTGTAGATGTGGGGTCCGATTTTCTTTTTTTTTTATTTTATTCTATTGTTGGAGGTAATTCTCTTGCTTCTAAATAGGACTACTGAAATGCGTGGGTGATTTCAAGTGAGTGATAAGAGGGGTGATTTGACAGATGCAAATTTTGTAGATTGTTTTCTGTGTGTGTGTGTGTGTAAAATTGATTGAAGAACGACAATTGCAATTTCTGGTTAAGTGGCAAAATTAAATTATATTTGAAATATCAACTGTGATTTGAAAGCTCAGGGTAAATATCTGGGAAAAAATCTGGTGTGCATCCTAGGAGCGTATACATTTTAATAGTAAAGTACCTAAATTCTTACAGGTACTTTACATAGTTTGGTAGAATGCCCTTGATAAGGCCATTTAATAAGCTAAACAAAAAAGCGTTGGGAGTTTTTCGCAGGGACTAATATACCGGAGGCTTATGGCCTACTGAAGTACTGTGGTGTATGCTTTAAGTTGAAGTTTTAGCTATTAACAACGTAACTGACTCTCTTTAAGACCCTGACATAAAAATCAAGTACAAGTACCGAAGGCTTGAGTACTTCAGCGTAAGTACAAGTACCGCATGTATGAAAAGTACTTGTAACTAAATACTAAATCTATAAAAAGTACTGAGTACTTTTTGAAATAGTTTTTAAAGTACTTTTTTAGAATCTTTGTACGATGGCAGTAATATAATCAAGGGCATAGAGTTAGTTTAGTTAGTAGATATTAATAAATAAATACCTTTTGAAAACTATAATAATGGTAACCAACTGGTTACTATTTTATACTAAATTATAGTTTTCAAAAGGTATTTATATATTAATAGCTACCGGCGCTGCACGTACAGTAAAACTTTCACTTCTCATAAAACTGGTAGAGGTCCAAGCACTCGTTGTCGCCTCCAATAACGATGCATAAAAATTCGAAGGAAAAAATTTCCAGCAAATTTCTAAGAAAAAAATTAAAGCCTTTCCTACATTAGGTCGAGGCATCGTTGATTTTATATTGGAGTGAGTCATTACTGGCTTTCTCTTAGTTCCGTCATCAAATCGAGGCGTCGTCGATTTTATATTCGAGCGAGGCGTTACTGGTTTTTGTTCTACTCGCCCAGTCTTGTTTGATGTTATTTGTTTGTCTAGGGTTCTGCTTTTACGCACGGGTGCGGCATATGCCTTGACAATTGGTTGCTGCTTTAAAACTCAACAAAAAAGAGCTGCGCAAGAGATTGTATTTGCTTTACTACGAAGAGTTAGATATTCGTAAGTACTTAATAGACTCAGAAATACTTAAGTAAAAATCTTGGTACGTAAGTATAAAACTAAGTCTTAAGTACAAATAAATAGAAGCAAGTACTTATGTTCAAGTACCAGTAGGACATTTCAAAAGCATTAAGTAAGGAAAATGTACTTTAAGTAGTACTTAAGCCTTTTTTTTACTTAAGTATTGCCCAGCTGTGCTATTTCCTGAGGCTATTGATCTCTCTAACTATTAAGACCAATATCTCTAACTTCAATAACTTCAATCTTGTCGAAGGTTTTCAAAATAATCATTAACAATATCTACTTCAACAAAATTAATATCTGCAGCGATCACTAATACGGTTTCAATTCTAACCGATCAAGATATGACTAATTTCATATCTAATAAATTGCCTCAACCGTATAGCTTCCATGGTATTAGAGAATCTAAGATTATTGCTCCAGATATTTAGAAGGACTACCTCTGATCCACATGATATAAATCCAGGATACCCCACAATGCTCTGTTATTTACCTGACTCTATTTATTATATTTATGAATGGCCTATTTAAATTCTATGCTTCTAACTTTGGAGAGACTATAACATCCATAGATTTTGTTTATTACTTTGAATGTGATACAGACTCTCATGGCAGACTCATCTGACGGAGTTTGTAAATTAACGAAGCATGATTATACGAAGAGAATTTCTCGTCTAAAAGACTGAAATTTATTGAAAATAATTTCAATAAATTTTCAAAATGCATTTAAGTGCAAAAAAAAATGATTGAACCCTTCGACCCAGCGATCAGAGAGGTCTCATCGGTATGGTTATCTCTGATCGCCTACCATAGAAGTTCAATGATGGAGGTCACAATTGCCCATTTGATTAGCATGATTAGTCCACCTTTATATATGTATATTATAAAATGAAAGGTACTTGACCTGATCATTCAAGTCGTTAAATTCTAAAGTAAACAATTGGCATATGTTAGAAGATCCATACGTGTCGGATCACAAACAAATACGATTCGACACTGAAATTGACTCTACCGAAATAACTCTTTATCGTTCACCTAAGACTGGCGAGCATATTTAGGATGCCAACAGAAAGCCTACATATACATACATGAATCAATTCACTGTACAAAAACTAAAAAAGCTAATGAAATACCCGTTGGATATATGTTATCAACGAGTTCTGATACCCTCAGATCATTAGAACTAACTCCTCTGAATCAAATCAAATGTTTCTGGTGTAAGAATCAGGGAACTGCTTAATAGCAGCAGAGCAAATACCAGGAAGCTAGTAGGGGTCATTAGGGGGTTATTGGGCCGTAGGGGACCATGCTAGAAGACTGGATATAGCGGCAAACGATTTCTGCAGGAGCTGTAAGGACTCGGTGGAAATCGAATCAGTCCAACACGTTCTTTGCGAATGCCCCGCTTTGATGAATAAAAGAAGTAGGCTATTGGGTAGCTAGGTCTTTTCAAGTCTGGGGTAGCTGCAAAGTAAAGAGTTCAGATATATCCTGAGTTTCCTGAGAGAAGTGAGTGAATTTCCTAAGGGAAGCAGGATGGATCTGGGACTTGAAAGGTTATCCCATGAGGTCTAGGGGCACAATGCACCCACTAGAGGTTTAAGTGATGAAGGCTAGACGTCTAGCGGCACCCCTCCTACCTAACCTAACCTAATCTAAGAATCAGCGCAAAGATATGTACGCACAATTTTAAAAAGCAGAACGATATTTGGACTGAAAGGAATATAACAGAGTAGAAATATGAGAAAGATACGATCATGGCAGATTCGGACTCTTAGAAATAGTTGATGCCACACTAAAATTAGAAAAGAAATTTTTATATGAAATTTTCCACACTTCCTCTGTTTGTAACTTAATTCCAGAATTGCGTACATTTCTTACGAAATATTTGCATTTAAATTCTTTTCTTCGTGAGCATACATCTCAAAAGCATAGCATAAGGTAAGAATAGGATATATTCTCAAATCAGAAGGCAAAACCATTACCCAGCTTAAGTCAAATCGTCCCATTTGCTTAAATTAATTTGTTCTAAGAGTAAAGGAAGGAAATATTTAGTTGAAATAGACATCATCAGGGACGGACAGTTTAAAGAACATCCGCTAAGGCCAAACTATTTTTTCTTGCAAAAATAAAATGAACAGAGTTAATTTTACCGATTAAACCGAATAGTGAATATTGCGATGCTCTTCTATAGGTGAGACACTGGCCGATGATAACCTTGTGAATTTTCCTAAAAGCAAAATGGGGATATATCTGTTTTTTACAATTCAGTAGTAAGTTCAATAATCGCCTATTGTTCAGCAAGCAATATGGTAGTAGAATAAGTACACACCAAAGACAACAAGAATACCATGACTAATGGTAACTATAGTATGCAATGAGAACAACATCTACCATCGCCCTATAGAAACACTATTAAATTTACCAGCATTTTTCACGACAATTGAAATTGAAACGAAAGCCTTTGCAGATTCAATATAAAGATTATCACTATGAACAAATGCAATACTGGAGATAGTATATAGGTATCAGACAGAATGATAACAAAATAAATATACAAGTAGAGAGAAAATATGTAGCTCCAAATCTAGAAAACGGAACCGTAATTTGATATATACCTACAAATTGCTTTAAAAAACCCACAAAGAAGTAGGACCAAGTGTAAGTAGTGTAAAAACCCCGAGCTAATTTCTATCAAAGTCTAGGAAAATATGACTCAATATTCCAGAGATAGAAGTGTATGCAATCGCTACGTTCCTATAGATAGTTCGTTCAAGCACGACTGAAATCTTTTTCATTACCTGAGGCATAGACGAAGCTAAGAAATACGGAAGTATATCCAAAAGTACCTACTATGGTAGGTCTCTTGCCACAAGAGACCGTTTAACACTGCAGATAAACTGTAAACATTTCAGACCATTCCACAATTGGATCTAAACAAATGTCCTATTTACAGGACTTAAAGCACGCTCAATTTTGGCGGCTTAAGTTCAGCGTAAGTTTCAAATACCATTGAAACAAATGGCTATTACTACGATAAATTTGAATGATATTGCATTTATATAGGGTAACCCAAAAACTTATGATCTAAATTAAAGAATAGGTATTAGGTCCTTTCTCTTTTGAGTTTGAAGTTTTACATTTTCAACTACTTCACTTGAACTATCTGACAAATTTTTTGGTTATAAATATTTTGAATAAACCCCCCCCCCCTCTCTTCTAGACACCAAACATCATATTTTTGCTATTATTTTCATAGCATTTTCATACATTTTTCTCATTTCTTATTAAGATCTATTTTATCACTTCGTTATATTTGAACCATAACTTCTCGGACACCCTACCCTGTATAGAAATTCTTACTTCAGCAGTCAACCTTTTTTTAAAACTACACATAGATTTGATCGGAGGAATGTATAGAGTAAAATATATCACAAATCTTCAAATAATTATTTACAAAATAGTTTAATTAAAAACTTAAAGATAAAAAAAAAAAAAACAGATACCAAAGATATTGTATACATACATCGATTCTGCAAATGCTCTGCTAATGGAGGAGATGTCAACAATGCCCGCTTCAATGAATTGTTGTTATCCTCACATTTACCGTTCCATCGTATCTCAGACATTACCATTTTCACCAATTTCGCAAAAATTATTGCAAAAAAAATTGTTCAACCAAACTTCACTATAGGTAAGTAATAATAATAGCAGCGCAAGTATCCATTCAACAAAACCAGTAAGAGGAAAGAATTCACACAAAAAGTTCTAACAACAAAATTTCTTCACACAAAATCACCAATAAAAAATATTCAAACCCGAATTAAGTACTTAACGCGTTTCATTCTACTCCACAAAAAAAAACAAAAAAAAAGGAAAAAAAAAACAATTTCTTCGTTTTCTTGTTTTATTTTTAAAAATTACTTTCAATTTTGTCCAAAGACTTGGCTCATTATTATTATTATTGATAGGTAGGTAAATAGGTATGCAAAGTGTTGCGCAAAAATCGATGTTAACCGGATCCTGTTTCTATCGAAACTAAAAAACGAAAATTCGACAAATCTCAGAACACCTTACAAGAAAAAGGCGACTTTGCTTTGAGAGTTAAAAAAAATATTTTTTTTCCCCGAATATCCTATCTACACGGATGCGGCGAGAAGATGTTTTCCATATAAGAAATCTTCCAGAATTGCGTTGTATGTCCTGACACGAGTGGTGCCACTAAGAATGTCTAGGAAAGCATGAAGGATAACAACAGTATAGAAAAGATTTTATTTCCACAACAACAACAACAACAAAAAATACATTCCACATATATACAAATTCATGATTATATCCACAATATCCTTTGAATGAAGGAGAAATTTCGTCCATTTCCCTGCTAAGCTCAAATGTAGCTATGTGTGTTCACATCAAAGGAATATGAGTGTCCTGTTTTTAGGGGTTTCAAGTTTCAACTGGGTATAGAGTAGGGATTGGTACGATGAGGGGTAGGCTTATGTATTTTTTGTAATGAAGGGTGGGTGTGGCTATATTCTCAATACATGAATCCTTGAAAATCTGCACAGGGATCATAAAGGAGACTGATTTTGTGGATTTTATTTTTTTCTTCATCATTGTTGTCTTCTTCTTCTTCTTCTTTTTATTTTTCTTCTGTGGATTATGATTTACAGAACGAATACGAAATTTTTGTCCCTCATCAAGAAGGGTTGTGTGTGGTGGTGGGGGTGTGTGGGTTGAGTTGAGGGTGGTTGATCTGCTGCTTACTATTTTGTGTCACAAGTTTTGAAAACTTTTTCATCACGTTGCCCCTGCATTGGTCCTTCATTTTTTTATTTATTTATTTTTATTTTATTTTTATTTTCATCTTTCACACCAACACCATAGAACTAAAAGCGGTTTTCTTCTTTTTAAGAAGGAATATTATAAGATTTTTGTTATAGTGGGCCCGAAGAAGGACGACACTGAGACAATTACTTTGGCTACGTTCCACTATAGTATATCTAGTATACCAGAGTGGAGTGGAGTAGAGCAGAGCGTATATTACCTAAAGAGAGGAGCAGTGTTTTATTCTATATATGTACATATGTGCGCTAAAGTATAATCGAATGACCAGGGAATGATGGTGGCGGAATGATTGTGTGGTAGATGCCTGGATGGTGTATACGATGTGATTAATATTAAACAAATGGCAAGGAAAATGTGCGAAAATGAAGGGTTGAATGGCAAATTGTCTTGTCTGTGATTTTTATTTATTTGTATTCATCTGTACTGTATAGAATCGGGAGTATAATTGAAGGCATATGTACATAGATGTGTACCTATATATATATGTACATATGTAGGTATATATATAAAAATGCCAAAAATACACAGCATGATGCCGAGACGATTTTGGTTAACGCTTGCACGAACACATTGATCGAGCGGAATTAAGGTTTTGAGAGGATTAATAGATATATCTATAGCAATAGCATAGAAGAGAATTGGTTTTTTTTTTTTGCATAAATAAAATTAACATTCAAGGCATATTTGGTGTATGTTTGTTATTTTATAAGTATAATTTTATATTCAGTGCTATTGTTTTTATTGGCCGTATTTCATATAATACTTAAGATATTCCGTAGGACTTTTAACTTCCTAAAGTAGGTATGATTTTTTTTTATCTATTAATATAAATTCAATAAAAAGTTATCCATAATTAGAAAATTTGTAACAATTGGTTGCAAGCTGGTAGAAACATTCTTAAGATATGGTAACACTTACCACATTGCGACGAACAATTAGATATATAAATTACTCCAATTGCTAAAATGTTACGGTTTGTATGTAACCTTATGAGAGACACTCAAGGGTCTGTAGACTATAAGGAGTAGATACTATTATAATTTAGACACTTTAAATATTTTTACCTGATAATATTACTTTCTACCCAATTTTTTTTTCTTTTTAGATAGATATTCATTTATTATTGGCAATTGTACAAGTAAGATGCTAGGTCTTTAAGTTAGTACAAGCTTCTAATTATAATTTCAACATTAAATGACCAAAATTTAAGAAACTAAAAACTACAAAAAAAAAAAAACTAAAACTAAGAAGCTAAAAAATAATATTAACCAAGCGATTCAGAGCAAATTAAAGTAAAATAAGATATAAGTGAAAACTAATAAGATAAGGAAAGTAAAGAAAAAAAGAAATAGTAGTATTAGCTGCATAAGTACATAAGCATTTCATGAGTTTAAATAAAGGAAAAGCAAGTGTTTGAGTGTGCGAGCTCCCAAAGAATTTCTTAGAGCAATTGGAAGACTATTCCAAAGTCTAATGGTGAATACGAAGAATTGGTGCTTGGAAGTTAGTGAGGTGGATCGCGGTATAATAAGTGCAATTGTTCTATTTGATCTGCAATAATGCAAGCAGTCATGCAAATATTTAGGTACACGGTATTTAATAATTTTAGCCAAGAACAAAATACAACGAAATTTTAAATATAGCACACAAATCTGGAACCAAAGATGGATGAAACAAACTGTGAGATGTGGTCATATCTGCGGAGGCTGTAGGCATATCTTACAATTGAATTAAAAGCAATATTAAGCTTATATGACGATTGTGAATCGAGTTCACTAAACACTTCACATCCGTATGTAATTATGGGAATTAAGCATTGATCGGGCAAGCATTAAACGTGTGGATAGTGGTATACAGGCACTAGATGCCGATAGTGCACGAAGACCACCATATAACTTCCGTAATGTACCTACTGTTAACATGATCACTCCACGATAGCGTTCTATTGAATATAACTTCTAAGTTTCGAGCGGAATTCACAAAGCATATGTCAGCACCATTGAGTGTTACAGAGGGGAAATAGCTAGTGTCGAGCAGCGTTTTGTAAATCGCTATGCACTTTGTTTTATCAGGATTTAGCAGGAGTTTATTATTCACCGACCACTGATTTAAGGGCTCCAAATCCAGATTCAGGCAACATACTGCATCCTCAACAAATCCAACCGTTCTGGACAGGTACAGCTGAGCATCATCTGCATAAAGGTGTAATTGACAATGAATAACACGACCAAATATATCATTAACAAACATTACAAAAAGAAGTGGTCCTAATATAGAGCCTTGTGGTACTCCAGAATTTATTTCTAAAAAAGAAGAAAGACTGCCTGAGACCGACCACTCAGGTAACTGAAGATCAAACGAGCAGCATGATAACTAAAATTAAATTCTCTGACAAGTTTTTTGCAAAAAATTTCATGGTGAACGGAATCGAAAGCCTTAGAAAAGTCGAGGAATAAAAGAGCAGTAAACTTATCGTCATCTAATGCTATTCTAATATCATTAGTTATTTTTAATAAGGCAGTCATACAGCTATGATTGGCTCTAAATCCAGATTGGTGATTATGTAACAATACATTGGTCACAACGTAGGTTGAGATTCGTGCAGGTATGATCTTGAAGCGAGATTATTAAGGAAATTTATACCCGTAATAATAATAGTGCCATCTACATTATAAAAAAAAAATATATTTAATTTTAATTATAACAAATAGTTCTGTTTAATCGACAAAACAAAATGTTCTTTTCAATAATGGTTAATATCATATAGACCAAGGAATTGGATGATCTATACCTACGCTGAATAAAGTTTCCCAAAGGGTAGGCATATTCTTCAATATTATCTTTAATTGATTATTCATGAAATTGTATGTTAGTACTTTCATTGTAGTTATCTAAGTAATATTAAACAATATAAATATAGTTAAACTAATTATAGAATGAAACTTAGAAGCTTGGAGCAAATTTAAAATTTATTGTAATCCTGTTATTTTAACATTGACAATAATAAGGAAGTAATTTTGACGAATAGGTGAAGATAAAGTGATTGTATCTAACTGTTTAAGCAATATACAGGGTGGCCCAAAAGTTTCTCCTTAACTATTTAAATAAATGCATTATTCATTAACCGTTGCCAAAATTTATCCTCTTTCAGTCGATCAAAAATCCTTAGCGGAGGTTAAGTAGCAACTAGGGTTTCCAATCCGGATATCCGGATATCAAATTATCCGGATTATCCGCCCCATTTTAAATATTCGGTAATCCGGATATTTTTCCTTAATTATCCGATAATCCGGATATTTTTGACATGTTTTTTTTCCAGGAAAATACTGTTTTCTTTCTAACTGTTCAGCTATTTTCAAAAGATTATACAATTACTTTCTCAAGTGGCAGTTTTATTTATTATTATTATTTATTTATTAAAGTTTATTTGAATAAACAAATAAGTTGTCTTGTGAATGTTTTTTTATCCAAATTTTAAATAAAACAAATAAGAAAGCTAGAATTGGTCCAAGAGTAATTCTTATGATACCCTAGATGAATGCCCTTATGACTCGGTTTAGACGGGGCAATAAGCTGCCTCTGCCCCACGAAAACTTCTCGGTAATATAATGGTTGGGGGGGCAGGAATGAAGCATTACCCAACCTACAGATTTCGTGCGGAAGAGGCAGCATACTGGGTCTATGTAATTTCGTATGCTCACTCATCTGTGTAAGTTTGATTTTCTAAGTGGTTTTTCGCATATATTTCTAGAACGGTTCGTCGGACAGTAAAAATTATTATAACTAGTTTCATAGCATTTCATATTCTGAAGAACTTTTGAGTACACAAAAAACGTCTAGGACTGATTGTTTTCACAGGATACCTACGTAAAGATCAAAATTTTTATATGCCGTTAGTATAAATAATAAAGAATATCGGACCGAGATGGCTACCTTGAATAATACCTAAAATGTTAGTAATTGTAAAGAGTAGGTACCTATTACCATATATGGCACAAGAATTAGATGTCGCATGCCATACTAGAGTAGCAGAGTATACAGATTTGTGAAATGGGTACTGCATTCTGGAATAGACCAATAACATGTTTTAGATCGTGCCGAAAGCAAGTGTTTTTATAACAGCACTTTTGTTTGTATACCTTTGATAGACTTCCTCAACACTTCAGATAAGAAAAAATAATAATTACTAGATGTATACATCATTTCAAATGTGGTCCATTCCGGAATGGACAACCCATGCCATATAAATTTTGTATAATTTTTGGTACAGCATGCGACATCTACTTCTTGTACCTGCTATTACCCATTCAATTGTATAGGATGATTATTGGACAATTTCGATTTTATTGACCTCCCCACGTTGGACTGATGAACCTGATAGAATTACTTTACTGGCCACTATTCCTACAAGCATTTTGGACTCATCATATTTTGTGCAAGAGTTTCTAATTTGAAAATCTCCTAACGGGCTTTCATACTGGTACCTAAGTATAGAAATATTAAAAACAAAAGTTATGGCACTTAGAACATTTTTTCTTCTTCTTGTTTTCAACAAACTTTTTCACATAGTAACCATAGAAAATCAGAAAACTTAAATTTTCCTCCTACAATTTATCTTTAAAATAATTGTTAAGTTCTTACGACGTATATTGTACTTACATACATGTGAACCACCACAACAGTCTTCCCCCTTCCCCCCCCAAGTAAATAATCCACAATTCAACAACAGCAGAAGCAGCAAGCGACTCGTGTGTACCTTTACTAATTGAAAATCCAAAAAGAAAACGTTTCTCCACTGCTTGCCTTAATTAAATCCGCCTCCCCTAATTTCGGACCAGAGTGGGCTTCCAATCCCTTAAGATTGTATTTGGAGGCTGCATTCGATACATAATCAACGACTTCAACTAGTATATGCTCTCCTCTATAGGGACTGAATCAGCAGACGCCGCCGCCGTCTCTTGGACGGTATACAGTCTCCCTCGCATTTAGTTCACCTTTTAATGGCATGGTTTGGTTTGTGAATGGATATTGCAGCATGCAATATGAGGTGCACCTTTGAGCGAGATGCTTGGACGGGAAGAAGGGTCAGAGAACGCCTTATTGAAGGTGATCAATAAATTTTGCTAAATCAAAAAATAAACTCGATTGTCACGACAACAACTGTTCCTCCACACAACGCAACGTTCGGTTTGCGCGCAATGCTTTTGAATCTTTAGTTGGATAAATGTAGGTAAGTAAAATGACCGGCTCGATTACCACGCCGCGCCGACCGGCCAATGACTGTTGTTAGCAGCAGCAACTTCTTCTGCATATTATTTGTATGGACGTTTATAGTATATAGATACAAATAGCCAGTGAGTTTTGTAGGTCAAATGCTTTCGAATTGCATTTCTTCTGTGTTAGAGAAAATTTATGCGAAGACCACCTTGCCTGGTGGTATAAGGTCATAATTATATACGACCATTGTACGACCATGTGATTAATTATATCACATTTCAATATTGGAATAAAAGGTTCTGAGATATTTTGCTGGAGAAAAATTTAAGAATTTGATTGCAGTTTTATATGTATATACAAATGGAATAGAATTGAAACAGTCCAATTAAGTAAGGAGGTTCATGAGGTAAGGGGGGAGGGTGTTATTATAAAATCTCATGGTGCATTTTTAATTTGACTTCTTTGCAGTTTTATGGACAAATAAGGATTTTTGTTTTTTTTATTATATTATTATTTATATTATACCCTATGATGCAAGGCACAGCATGGCAGGAAGGAGATAGGCAAAGGATTAGGAGATATGAGGAGAACGGCGGAGGTGCCGATGTATGTCGCCCTTAAACTTCCGCAGATTGTATGCCGGGGGAAAAAAAGAAGATGGTAAGCTGTTCCACATTCGCACTGTTCGGGATAAAAAAGCATCACGGAATTTTACTGTACGGCCGAAAGTAATTTGAAGGGTTAAGGGATGTGCGCAGCTTACAGCGCGAGTATTGCATGCAGGAATCATTCTACAAGAGATTAGACTAGATATTTCATCAGAAAATTGACCATGCATATAGCGATAAAGGAGCGAAAGGCATCCAACATTGCGGCGGTGCTCGAGTGAGTCGATATGACAAGTTATTGCCAAATCGCCAATGTGCTTGAAGGCTCTCTTTTGGACAATATCCAATGAATCTAAGGCTGTGCGACCAGCCCCGGCCCATATATGGGAGTTGTATTCCATTCTAGGTCTAATGTAGGATTTGTAGAGGAGCGCTAGATTTGACGGGCTGAAATATTTCTTACACCTTCTCAGAAATCCAAGACATTTCGATGCTTCTTTGGCAACAGAGAAGATGTGATCTGTACAGTTTAACTTACTGGAAATATTAATGCAAAGGCCCAAGAATGCTTAGTGACGGAGAATCAGAAATTAATGCTCCATCAAAAGAAACGGGTGTGGTTAAGTTATGATCTTGTTTTAATGAGATGAGACAGCTTTGGATCTTAGATGCATTGAATTCGACGCGATTCGCTTTTCCCCAAGCGAGGATATTGTTAAGATCGTTATTCAATGATCTAATCATGCAATCTGTTTAACACATGCGGCGTTCCCCCTAGAGTCCTCAAGAGTGTCAAAGGAGTAAGCGAAATCAAGAGTATTGTCATCTGCGAAACTATGGATGGGATTGAAAGTAAGGGAAAGCAGATCATTAATGAAAATTAAAAAGAGAGTTGGAGAGATAACAGAGCCTTGAGGCACACCGGCATTTATGGGATGCGGTTCAGATGTAACGCCATTTAATGCAACACGTATTTGGCCACTAGATAGGAAACTTTCAAACCATAATAGAAGAGGAGTAGAGAGACCAAGTGCTTTAAGTTTGGCTAAAAGGGCTGGATGCCAGACTCTATCAAAGACTTTTGAAATATCTAGGGCAACGATTTTGGACTCACCAAAATTATGAAGACTACGGTTCCAACGTTCCGTAAGAAAGGTCAGCAAGTCTCCAGATGAGCGTCCAGCTCGGAAGCCATATTGGCGAAGTGATCGCAATTGGTCGATAATTTGAGGGATTGCTACCCTCTCTTTTTTTGGGAATAGGCTGAACGTGAGCTAGTTTCTAAGCAGTTGGGAAATTTCCTGTCGAATAAGACAAGTAGAATAGTTTGCGCAGAGGTTTAGCCAAGGATGAGGCACAGCTTTTAATTAACAGGGGCGAAAAACCATCAGGACCTGCGGCTTTGGAGACGTTGATCCCCTTAAGGACCCTGAACACATCCCTCGTACGAACGTGTATTGGCTCTTGTACACATTCACACTGGCGAAGCACAACAGGATTCAGATGGTTCAGTGATTCGCGATCTTTCTGAAGCAAGAGATCAAGGGCTTAAATCTTTGATTGGATAATTTGGGCATGGACAGATATCTGCAAGACCCTTAGTTCGCTTACTCTTACTCTTTCTCAAGTAGTTAAAAATTATAGAGGTCAAACTTTTCCCGAGCATAATCATATCATTGTCAAAAAAATATCAAGCTCATTTTCATCTAACCTCAATAAGACTAAAGAGCACAATGAGAACTAAAACGGTATTTTCGGCTTATCGTATATACGTCACTAATGTCGTCCTCAAAATATAATCAGCACAATGCAATTGTTATTTTAAAACCTTACACTGAAAATTTTGTGGGATGCGAACACTGACATGTATAACAGGGACTGCTTGATCTTTTATTTCATATGGGTCCACTTTTGTTGGCAGGGGTGTGAAAACTATCTTAATTTCAAGTTTCATTTTCGTTTTAACAGTCATGTTACAAGCTCAACAAATTCCAAATATATTCAAAATTATTATTTTTATTGGAAGTTTATCTCATATAATATCAAATATTTCTTAAACCCGATTATTAAGGAAATATAATTAAACAATTTTTGTCTGCCTATCCCTAAAAGTAGCTATGGGGGACAGAGAAAGGATTACATATGTTATAATGCCATCTATTTCTAGTCCCCTGAACTGAAACTGATTTTTCGTATAGTACTTATTATTTCAAGGTCAGTGGAATCCAGTCGTTAAACCAAAAAGAGACAACTATAGAAAAGTGATCCCATCATAATGTAAGCGATTTCAGTTGTGTCAGCGGTCTATGTTATACATGTCAGTGGATGCGAATGATAGAAATCCAAAACAAAAAACATCAAAGGAAAGCCTGCATAAAGATATGGGGTAAATATATTTTAACCTAAAAATAGAGCCAATGGGAGCCAAGTTTAGTCAGAACCCAAACACCATTTCTTGTGTAAAATCCTACAAATTTATATAAAGGTCGAAGCCAATTTTTTCAACTTATTTGAATCTATTTGGCATTCCGCAGGAATCTATTCTCTCTCTGTTTTGTTTTATTTTGCTTTCTTTATCAATTAAATTTCTTCACATCATATAGTAAAATTATGAAGTAATATTCAAAAAACTATTTTTAGAAAATATTTTGCAACCCTGAAATTCGTTACAATGGTAGCCTACCTAATATATTATTTTCTTACAAAATCTAAGTAGATATGTCCCTAGTAAAAGCTACCAGAAGGGTAGTTATATACTATAATAAAATTGTCATTTTTTATAGCCATTTTTATCGTAAAACAACGAAAAGCCGTAAAAAACATGAATAATTTTTGAAAGAGTCTCTAAGAATTTTCATTTACACCACAGGAAAACCGAATCATAAAAACATTTAACCTCTGTATAAGAAAAAAAAATGACTTTTGACAATCAAATTTCAAAAAGAAATAAAAGGCTCCTTTTTAAGAAAGAAAAAATACCTTGAAGGACGGAGCAATAAAAATCTAGTTGCTCACAAATTAACTGTTGACTGCCTTAAAAAGTTATATATGGACGAGTGTTTTTTTATATTTTTATTTTTTGTGTATTTTTTACCGGAGAATCGAAGCGAAATTGACAAGCTCACAAACACTAAAACAAGTCATTAATCACGGTACGCAGGCGAGAAGGGTCCTCCGGTGGTGTGTTCATAAAAATCGCAAAAAGATCCTTTTTTCAGGTAAAATTCAGACATTTGAAGTTGTACGGGCGCATCTAAAAACTGATGAAGTCCTTAATACAATGCTTTTACAGGACGGGGATTGCATAAGATTTATATCACCCTGTTCGGTTTCGTGTATTTTGCATGTGTGCGTGCGTATATCTTTTTTAATGGAAAATATTTTTATCCTTGTTCTGTGGTTGGTGTTATCATATCTTTTGGCTCACTCATATTACCCTGAGTGCATGCATTGTAAGGATGCATTTTGATGAGATTTTTAACGATTTTTTTTTCAGATTTTCATGGAAACTTTAAAAAATGCATTCATGCCCTGAACATTTTTTGGGGTTCTCGTTTATTGAGTTGATTTTTTTTTTTTGTGGAAATGATAGAGAATAATTTGAAAGGGAAAGATTTTGGCGATTATTTTTTTTTTAAGAGGAGAAGAAGCATTTTTAACGGACTTTCTCACGATTTCTTGCAATTTTTTTTTTTTGTTTTTTTTTGTTAGAAATTAGATTTTTCTTTCTATTTACTTATATACATAGAAAAAAAGTATATTGGCATATCCTGGCAGTCATTGCACCTAAAATCAATAAGCCATGAATGAATTTTTATTGAAACTTGTACCTAGTACATAGTCAAGGGTGCACAGGGATTTAAAGAGATTCGTTTGAACAATTTTTACTTGAAACCGTTAAAATTTCTTTTGTTACTGATTACCTGTATTCAGCTTAAAATTCAGGGGACTATAAAAGATTATTTAAGATTTATAAAAAAAAAGAAACAGGAAAAATTTTAAGAAATATCTTAAAGGGTTTGAATATAGTGCAAATTTTTGCTATAAAATTTATCTGCAGCTATATACCCTCTTTAGAGGCAGATCTTTCCTCAATGTAAGTAAGCGTCTTCCACCACTGATGTCTCAAAATCGAAGAGTAACGTAGGGTAAAATAAGGCACCAATTATGCCGAGGAAAGATCTGTATTTTTCGCGCAGGGCTATTATTTACTGCCTTTTCAATAGCTGCTCTTCTATGCTCTATGCTTACATAGGTGTTACTATGTAGATTTGTAGTACCATCAGAGATATTAACCAAACCGCTCTGTTCGAAGCCATGTTAAAAAAGAAAGCCGTTTTTAATTTACCAAACCGCAGACTTACCTGAATCTTTTAAAAATCGTCGATTAAACTGTTAAATTATTTTTAAATCCTAATCGTTGAAATGCTTTGATCTAGTTAATCAGGAGTAGAAAATTTAGTACCCCCATCTTGCAGAGGTCCTTTAAAGGTAACCACCTTGCCATGTATAGATTTGTCTTTGATTCATGACAACATACAATTCCCAGACAATTGAACTCAATCCCTGTGGAGATAGAGATGGAAAGGATAATCCTTATTCACAAATTCATCTAATCATTCTAATAAAACAACTATTTAAACATCATCTAGTAAACAATAATCATTCGACCTTTTAGCAGATTATACGAGTTATGCTGTAACAGGTTCACATAATTTTCAATCATCAGAAAATGACAATATTGGGACACAATAAAAATTTCTTTCTTATTGCCCCTAATTTTTACATGCATGATTGCTGACCACCGCAAAAAAATTCATTGTAGAGGTCATGGGTACCCCTGACCACCAGCACCCCATTTAAATAATTGTATGGAAAAAAGGTCATTACAATAATTTTGATGGTGAAGCACAAAATTGTGAGGGTTTTTATGCACAGGGTAATAAATTTTTTTTTTATCTATATTAGAACAGGTAGGTATATATGTAGCTATTAAACTTATTATTCATAAGATTAGTAGTGATGATCAAAGGGAGTAAATATACAGAGTGGCTCCGTTTATCTATCAGACTCCGTACTCAAAATGTAAAAATGTTGACATTACTTCAACACGGTGGGAAGGAGGTGAAAATTGTTCAGAAGTTATAGAATGATCGACATAAGAAAAAAATCGAAAAGCCGTCGGCAGGTCTATAAAGCTACTAAAACTATAATTGTTTACGATGTCTTGATATGGTAAATCAAAGGAGTGGAAACAAACACAATTAAAAGAAATTAAAAGCCATAAGGACCTATCCCCACCCGCATCTCAGCCTTGGAATTAATGTTATATACCAACCTCATTTATATCTTTTCATTAAGAGGGATGCAAGCTAAATATAACCTGACAGCTCTAAAAAACAAGGAGACAGAGTGGGCCATTGAAAAAATGTTGAAGATTCTAAAAGGACTCAGTTGCCATTAACGCTGTCAGACAAAATGCAAAACCTTAAATATCTTTCAATTGAACTCATTTTTGGGTAGTAGCCACTTACATGGACTGACTTATTTCCTGTTTCATGTGGCACACCAGTATTGATTTCAGAAAGTATGCGCAATTCACCACAAAAGTATTCGGGACTATTTGTATTATTAAATTTTATTATGAGCCGAAGAGAATGATTTTTCATAAGGCGGCCTTGATAGAAAAGTTTTGATTAAAAAGTTGCCAGTTCTGTAAATACCGCTGAACTTCAAGCAATTTTTCGTTCCCAATCGTTACAGTTCAGTGGGAAAGTATGCACTCACGGGAAGATACAGTGGTCATTTGCTTTCTCATACATTTTTGGTTCAACGAGCAGCTTATTTATATATGTACATGTCAATGCATCAGCAGCATTTTGTGATAAGTATGCCAAAACCTTCGAGAAGACTTCTCAGGCCATGAAACAGAAATCTATATGTATGCGTTGTGAGTCCATTTTCTAAAATGTTCTATATTGATGCTTATGGAAAAGTACCTAACATTGACTTTATACATACTCGTAGAGCCTAAACTACCATCCATACAGAAAAATAGTCTTGGAGTAATTTAAAGCTTGGAGGTTATCTGGTAAATTCTTGCATTTTTCACCGAAATACTGACAAGAATACATTTAAAATTTTTGAGTCGGATTTGTTCGTTAAAATTAAAAATATTCCTTGTTACAAAAAAAAAAAAGCTACTCAAATTAATTAATTTATTTAATTTAATGAATCATCCTATGAATATGCAAATCTGTAATATTCTACCTACAAAGCATTAGATAAAAATTTAAATTGTTGGTTGTTGCCAAGTACGAGACTGCAAAACGGCAAAAAACAATAAAAAAAAGGCAACGGAATGACGCCTAAAGCGATGATATAAAAAAATTACAAAATAATTAATTTCTTGCATGTCATCTTTTTCCTTTTCGATCGGTAATTTGAGAATTCATTGAGATTTCAAAATATAGCTTCTAGCACTAGGCAATGTTCGCAAAGAAAACAATTTGTTGCATTTATATTTACTTTACTCTTTTACAATTCCATACTTTGGCCTAAGAGAGGGACAGAAAATAAAGGTAATTGTCACATTGCCTTCTCCTCTTCCAAAAGCTATTTAACTTTTGGAAGAGGAGAAGGTAATGTGATAATTTAAAATTTTTGGCTGCTTGTTTTCATTGGTTGATAAAATTCATGCAAAACACACACTAATTCATTTAACGAATTTAAAGAATATTTTAGTCATTTCTACCTCTGCCAATAGATGGCTCCAGGGGTATCGAAATGAAAAATTTTGATGACCTTTTTTTCGCTAAGCCATTTTAAAAAAAGTAAAATTATTTAAAGATTTTAAATGAAATTATCATCGCGTATAGTCAATATTAAAAAAAAAATTATTTGATGAGCTCTACTGACTTTTCAAAATTTAGATGCTATAGTGAGCTCGGTACGGATAACATCTTCGAAGTACCTATACCAACCTAATTGGACTTTTAGAAAGGTTTCACTTTATGGTTGTAAATAGTTTCATTAAAAGCCATTAAAAGTTTTGAAAGTATACCTACGCAAGTAAAGTAATGGAAAATTGTTTTAATTTGAATTTATATTGACAACCTATTCATAAAAACAGTTCGTTAAACATTAGTTCAAAATGTTCAGCATTTTTACATTTCTATTTATGTACTGGGGCTTCATTAATTAGGTCCCATTTCTTATATTTACTAAAGAGAGCAGTCATCTCTGTAACGGATTTTTTTTTTTTTTAATATGGATTTTTTAGTATTATTCTTCAAGCAGAAGTAGTTCATGTATATTGCCAGGTTATGACACTTCGAAAACCGTCACCCCGAAACTTCAGACATCTTCTAATATTGCGTTTTCAAGTCATATCGACTAATGGCTATGCGATCTATTTGAGTTCGTATTCTTCCATCTATGGTAATAGGTATGTATTAATTGTGTATCCTCTTATCCCGTCCAATAACAAGTTACAAAAAACTGAAGAGGAGTTCATCGTTTCCGTTGGTGGATGTGATTATTCCTTACTGTCTCCCAATAATAAGATAGAATTGAGAACTTTATCCGGTAGCAGGTAGGGATCCCGTCTCTTCCTTTATATACTTTTTTTCAGAAGTGGATAATAGTCCAATGTATAAATCTGATTTTTATCCTGTCAGGTAGCTATTAAAAAGAGACTGAATCTAGAGTCCCTGTTGAAAATTATTACCACGCTATTTCTATCAACTTCAATTCTGCCAGAGTTTAAGTGCTTCAGATTTTTCATTTATGTAAATGTGTTCTTTTGGATCATTCCAAGACTCCTCCAGTTTTATATTAGAGAGCAAAAGTCCTTGAATCAAATGCTAAAGTCTTCGTATCCGAGGTGCTCCTTATTCATTCTCACTAAGTAATTATACTTATTAAAAAAAAAAAGTATTTTGGGCATAAAGCTTGCTTTAAATATTCGAAAACAGTATTTTGTTACCTGAATTCTAGCAGCTTTGGTAGAGAAACCTATCTACCTACTATATTTACATTTTTCGTGTTATTTATTATAGATTTTTGCTGTATTCTAAAATTTATCCTATCTACCTATACAAAAAAAAAATGAGGTGGAATAAATCTGGCTGTGCGCTATCATTTTTCTTAAAGCATTTAAAAATTGGTGTACGCTGATGTCGATTGGATACACAAAATATATTGTTTCCAAAATTAATTAAATTATTTTAATTTAGTCTCAGCGTTAGTTATCAATTAAATAAATACTAACTTGAATGTGTAGTAGATGCAGGTAGGTGGCTAGACAAATTTTTATTAGCCTTGCTTGTATAGAATTCACTGATAAGAAGAATTTTAAATATGGTAAAATGTGATGCAATTTTTATACGTATGCGTTTTCAAAGGAATCGGTATGCATGGACGCAAGCTTCTGTATTAAAATGCACTAAAAAAACGCATACTTTTGTTTACATTAATTGCAATAAATTTGAGAGGGGATATGTATCGATATCCAATACGCATTTGACTACTGAGTAACTGCTCCACGTGGAGTCTCTACGGTAAGCATTCTCTTATTGTATCGTCATGTTAAACAATAGATGGCGCCAAGAGTATCGAAACTAGAAAATTATCTGCTATGAACGAAAATATTTACTTTGCTTATTTGCTTTATAAGCGAAGAGCTGTCGCACCCGCGGTGCTGGTGTGTGTGGGAGGCTGCGAAATTAGTAAAAAAGTTGCAAGAAAATCGTCAGCTGCCTCGCGGAGGGTGGATTATGAGTCAGCTGCTCGCATGAACTTGTAACAAAAACTTACGTAAAATAAAGTAATAGTAATAGCCTGAGAGCGCGTAGACGTAGAGAATTCAAATTCGGTACATGGTGTTTTTATACCAAAAGTAAATGAAATTTCAAAAATCTACTAAATCGGGCAGCCCCTTCTTGGTGTTGCCATATAAATTTTTTTGTTTTTTACGTATATTGTAATAACAATCAGTCCTAGATGTTTTTACTGTACTGAAAAGTTCGTCAGAATATGAAATTCTATGAAATTGCTTATAATCATTTTTACTGTCCGACGAACCGTTCTAGAACTGTGTATGCGAAAAATCACTTCAACATTCAAACCAATTTTAATTTCCATACTTTTTTTTTCGATTTCGTTTTCGTCTTGGACAGAAAAAATATTTCAACATTTCCAAAAAGATTATACCTAAACTAAACAGGCTTAGATGCATATTTAACCAATATTTTCAAATTAACTCAATTCCTATGAATTTACCTGCAACATGAATTCCACCAACTCTAGAATTCGAATCACAATCTCCAGCCAATGCTGGAATATTATTGCTCTCATCTTTAATATGTTCAGCTTTTATCATAACGTCTTCATTAACATCAGCAAATGGAGTTTCTCCTCTGCTAGCCGAACATACAATCCCTCTTTTCACAGTAGCAATTGATGGTAAGCTTTGATGCGATAGTAACCAAGTTGCTCCTTCAGAATCTGAAAAATAATTAAAACAAAACCATAAATACTTTAAGAAGACGTTTAAGTATTGATGAATTTTCTTATTGTCAGCTAATCTTAAGAGTAAACATTTACACACACACCCTGCAAACAACGAAACTCACATTTAAACCACCATTTTGTATGTGAAAATATTTCTCGCTTTGATTGCATAAAGATCGCCCAATTGAACGTTTTCCGACAACAAAAGGGTTGAATTTACATAGGGGGATGACGAGACTTTGATTTACATAATATTTCCCCTGAGGGGTTGGTTTTTTAGCGCCATCCTTTTACAGGAATAGGAGGATAGCAAAAAAAAAAAAATGAAAAAAACCTTTGAATCCTAACACAATACTTCGAGCAGACGCAAATGACGGGTTTTTTTTCGGGTTTGAGTGTTGCTTGTATGAATATAAAAAAAAAGGGTAAAAGCGTATACTCCACAGGGAAAGTGATTGGCTGTGATTCTAACATTTCCATTCAAAACGGATTGCTTTTGAACGACTTCCTTATTTTAAGTGCGGCGATTACTTGAGAGGCGTGATTTAAGCCATTGAAAGGTTTGATAAGGGCTCTTGTTAGTGGAAACTTGCATACAGACAAAGTAACTTAACCAGTTTTTTTGTGTTTTTAAAGAAAAATAAAAGTGCCAACGTATGAATTGAGGATTAGTCAAATTTATGCTAATAATCCTACAATGATTTAAATGTAACTCAAATACCATCATGCTCTTGATTTACCCTTACTTATCTAAATAGATATTTTGAGTGCGTGCAACCCTTCTTAAAAATTCTGAGTTTTGAGCTATCAAAGGGAGTTTCATCCCTTTTAGGAGAAAAATCATTCGATTTCTTCCGTAAAGTTGTATTTTCTGATGTTTGACAGTTAACGAATTTCTTTACTTTTTAACTGAAATTAAACAAAAAGGGTGTAAAGAGCGGGAATCTTCTAGACTAAAATATTTGGGGTAGAAAAAAAATTATAAGAAATAAGGAATTCGGGAAAAATCGTTGTCTGTGGAATATAATGTATATAAGAGGAATTTGCAGCTGTTTTTTTTTAAATTAAAAGTCTTTTGTATATAGCTACATATATGTTCATGAAAGAGTGCCTCCTTTATATTTTTGCAACGCGAAATCTAACACGGAGTACAATGTACTTAAGGCATCAGTAGAAGAGTAATGAATCCAAGAAAATCCATCCTGTACTTACATGGCTAAGGCCAGAAAGCACACAGGCAGTTGTCAAGTCATACTGCGGGACAAGAACAATATACTTAAATAAAAAACACAGAAGATCTCGAGCTGAGTAAGTCAAATTTTAAGTTCATAACTGGATCCTGTGTCCTTTAACTCCCCGAGCTTTACTATGATCCTGTGATGGCTGGAAAAATATATTTTGCACATGTTGACTTAAAACTAGTGATCTACATATGTGCCATATTTCCAAGAGTTAAATTGATGACCTTTTTTAGATAAGTGAAAGCAAACTGATTTTGTATCACTTATACTCGATAACAGACTGCACAAAGTCTTCAGGCCGCACGAGTGAGAATGTTTTTGGTAATGATCGAAGCCTAAATCTAAGTGTATATAATCAAGTCGTATTCATTCATTTCTTGGATAAGGTGCCTTGTATGCTATGGATATACAGATAAAACAATAAAGAGGCCAAGACTGAACCCTGTGGGCCCCATTGCCTATAGTAGTTTGTGTGTGAACTAGCTTTTAGCATCACCAACAAAGTCTTGGAAGGTGCGGCAGACAACCACAAAATGAAGAAGTACTGCTCTTACTGCTCTTTATTGGAAAGATTGTATAATCCTAAAAAATCTCTACGGTAAATGCTTAGTGCAAAGAACGTTTCGAAAGAATAATAAAACTTCTTATGTTCTGTGAAAGTTTAAGTATAAAACCTCAAAGATATCCAGTAGGTAAACCAACTATACAAACCCATGACGGCGTTCAACTTTCAGCGATAATACTCATCATTACCAGTTCTAAATTTTCTCCTTCTATATACTGAATACTCAGAGAATAATCCATTTTTAATTCTAAAACGAAGATATAAATAATAATAATTAACGTGCTTAAAGCGAACCTCAGCGTATAATTCAAGAATTCATCTTGAATTCAAATGTCTATATTAAAATAAAACCTTCAATTTATATATACCTACCTACCTATACCAAGCTTCCTATACCATTTCAAACTGTATAGAATTATAAATCCCTGAGATTTTGCAATATGATTATACGCAACCGCCTAACACCTTTTAATCCTAGGCCTCCGTTTTTTTATTATCAACAAAACAAACGGGCTGGCAATCAGAAGAAACACTTTTATAATTTTAATCATGAAACAAACCCCAGCAATTTTCATTAATCAAAAATCCATTAAGCGTGTGTGGTAGCTGCAAAACTAAGTAAAAAAAAAACCAAACCAAATTGCATCTGCATAAAACGTATACGAAGCTATAAGAAAGCTCTTTCTCTTTTTCTCTGCGCTGCTGTTTGTGCGTAATAGAGAAAAACTTAATATGCAAATTCCATCACCTGTGGAAACAAGAATGAAGACAAAAAACGCGAAAATTACAAGTATCAGCTTCTATGTATGTAGAGGTAGGTATATAATTTCACACTATGCGCTTCATCCGCGAATGAATAATTGCGACTAGTCACGCAAATTTCTCTCATTCCATAGAATGAAAGAAAATTTTTCTCGGTCTTCTTTCAGTTTTGAATTCGTTTGCATTTAGATATTTAACTTTAGTTTTAAGGAGTAAAAGAAATTTTAAATTTCTTAGATATCTAGTCAACATTATAAACCCAATTCGAACATCTAACTTTCATCCAAGAAAGTACATAATTACGTCATACAAAAAAACTAAATATGCAAAATCCAACGTACCATTCCACAAAAAGTAAAAAAAAAAGAAGAAAATATATGCAAAAATTAAATAAACTATTGCGGGCAGTCACGATAATATAATCTCCCTCGTTAGATTTTCCCTTTTACGTTGCTTGTAATGAAAAAAAAAACAACATTTGCTTAACATTCCTTTTCAACAACAACAAATTCTTAAGCATATAAAACATTACAACGTAAATCAATCAAACACTTTTGTGAATATCAAATTGAGAAAGATGAAAACAAAAGAGGTCAAAGCATTGATCCTGATGGAACGTCATCAATATAAGCGAAGGTGAATTTTTATTCAATAGAAAATTGAAAACATCTGCCGTTTGTAATGTATGAATATGGGGCGAGGAATAAAAGTGTGTCTTTTCATCAGAGATTTTTAAATGTAGAACCTGAAAATTACAAGAGGGATGGATACATGTGCATATGTTGCAGGACATCCCTCACCTACTACTATATTACAGAATATAAGTTTATATGTAGTGTAGTTACATACAGTTGCGTTGAACAGGTCAAAGGCAGGTAGGTATATACGTAGAGATATTGAAAAGGAAAATTCTCAAATTCTTAAGAATTACATGGATATCAGAGAGCATTTTGAACGGATGTTTGATTTTCAAACATATTTATGTATGTACAAAATTTTGGGTAAATTGGCTAACAATATTGCAACCTTGCATACATACGTACACATGCATATAGTATAAGAAAGATGCATACAAAGTATACCTGCTCGATTTAAGAAATTCCCACGCTTTTTGTTTTGGAATATTTATACAATTTTTTTTTTTTAAATGAAAATTGTGTTCACCTGGTGTTCGAATGACCATTACCTAGTGAGAGTGTTTTATACGAATTACACATTCGATAAAAAAAATTTTATTCATTTTTGTTTTTACCATTTTCAGTTCAATTCAAATGACATGAGCCAAACACACTTTCTTCTCAACTCTTTCTTTAATTTTTCATTTTGCTGTCATTGGTTACACATCTTTAGACTATTGTCCTTGATCGATACGACAAAAAAATATGTGTTCTTCCTATGTTACCTATATGTAGGTATGTATAGATATAATACATCCGGCTTTACCTTAACAAAAGCAAACAAAAAAAAAAAAACTTTAAAAGTGAAAATAACTATGGGCATTCTGAAACTGGAAGAACCCCTTTCATCATCATCATGGATTGAAGCGTGCTACGCGGGTAATCATGATCAATTCAATCGCGAGAACCAATAACAAATCAAAAACCGAAATTTAGTGAAGCTTGTCTACCTGAGCAAAAAAAACATCCCCTTATTTTTCTACTGGCTATATTAACTATACGTAACACATACAATCAACCAAAACAGATCTATCTAACAGTATAAAGCGCATAAGACAAACAGAAGCTAAAGGTGTCATTCGACTAGAATTTTTCCTGTTTTCCCTTTCGAAAAAATCTTGCTTTTGATTTTATTATTAACCAACCATCATCCCTCTGACTAACGCAGCATAGAAGGGTAAAATCTATGTAAGGATGTAGAGCAGGAAGGAAAGGTAGGGAACAATTTAAAAATGTGCTGCGCGCGCTGCTTATATTATTTTGAGAGTAGGGTTGTATCATTGGAATAACGTGAATAGTTTTCTGGTTGCTGATAGTTGTTACATCATTCGTTTCAGAGTTTTTGTTCGTTTTGTTTTTTCGTTTTTTTTTTGGTCTCTCATATCAAAGGATCAGTGATTTAGCGGAACGTTAAACGCGATATATACCTTTGAATGCCGTTACATACCTACTAGTCCTAAGGTTGCTATAGGCTTATAAAATGGCTCGTGGCATGACTTCTTTTTATGTACGAGTTTATAAAATTTGCAAAGGAATTCATTTTTTTTTGCATTGTTTTTACATAGATTTAAATACTTATGATGGAGTTTGAAAACAAAATTTATTTTTAGCCACTACCAAAGATAATATTTTTCACATAAATTTCTATTTGTTAAAAATTTTTAGTGATAGATTTTTATAGTCGTTTTTTGTGATTTTTCAATTTGAAATATTTCAGTTGATTTTGTGTCTAATGTAGATTTTCAACATTTTCATGATTTCCATAAAAAAATGGAATGAAACTTTTCAGAACTCTATAGAACGGAGAGGAAGGCGTGGTATTTTCAACTATTTCGGAGATGCTAGAAGATTGCAGCATTTTTTTTATCTTTATAAGTACATATTTGAAAAATTACCCTATAACTTCTGTAGACTGATACATCTATGATGATGAATTTAGTTTTATTAAAGCTTTCCAAAGTCATATAATGCTTTTCCCAGCTTGCCTTACATTTCGACTTTCGTCCTTTTTCATTAAAGTACAATTTACAAAAAGTCATTAACAGCAGTTCAAATTTATAAAGCCTCAAGCCTGCAAATTAAAACAGCTTGATAATAATGTGCACAAAAGGGCACAAAATTCAAAAAGACATATATTTCGGCTGTAGGTGGTCGTTGGATTAAACTTACGCCCCTCCCCCTCCCTTTCATAAAACTAATAGGATATATAAGAGTGGTGAGAAATAAGAGAATTTTTTACAGGATACCTTCCCTGTAATGATCAATGGAAAAAAAATTGGTTAAGCTACAATCCTCACTTCGGTGTCCCTCTCCGATTTGAATGAGAACGGAAATCTACGCTAATACCTATGTAAAAGAAAAATGGAAACCTTTTTTTTTAAGCTTAGTTTCTACACGAAAATAAAATTCACCATACACAAAAGCAAACTGGAAAGAACGATTTAACATCAAAAACATTTTTTAATGCAATAAAATAAAAATTAGTTTCATTAAAATCTAAGATGAATTCAAAGTGCGGTTGCTAATTAGTCAAAATCGTAATCTTCTTACGAGGGTTGTCGCAAAAGTAATGCACATTTGGCTTTAACTGGAAAAATATTTATTAAATCGAATCAGTCCGGTCAATTCTTTTCGGAGCTCGTCCAGCGTCGTCAGAAAACGCACCCCCTGAAGGGGGTTCCTTCAGCTTGAGTAAGAGATCGAAGTCAGGTGGGCTCAGATTAGGACTATAAGAAACTGGATAGCGGAGCTCTTCCCAGGCGTATTTTGCAAGATGTTCGATAATCGGAGCAGTATCGTGCAAAATCAACGCACCACTTGCAACATTCCTGGACGCAGTTTACGGATTTTTGGGTGCAAGACATTCTGAAGAAAGTTTTTGTAGGAGGTACGCTTCAGTGACACTAGTATAGTACCCGTCGAAACTCGATCTGTGACAATTACCCCCCCCCCCGTTTATCGTAGGCAAACATTATCATTTCTTTCATTTTCGACCCCTGCGCACGGATCGTCTTCGATGCTTGTTCAACCTTCTCGAAACTTAGTGTACCATCTCTGTACTGTGCTACGATTCACGCATTAAACCTTCAACATTTACACGCTTCTTTTAACGCAGCATGAATTTAGGGCACTTTTTTTACGATGCACTGTTTCGATGCAAATATACGCACGTTTCTCTATTGCCCAAATTCGACCCGACGGACTGTTCTCGTTAGTTTTTCGAATTTTTGGCATTTTTCCTTTTAAACTAATCTCACTACCATATAATAGCAACGTGCTCGTAAGACTTCAGTTTAAACACACTGGCGCTTCGATCAGCTGTCTACGTTTCCGACACCGCCCGCTAGAGCGCGCTGTGTATTTTAATTTTTCATACAAATAACTGGGCTCTTTTGAGTATAGTATTTTATGTAATAATGTTAATGCTCTTTGGATCAAATAGAAATCTGTCGAACAACCCAGCAGAGAATCACGATATGGGGACACATGGTCAAAGCTTCTTAATCCAAGCACAAACCTGATTGAAAGCACCATACAGCTTATTCAGACATATATGTACAATCCAAGGAAGAGTATATAACGCTACTATAAGTAAAGTGCAGAACTAATAATGCCTTGACAGGATAATAAATTAGCCAATATTCGAAGCTGTCGGAGGCCTCCATAAACTTTACCAATACTATTTGCAACATGATCACAGCAGATCAGTTTGGAATTAAGATAAAAACCGAAATTTTTTACATTTTGCTGGTATGGTAAAATAATATCATTCAATATTATCCCTGGTAATTCGGAAGTGTCCTCTGGATATGAAAATGCAGTTAGATTTTCTGGGATTTAGCTTGAGTCCCACAGATATTGACCACTCAGAAATCTGAATTAAGTTGACATTACATGCTCTTGCAATAATTCCAATGGACCACTCACATATATTTGGACATCATCTGCGTACATGTGTATTTTAGATACTCTAATATGCTTTAGTAGATCGTTAATGAAGAAAACTTAACAAAAAAGGACCCAGTATTGATACTTGAGGGACTCCAAATTTGACAGGTAATTTGTTCGAGCTAATATCGTTTATTTTAACTTATTGTGAGCGATTAGTTAAAAAATTGGATATAAACTGAACTGCAGAAGAAGAGAATCTAAATTGTGAATTGAAAAATTATTATCAAGTGAGTCACGTACATCCGAGGTTACCTTCAGAAGAACCGTTTCACAACTACGATACGCTTGAAATCCGGGACTGCATGTTTTTTACCTGCAAAATATGTCATCATCTGTGTAGACATTATTTTCTCTAGGACAAATAGCACATTAGGCTATAATAGGTCGAAAGTCCTTAGGAACATCAGTCAAATAATATCCGGTTATTACCAACTTAAAAGGAGAGTTGAGTTACGTTTTACGTCTGTGTGTTAAGTTTAATCGTAGCAAATGCTATTTTGCTAAAATGGTTTGAGTCTAGATAGATAGCGAAGTACCATTACTAAATATATATAATGTATATACAGAGGGTGTCAGACAAAAAAATTAGGGTAGAGTATGCCAATCGATTTCTTATAAGGGGGTGTCCCTGATCAACTTTATTCTGATGCCTCTCTCACCTTAGGCCTTAAAGCATCAGACAAAAATGATGAACTTGTTTTGTATTCACCATTTATTTATTTATTTTTTATAATTATTTCTTTCAACTTCCAGTTACTCTCTTAAGATATTTTCACCCATTTTCTTGTGGTGTGGTGTTTCTTTTTGCAGTGCTCCAAGTGTTCGACGTTTGTAAATGCGTTGTTCGTATTCAACTTGTTTTTCTTCATTCTCATATAAATCATAATTTTCATCGTTTGAATTGAAATTAATTGACAATTTTGTTAAACAAACACAAAAATGTAAGGACCAAAGCTAAAGAGTCAACCTAAAAATTATTGGAAAGCCAACTTTCAGGTTGACTTCCTTAACTTTTAGACAATAGAGCGATGAACATTTTAATCGTTTACTGTTTTTCTATAAGAACCAATATGTAGGTGAGTGAAGTTGTCGCAATTCTACTTCATGCCTTGGGAATTGTATCTTCCGGAAAAGATGCAAATTTTATGAAGTTATTATTTAAGTTGTTTGTTGACTGGTGGAATTTTCAGCAATTGGAAAATTTAATTGTTATTCGCTATGTACTTAACTGACGCAGATATTAACTATGCATATGACGTCATTAGCCACATAAGAAAAAAATTTAAAGATTAGTTTTAAAAATTAAAAACCATTTTTTTTTATTTATTTTAAGTACCTAATAAACTATTTTTAAGCACCAATATTAAATTCACATTTTTTTTTCTCTTTACAGGTAAGTGTCCGCCAATGACTTGGTAAATTCTGAATCCTAATTGATAAAAGATATCTCGATTTTCTACCTCTTGGTGAGTTTTTCCGTAAAGCCTAGTACTAAGGTTCGCGCTAAACTAAATTTTAGCGGGTCTCCAAAATCGGGCCATTCTTCAGCAGCTAAAATATGACAGCGGAGACTCAGAGAAAAGATATATTAAAAACAAGAAGAAGAAGAATTTTGCAATTTTTTTACGGCAATACAACACCCGGTCATAATATTTCTATAAACAGAAAGTTAAAATTATTTAGAAATATTAAAAATATAAAAATAATATGCATAATGTAATATACAATAAGAAAAAAAAATTAACAATGATATTGAAAATACGGCCACGAGAAGAAATCCAATTCATCCGTACTTACAGCAAAGACGTACAAAACTACGTTAACTACAAAAATCCGATCAATAAATTTATCAAATCTCCGAACTCTGACAATAAATATTTTTAGCGTGCTAAAGAACGGCCCGGGCGGATAAATTCAAACTAAATTTTTTGGAGACTTACTGGTGGTGCCATCTCTAATCAAAACCCAAAGGCAAATTTACCTCTCGCTAAAATTCAGGATAAATTTTCGCCAATATCTTTTAGCTTGCTAAATTTTCATACAAAATTTAGCTTAGCGCGGACCTTAGTAGTAGGCTTAAAAAGAAAACATTTATTTTCCTTAAACTTGTATTTAATAACAACAATAACAAATAGTTTCGCAACAATTTAATCTATTAAAAAGTATCACAGATTATCTACAGGGGAAACGCAATAAAAGGGGGTGCGGATGGGGAATCAATAATTGTTTCGTTTTCTAGAATTTTGGTCTTCATTATTTCTATAAATATTATGTTTGCAAACATGGGAAGACTTCCTTGATACATATAATTGTGCAACGAGGCGTTGGGTAGTAATATCTGCCATAGCTGTTCGTTTGTCTAAAATGAGCTTCTATTCCAAACGTTCACATGAATTCATGAAAGAAAACAGAAGCTTTTTAGAATTTTATAAATAAATATTTATGCATGCATGTGATAAAACTATGCTAGTAGAAATGTTGTCTTTGCGGTCCCCTTAATACGATCGCCTCGCATATCTTTTATCAAACGAACTTTTAATGCATTTCGAAATAAAATTATATTGTTCAAATTGAAGGAAATTGCTGGTAGTATTTGTAATTGGTTTTTCCGGTTATTGTTATTATTAAATTTAGTGCAAGCTTGTAATTAAGTGAGAAAATTGCTTGCATTTCTTAATTACACATACGCACACGAAATAATATTAGGTATTTATTGTTTTATGGCAATGATATTTATAGAATGTATCTAAAATGTATTACTGCAGGTAAAAACAATTAATTGCATATTAGAGGCATTTATGCCCATGTGTAAAACTTGGACCCAGAAGATTTGGTATTAATAATATTTAAACATGAGAACTTTGTTTGAGACCGTCGTCATTGTCTTGTGAAAGAACGTGCACTTAGTAACCATAGCTTTCAAATGCTGCTTGAGCTAGGAGTTGGAAAGGCGAATCCAATTTTTTTTATCTACGAATAGAAAGAAGTCACACATTGCTCTAAGTGCCATGATCCATTAGTTTTAGTAGTAGTATTAGTTTAGTATGAGGTAAATAGTCTGTGAGTTATCTAACAAATCAGTATCCTTCTTAATTCTTCGAATAATGTTAGCAAACAAATCTTGCGAGCTTACTTCATCTGCATAGGCTTTACTTGGTTTGCATAGACCTATTGTGTTGATTGTCGCTTGCGTTTTCAGGCTCATAGCAATAAATCCATGTTTCGACATATGTTATAAAATGTCGTAAACTGCGTTTGAGTTATCATCATGAAATGTTTTAATCTTTTGCCTTTACCTTTCCATATATTCTACCTTTTGTGCCTCTCCAGTCATTCATTAATCGCACAATTTTCTAGTCCCCAAATGTTCATGTAGGATCTTGTGCATTTTGTTCATGCCCAACTCTTGTCTAAATATGATCTCAAATGATTTTTGTCATAAAAAAAATCCTTTGGTCAAAGGTATTAACACTTTCTGCTATGACTGTTGTTACGGGATCATCTTCACGTACATCTTTATACTGAGCAAAATAAGATCGCGCTCGAATTAACTAGACCATCGTTTTACAGATGTAAAGGGAGGCACTTTATGTTTAAAAACTATTTTAACTTGTCTGTGTATTATTGCAAGACATAAAAATCATTGCAATTTTGAAAAAAATTTCAAGAAATTCCAGCAATTTTGTTAGTACCTACTCGTACCACCTCAAACCTGTGGCGCCCTTCTTCTCCACCTATACAAGTAAGCTTCTTTAGCACTATAAGAATGCTGATTGGGAAAGTCTCAATCAGTATCTTAGAGAAATTGATTGGTCGGTCTGTTTTGCTTCGAGGGATGTTGATGAATGCACATTAGAATTTAGTAACATACGTACTAAGTCTTGGCATGCGTGAATACTTTCCGTATACTTACAGAAGATCTCAACAACAGCAAAATCGCTCTTGGTTTAGCGATAATTGCAACCAAGCTATAAAAGCGAAAGAGTCTGAAGCGCCTATCAATTGCTTCCATGTTCGGAACTGAAATAAATTTGCAAGATTGCACGGAACACCTGTAAGTCAATTATCCAGAGAGAAAATTTTTTTTTGACCAGAATATTAGACAAAGAATCTTGACAAGCCGCAAAAGTAGCAAAGGTTACTGGTCCGTGGTCAAAACCATCCGAAATAACTTCACCAGTTTCTATATACTTTCACTACTAATAATGGGAAAGTGGTTGTTGACTCCCTAGATAAAGCTAATATTTTAGCTACTAGATTCGCTTCAAAGTCTCAGCTTCCGTCCACTTCACAAACACCTGTTTGGCATCGCCCATGTGGATGTGTACAAGAGCCAGTACACGTCCGTACGCGAGATGTGTTCAAGGTCCTTAAGGGGATCAATCTCTCCAAAGCCGCAGGTCCTGATAGTTTATTAAAATCTGTGCCTCATCCTTGCTAAACCTCTGAGCAAACTATTCTACATGTTTTATTCAGACAGAAAAATTTCCAACTGCTTGGAAACTAGCTCACGTTCAGCCTATTCCCAAAAAGAGAGGGTAGCGATCCCTCAAATTATCGACCAATTGCGATCACTTCGATTCTTTCAAAGGTTTTTGAATCTATCATTAACTCAAAATTATTGAAGTATCTAGAAACTAATCATCTCATCAACGATCGCTAATATGGCTTCCGAATTGGACGCTCATCTGGAGACTTGCTGACCTTTCTGACGGAACGTTGGAACCGTAGTCTTCATAATTTTGGTGAGTCTAAAATCATTGCCCTAGATATTTCAAAAGCCTTTGATAGAGTCTGGCATCCAGCCCTTTTAGCCAAACTTAAAGCACTTAGTCTCTCCTCTCCTCTTCTATTATGGATTGAAAGTTTCCTATCTAGTGGCCAAATACGTGTTGTATTAGATGGCGTTACATCTGAACCTCATCCCATAAATGCCGGTGTGCCTCAAGGCTCTGTTATCTCTCCAACTCTCTTTTTAATTTTCATTAATGATCTGCTTTCCCTTACTTTCAATCCCATCCACAGTTTCGCAGATGACAGTACTCTTGATTTCGCTTACTCCTTTGACACTCTTGCGGAATCCAGGGGGAATGCCGCATGTGTTAAACGAGATTGCATGAATAAATCATTGAATAACGATCTGAACAATATCCTCGCTTGGGGCAAAGCGAATCGCGTCGAATTCAATGCATCTAAGACCCAAAGCTGTCTCATCTCATTAAAACAAGATCATAACTTAACCACTCCCGTTTCTTTTGATGGAGTATTATTTTCTGATTCACCGCCACTGAACATTAATATTTCCAGTAAGTTAAGCTGGACAGATCACATCTTCTCTGTTTCCAAAGAAGCATCGAAATGTTTTGGATTTCTGAAAAGGTGTAAAAAATAATTTCAGTCCATCGTATCTAGCGTTCCTCTACAAGGTCTACATTAGACCTAGAATGGAATACAATTTCTATATATGGGCTGGGGCTGGTCGCACAGTCTTAGCTTCATTGGATATTGCCCAAAAGAGAGCCTTCAAGCTGATTGGCGATGTAACAATAACTTGTCATATCGACTCACTCGAGCAATGCCGCAATGTTGAATGCCTTTCACTCCTTTATTACTACATGCATGGAAATTCTAGTCTAACCCCTTTTAGAATGATTCCTGCACGCAAAACTCGCGCTGCAAGCCCCGCACATCCTTTTACCCTTCAAATTATAATACTTTTGGCCGTACAGTAAAATTCCGTGATACTTTTTTATCCCGAACTGTGCGAATGAGGAACAGTTTACCATCTTTTGTTTTTCGTTCCAACTGGCAATTGATTATTCCGAGTGCTTAGGGAAGAACTCAACATCTCGGTCCGTGCAAAACCAGAAAATTGATGCAATGGCTTCCTCTTTCATCATGACAACGCCCCTTGCCACACCACGCTTTAGATCCGCGAGCCCTTGGTAAAAAAAAAAAAAAAATCCTATCTGCCGACATCCACCGTACTCGCCGGATTTAATACCATGCAATTTCTGCCTCTTCCCAAATTTAAAACTGCATTAAAAGGAAATCCGTTTTGATACATTTTTTGACATTTAGAGGGCCAGGACAGAGCAGAGAAGGCTCTTCCGAAAGAAGCAGTCCAGAAATTACGTTGAAAGTACATTTAAAGAGAATAATTAATATTTGATGAAAACAATTCACCGTATTTTTTGATCACACCTCGTACATGTTTCTCATGTAGGTATATTAATAAATTTAATTTAATCAAAGATGATCTCATACCACCATCATAAACAAGAAGCTCGGCATTTATGAAAATAATAAAGAGTCACTTTCAAAAATCAAAATTTGATTAATTAACTCCTGTCACACGATAGAAATATTATTTCCAAAATTCATTTCACACATATAATCCAAACTCATATATATAAAAAAAAAAAAAAATGTATGAAAAAATGAAAAATGGTTTCCATCAGCCGCTTTCACAGTTTTCATCAAACACAAAAGTTAATAAAAGAAAAAAAAACACAAAATTTGAATATTCATACAAAAAAAAAAAACATCATTAAATTTTAGTGATCCCTCAAGAGCGTGTACAACACTCACAGCTCAACGCTCGTTTGCTTATCTTCTTTTTTCTTCCAGAATTTGCATATAATCCATAAAAGTTTATTATGTTCCTCTATCTATTTACCGGAAACCAAAAATATGATCTGGAAAAAATCCCATCCATCGTAAGCTAATTTGCAAACACAAAACCAACACAAATGTCTTATGCACCAACACTAACAGCAAATTACCTATAAACTGGCTTATAGGCAATTCATGCAGTTAAATCAACGCGCGCGCATCTCATTTGAATTCTTAATTATCTCTTGGCGCAATAGTTGGTGGTGGTAATGTTGTTGTGGCAAGGTTGAAACTTATACTTCGAAACGTAACCACCAAGGTGCATCTTTTCTTTAAGCCACAGGTAATTTTCATATGCAAACCATGCACTAATGATGACTTTTCATATTTTGATGATTCTTTAATATGATAATAATTGAAATTGGTGGATTTAAGCCGTTGCAGTGGGGATTGTGAATAATTTTTAGTTTTAATTAGTTAGCGCATGTGCAAGTAGATAGTTGAGATATATATGTATGTAGGTAGGTAGGTAGATAGCTGAGAAGGTGAGAAATTCAAGTTTCGGGAACTAAAGTTGTTATACATATATTGATGAGGGCTTGAAAAAGACTTGGTTGGAGAACATAAATTATTTTCTGAATGATTATAATCTTTTGCTCACAGACAGGAAGTATACACAAAGTACATTATTAAGGAAAATTTAATTAATTATAATTCACACCACAACAGGATCAGGAATATTTATGCGATATATGTATGTAGGAAGCTCAAAATTATTACACGCTCTAAAAAAGGACCCGAAATAAGGTTTATGATAACATTTTGATCGCGTGACATAAAGTAAAAATTGTAAAATTGAATCTCCATTATAGAGAAAATTTGTTTCATTTGTCTCCCATTAAAAATGGAGGAAAATTTTGTTATACCAAATCACGTGTACAGATAAACTTCAGATTTAATCGCACTCTTTATAGTATTTTGATAAATAGACGCACACCGTCACATGCTTAATTTTTTTCTAAATGGCTCACTCACAGTTGGAGTACTCTTTTTTGTTTGTTTTTTATTTATTATTAAGCTAAGCTCAGGGTATACCCCATGATGCTATGATGAAATGCATAGCATAACAAGAAACAGATAAGGAAAGGAATTAGGGAAAGGTGGGGAGCGGTGGAGATGCTGATGTATGTTACTTTTAAGCTTTCGCAGATTGTATGCCGGAGGAAAGATAGAAGATGGTAAATTGTACCACATTCGCACAGTTCAGGATAAAAATGCTTCACGGAATTTTACTGTGAAAATACTGAAAGTAATTTGAAGGGTAAAAATTTGTGCGCGGTTTATAGAATGAGTAGTGCGTGCAGAAATAGCTTTACATGGGCTCAGACTAGATAATTCATCAGAACATTGACCATGCATGTAGCGATAAGGAAGCGAAAGGCATCCAATATTGCGGCGATGCTCGAGTGAGCCGATATGACAAGTTATTGCCAATGAACTTGAAGGCTCTGTTTTGGACAATATCCAATGAAGCTAAGGCTGTGAGACCAGCCGCGGGCCAGATATGGAATTGTATTCCATTCTAGGTCTGATGTGGACCGTGTAGAGGAGCGCTAGATGACATGGGCTGAACTTATTTTTTACACCTTTTCAGAAATTAAAGACATTTCGATGCTTCTTTGACAACAGAGAAATTTACTAGAAATATTAATGCCAAGAATGCATAAAGACGATGTATCGTAAATCAGTGCTCCATCAAAAGAAACGGGGGTAGAAAAATTATGATCTTGCTTTAAAGAAATGAGACAGGTTTGGACCTTAGATGGATGCATTGAATTGGACGCCATTCTCTTTGTCCCAAGCGAGGATCTTAATTTCGTTATTCAAAGATCTAATCTAATACAATCCCGATTGATAGAAGTGGAATTACATCTGGAGTCCGCAAGAGTGTCAAAAGAGTAAGCTAAATCAAGGATACTCTTATCGGAAAACCATGGATGGGATTGAAAGTAAGGGAAAGCAGATCATTAATAAAACAAGTTAAAAAGCTAGAATTGATCTAAGACTAATTCTTATGATACCCTAGATGAATGCACGTATGAAATTTCGTGTGGTCACCCACTTGAGCAATTTTGATTTTTTGCATTGGTTTCTCGCATATATTTCTAGAACGGCTCGTTGGACAGAAAAAATGATTACAACAAATTTTATAGGATTTCTTATTCTGAAGAAGTTTTTAGTACAATAAAAATGTCTAGGACTGATCGTTTTCAAAGTATATGTAAAAAACCAAAATTTTTATATGGCAACACCAAGAAGGGGTTGCCCGATTTAGTCCATTTTTGAAATTTTATTTGCTCTTACTATGAAAACACAATGTACCAAATTTCAGCTTTCTATGTCGACGTGTTCTCAGGTAGTGTCCAAATATATCGTGGAAAACGAAATTTTTGTATGGCAACCCCACGAAGGAGTTGCCCGATTTGTCTCATTTTCGAACTTAATTTTACTTGTTTTTGTTAATGTCCGTGTACAAAATTTCAGCTTTCTAAGTGAACGCGTTCTCGAGTTATCGTGCGCACGGACGGACGGACAGACGGACATGCTAAAATCAAAATAACTTTTAATTTTATGCGGGGGTGTCCAATCCATTTTGCTCTACCATCATTATTTCTGTGCGTTACAAACGGAATGACAAACTTAGTATACCCTATAGATTTCATCTAGGGTATAAAAAGAAAAGAAAGATGGAGAGATAAGGGAGCCCTGGGGCACACCGGCATTTACAGGCTGAGGTTCAGATGTAACGCCCCATCTAACACAACCCGTAATTGCGGATTGGATATACACCCAGTCTGTAATAGGTTCATTGCTCAACATTATTATGATGGGATGATTTATTATTGTGTTTATGCGAATTTCGTTTAATTCTAGCGGAAATAGGCCACTTTACGTTGTATGATTTTGGAGTATTTGTTTTAGTAGCCGATGTCGGTAGGTCAATAAGCAAGCATCGCCGATGTAATTCAAATGACTTAAACGTCTTGTTAGTCATCGTTGTATGCTATTAGAATATTCTGTTATCAACTGCACTCATCAATACATCGCCAATCTCCTCTCCTGGTTGTAAATAATTAGTGATGGCAGTAAACAACCTTGTCAAACTCCTGAATCTATGTACTTTGAAGCTGTAGCTCTTTATGGAAGGAATATAATTCAATAATGAATTGGAAAAACGGCGCTTAATAAGGGACGTTGGCGATGAAATTGATGTTCTTCTGAAAATTTTTTCTATTTAAATACCAATTTCAATTTGCAACCCCTAGACTTTGGCACCCCATGATAAGCGAGCCGTTCCAGCATTCATATAATATATAAGTATTCAGAACTGGTTCAATTCTTTCGGTATACCACTCATGACACTGCATATAATATGTAAGTAAAGACTAGTCTTAAATAATGTACCAACTTAAGTCTATCCTTGATTGTGACATACATTTATTGCGGTTTCAAGGAGCCTCATCATTTAATTTCAAGGACAAACAACAATTTGTTCATGGTCAGATTTTAATGTGTTTTTATTTCTTGTGTGAGTAACATTCACTCCCACATGCCCACGGTATCAAATAGATTAATTTTCTCTCCAGAATTCACCACAGAAACAGCAAGTAACGCAATCACCTTGCTCATGACATTAACATGTCATGGATATACATTGCACCGACTATGATGTCTACAAACACACCCTCTCTAATCTCTAAAAATTTTCTAACAAAAGACCAAAAAAAAAAAAAAACAAATAGACTACAAAATCTTCTTTCAAATTGCAAAAAAAAAAATCTGCCTTGCAAATGCATTCAAAAATTCTTTGTTGTCCGAAATTACTTTACATCCCTTTTAGGTATACGACGACGACTTACTTTCACTTGATAATCTTCTTCCCCTTATTGGACGTGGGAACGTAAACAATTTTCCCTTTTTTTTTCATATTATTATCGGGATCATGTGAAACTGAGCACTTTACAAGGATGTAAAATTGAAGAGAGGACCGATAAAAGAAAATTGCCCTAAATATCCTTCTCAAAGAAGGATATGAAGCAATAAAAATAATTTTTTTTTTTTAAATTGATCGAATGCATCCCTCAAGCTTGTCCTACATAAATACATTTATCCACATAGATATAAACCAGGATGTTTCCATAATTTGATTGACTGGTCAAAAGGATCCATCTATGGATGATATAATGGATATATCCTTAGTAGAAGCTCTAAGAGTCTACTCGCCGATACTGCATAGGATCATTATTATTGAAGCTATCAGGAACCATACCTATCCATCTACCCCGAGATCTCGAATATTTTATTAAAAGTGCGCAGCCACAAAGCAAAAAAAAAAAGTACAAGGTAAGGCGGTCATGTAAGTATTAAATGAAATCAAATCATGCATTCATCCATTGTCCTTTTGTGACATTAAAACAAACAAAAATCAGTCCTGATTGATGTTCTACTCCTACTTACTGACTACTACCTACTCCTAGTTCTGAATTGATTTTCATCATTTCAAAGATTTATGACAGCCATGCTAGAAACTATGCGTACGTGTGTGTGTGTGTATCCTATTGGGGAAGATGTGAATTGGTTTTTTTGGGTTGAAATTCTTACTGGAGGAGTTGTGGTTAATTCAAATTGGATTGATCTCTTTAGGTCGTGAGAGGTTTTGAGATTTCAACAGAATAGATTCGAATAAGAATTTTTTTTTCAACATTTTTATAACTCTAGATGTAATCACACAGGGTGTACTGAGTTTGTCATTCCGTTGATATTATGGCAAAATGGATGGAAACATCCATGCATAGTAGTAAAAGTCATTTTGATTTTTGCATATCTCTGTGTGTCAGCAGTCTGCTGATCCGCACTACTTTCATATCAAAATTCTAGATTTAACTGTTTGAGCAAGGGTTGATATAAATAGCGTAAACATAAATTGCTCTAATAAAATAATTATAAAACTAAATGCAAACATTTCTCAAAATCGCGTATCTCTCTCTCAGGGTCTCGATACGATTTTTCACGTATATTTGGATATTGTTTCAGAAAGCGTTGGCGCCAGAACTCAAATTTTGGGTATACAGTAACTAAATGGGATTTCAAAAATTTATAGGGGAAAGGGAAGTAGTTCCAGCCATCGGTCGGGTATCTTCGACCATTGAATAAACTCATAGGCATACTTCCAATGAGTTTTATGATTTCTCCCTTCTGCCCAGCGCAATTAGATTAAATTATCTTAATTGGCTGTTCCGTTCGAGCATATGTCACTGAATACGTTTTTCTTCTGCTTAAACCAATCCTTACCCAGTTTGGTATATAAGTTTGGTATATAATTATACTAAAGTCCTGGCCACTTGCTCACAAGACTATTTTTGTTTTTTTAATTTCTCAAACAAATTTTCTAGACCAATTTTATAACTTTTTTCCTATTTAAAGATAGAGAAATTAAACATTTTTTTATTATACCTGTACCACATTTTATAGACAGTCTATGCATATAATTAGCATAAAAATTTCGAATACAATCATTCAACTTAAATTCGTGTACATTACAAACAAAAATTACAGGAATAGCAAAAAAAAAAAAAAAACAAAAAAGTCACATTTTCCATGATTTTCATGATTTTTAAAAATAATTATGGACGAAAGGGGCCTAATTAGCGTATTCAAGCTTTTAATTGCATGTTGATTTACACTTGAGTTACTTGCCAAAGGTAAGGTTAACCAGAAGGTAAAAGTCACTCAGTATAACATACATAAGCAACAACAACAACAACAAAAACAACAAATTAATAATTAAAACTGAGGCATACTCATAATTTTCGTGTTATTGTTGGAAGAAGAAATCCGATGGGTGGTAAAGAAGTTACGTGTTGTTGCACTTGTAGATATGTAGTCAAGGTGGGATACATACATATGTACATACATCATAAAATCAAACTGGGCTGAAGAAACAAGAATTTCTTAAAGGAATATACCTAGCTATGTATGTCGGCACGGCATTATACCGGAAAGTAAGTCAGCAGACGAAAATTAATTAATATTCATATAACAATTGCATAAAATGATGATTTAATTAGATATTCACGATAATTATTATTATTGTAGATAGGAGCACTCGTATTTTATGCAAAAGAATGCTGAGTGAATTTTAGTATGGAGTGATAGAGAAAGAGAGATAGTTTTAAATTTTAGCAAAATTATGTTTATTTGTTTGAAATAAAATTTATTTAAATCTGTTCTTCCATCTAACATGTAATTATAAAAAATTTAAGGTGTAATACCTATATTTAGTCAGGTTATAAAAAATATAGAACATATTCTTGTACGAGTACAAAGAAAATTTACTTTAAGGTGTACCTCAGAGGTCTATACTTGGACCCTTGCTATTTATTCTTTGTATTAATGATTTCACAGCCAAAAGTTTTGATACTCTCATAAATCTGAAGGTTGAGAGTGTGTTATAACGACGTAAAACAAACTGCTTCCGATTCATGTAGGTAGGTCGTATGTGTATGTACATTTCTACTATTTGTGTAACGTTATAGAACTCAATATCAGCAATTGATTTCAATCATATCATTCATTGGCTTTTTCAACAATTTGTTAAAAAAATTTCGTATCTACTCGCTGAGATATATCATATAAGAAAAGAATGAGTGGCAACACCTAATGCAAATTTGTCATCTGGATTTAGACACAAAAATAATTCAAGATCCGAAGAAAGAACCAAATCTATTGCAGTTTGGGTCAAAAGACATGGCGGAAGGTTTTGTTTAACTGTAGTAGGTGGAGATTCTAAATAGTAGATGAATACAGTTAATATCCACATTCTTAATACTTTCTTTGAAAGTATCTTTTTAAAAATAATATTCTATAAAACACTCTCTTCCTTAACAAATATTAATCAACTAAGAAAATACCCAATACAAAAAAAAAAAACCACCAACAAATAAATCGCCCGCCCTTGTATTCTTATGATAAAAAGTTTAAACGTGTCGCAACCCGTAACGATAAGCAAAGTGAATCCCACAAATATGGACAAAAACGCAACGGGGTCTATAATTATAGCATAAAAAAATATGAAAATAATCCGAGATCAGTTTTTTTTTACACCGTGATCGGTGCTCCATTACAGCGCTACAGCAGAGACGATCAGCGTCGGGTATGCATAAACCACTTTTTGCACAAATTGCCCATTTGGGTAAACTTCGTGAGTCTTACGGATGGACAGACTTTGTGCATCAGGCAGCCGGCTATGTGGTAACGCGGTGACCAGGCGGGGGAGGGGGGAAGCACGATCAAACCCTTTCATGGACGAATACATCCAGAAGAGATATCTTCCAACAAGGAAGAAGCTAACTGAAGTAATACGCGATCTTATGCCTTTTGTGCGACTTTTCATTTTTCTCTTGTTATTATTGTTGCTGCTGCTGCTGCTGCTGCTGCTGATGTTGTTGTTGCTGCTGTTGCTGTTGCTTTGGCTGCACACACAACTTGTTGGCATACAACAACTCTTTTGCTATGCCTGTGAAGATGTGTCAGGTAAGATTAAGGGGGCGACTACAGATTAGGCCTTTGCGATTTGCTGCTTTGCTCCCAAAGCCAAAACACTTGGCCGTTTCTGGCTATATCTTCAAGATTTGCTTCTCTTGTCAGCCAAAGACTTGTCTTGGGGCAAGGTCATGGGAGAATTTGTATCTTTGAGAGTGGTGTAGTAAAACTTGGACGACCTATACTTATATGTATGTAGATATTGTACCGGATCGCGTCGCAATCATCAGTAGTAGTAGTAGTAGTAGTGGAAGCGCAGTTAAACGATGTCGACGCATGCAGTTCACAAACCCGCGATCATGTGAGAAATTAAGTCGCATCCTAAGAAGTTCATCAATTTTCACTTTTTGCTCAAAGTTTTTTTTTTCTTTTACTACATGGCGAGAGTAAGGTATAGTAGTGATGATGACTTTTGCTCATTAGGGGGCGACCTCGTGCTTTATTGAGAGGTAGCTACAACTAATTGCTTTCATTTTAAGTGCTTTCAAGAGATAATTATATCGTCTGACAGTTATTACTTTTTGCGGGCAGTTAGTGATGAAAAACTCAAAAATTTAATGGATTCCTTCAAAGGGATTAGGTACTTATAAGAAGAAATTTTTTCTTGAACAAGTTACTTTTCTTTCTTTCATTGTGAATAAGGGCTCAATCCTTTTGTAATCTGAAAATTCCCATAACACAACGATTGAGGAACTGTGAAATGCTTAAATTTATATTGTTCTCTTGAGGCGCTTGGAGTTTAGTTAATTATTTCAATTTTTTTAACAAGAAAATGTTGCTTTGGTAATAACTGGATACCTTCGTATTGGGTAAATTTAGGTATGGTTTGTAAAAGTAATTATTTTCGACATTCACATTGACAATATTCTCGGTATGTATGATGATGATACATGCACCGCAAGGTGATTATTTATGGCTACAACGCAAATCCATATATTCTCCAAATTCTGGGGATTAGGTTGGATCGAGTCGTCAACACATGTTTGATAAGAGTTATTTGATATTATCACTTAAAAGTCAATTGCCACATAGTACAACATGCAGTCTCACATCAATTAGAGGTTATTCGATCTCCCATTTAAGAAAAGGACTGATGTATGTAAAGAGTTACTATGCGGAAAACTGGTTTCCTTGATAAAAGTTGTTTGGACTAGTGCAGGCTAAGTTAGAATTGATATAATAATTACTAGAAGATATCGTGAAAACAATCTTACGTAGGAGCAGACCTGTAAAATTCCAAGTACAAGTACCAGTACAGTACCAGTACCTGGACTTGAAATAATTTAAGTACAAGTACAATTCCCGGTACTGGTACTTAAAAAAATTTCAAGTACAAGTCCCGGCACCGGTACTTTAAAATTTTTTAAGTACAAGTCCCAGTACTGGTACTTAAAAATAATTTCAAGTACAAGTCCCGCTACTGGTACTTAAAAATTTTTCAAGTACAAGTCCAGGTACTGGTACTGTTACTAGTACTTAAGTACCAATGTACTTAAGTACTTTACAGGTCTGCGTAGGAGGCCTTCATGGATCATATAAGAATGAAAAAAAAAAAAATCTGCAGGCATTTCATAATAACAGAAATAGTCACTAATATTGAAATTGTATATCTACTATTAGATTTTTCAAAGGCATTATTTGGTAGCTAGCATTAACCGTTTGAGACAAATCGACAAATTACGTACTGAACATGATTCTTTTGTCCATTTATATCCATATAGCAATGAAAAAAAAAAGTGTTTTTTTAAACAATACCCTTATATATGAACATACGTGTGTGCACGTAAAACAGATTCACTTCATCCTGGCGTTATATTAAAATCCAACTAATTTCAACTTTGTGACTATAGTATTAAGCTACAAAAAGGAGTCGACTCGACTCGCTACTCACTATAGCTCACGTGAACTGCTTTAACTTTGATCATACCGCATCGATTTTTTATGATCGCTTATTACCGATTCCTGAGCAAACACAGAATGGAATAAATAAATAAAATGCCGGTTGCATACAATCACCTCATGGTCAATCATCGTTGATCGAGGTTTACTTTAGTTGCTGCTGGTGCTGTTGTTTTTGTTATTGTTGCTGCTGCTGCTGCTGCTGCTGCTGCTGCTATTGCTGCTACTCCTGGTACTTACTGTCTACCTTATTCCCAGTCCTTCTTTTTCTGATCACTTGCTGCCCAATATTCAGACGTCGTCATCGTAGAATGATGAAAATCGCTGTTGTTGGCAAAAAAGTTGCAGACACAACTCTTCGTCGTCGTCGAATACCTGTAGACTCTTTAAGAGCTGTGCACTATACACGGGACTATATACCTAATACGCATTGACGCTATTGAAAAGCACCAGAAAGATGGAAATTTTTTAATAAATTTACTTGATACACGTTACCTGAATTTATCAATAAATTGAATTTTTTGCATGAAAATATGATTTCATTACATTCACAAATGAATGTTGTGTATATGCGCGCGGTCTCCCCATGGGGCTCCATTTCGAAGTTTCACTTAAGAGTGGGCAAATCTTTTGAAATACAACAAGCCGAAAAGTAAAAAAACTTGCTCGTTGAAAGATTTCAATTTGCTTGCTGGAATACAATATAGAGTATTTGCAAAAAAACAAAAAAAAAAGTGTTTATTAAATGAGATTCAAATTGAATTTTTGGAGAGTTGATTTTGATGATTTTATGCACAGAGTGTTGTTTTTAATAGAATTGCAGCAGGTGTAGGAAACATCTAGTTGATCAATTTGTGATAAGGTTTAACTTCTTTGAAATTTCCATAGATCTCATAATTTCTTGTCAACTTAAGTGTAAACCACAAGGTTCAATGTTGGATCCTTTGCTTGTTTTTATTAAATTGTGACTTTCATGTTAAATCGGTTTCCGGAATTAGTAAAACCTTGAATTTTATAAACTGGACATATGAAGTTATGCTACCCAGATACGAGCCTTAACACTCAAATAGTCACGTAACTTTAAAATATGATGCAACGGCATCGAAACACTTATGCTAGACGCATGCAATGCTGCCAATTTTCCAAACGTTCTCTGTAGAAAGGAACAAAAAATATTTCCTAAGCCATATCAGAACAGCATTCCTGGCTATAGTTAAGGAGCTCAATAGTATGTGTCCTTTACGTGGTTTTTTTGTTTTTAATTTAGGAAATGAAACCAAATCACCCAATTAGTCCAGATGTTGTCTATAGAGTCGGTGAATTAAAATTTTACAGAGTAATTCTCTCAAAATTTATCGAAATTATCCTAACTAAATTTCATTGTTGAAGTTTTCTGGACTATTTTTCGGTTTTTTTTTTTCCAAAGCCACCTTCAATTTTATTAATACTTCAGCAATTATGTCATTTTTATCTTCCTATCTTCCAGAAAATATACCACGAATACTCCTTTGCTGCAATCCCAGAAAATAGTGCCATAACTTAGCGGGTTGATGTTTCAGCTATGATTTTTATTGCCCCGATGATGCCCTTGGTAATTACTGTTTGGATTAAATTTTGCCTTTTAGGTCATTCCTTATGACAATTCGTAAAAATAAAAATATTCTAAATGTTTTGCAATCCTATTCAAAAAGGCAGGAGCTGTATTCATTCGTTACACCTAAATATATCCAATATCTAACGTAACTTACAAGATCATTAAAAAATTATTAAAAAAAAAGTAAAGGTCCTAAAATTGAACCCTGTGGAACTTCATTTGGTACTACTAATGATATAGAAATTATAAAAATGAGCTGCATAATTTGAAGGCAATACTCTTTAGGACTATTGTAAGTGATTTTAAATCAATATTTTTCCAGTTTAGATGCACCACAAACTCGGTTACGAAAATAATAAATTTTATAAAATATCAACCTCACATGGTAAAAACTTCTTCGAAATGTATACGTCCTTAAAAAGTATCGACATTTCATGACCAGTTTTTATTATTTTAACATTTTCATTAGTAGTAGAGTGAAGTGGTGGTATAGGTACTTAGTTGCATTTGAATACTTAGTCCACAACCAAACTCATAAAAATTTTCCCATTCACGAAGTACATAAACCTTCTCACAATCCACAAGCATAGGTCATTTTAAAAGCTATAAACTTTTCATGGAATGATTCCTTAAAGTATAATACATAAAGGTAATGAAATGAGTTCCTTTCACTACCTTCTTAGATTTAATTCACTTTTGTCTAGTTCATGCTGCTATTAAATCATACCACACAAAAAAAAAGAAAAAAAAAAGAGAAAAAAAACAAACAAATCCCTCTCATAGTGGAAACAGTTCAAAATGCAGTGAATCCTTTACGTTTGCGTTTTACATTTTCCTTCAATCAATTTTGAAAACCGTCATTTCTGATAACTGTGTATATAATGATAATAATTGTGTGGAGCCGCACTTTACAACCGCAAACGGCAAATACCAGTAAGTAACATCCCACATAAAATTCTAGCTCACGCATTATCATTTCATTTCGCATATATACAAAAGTTCTCGACCCGGACGGTCTGTGGTCTATCGTCTTACGAGAGGAGTATAGAAGAGATGAATCTCGTGTCCGTGGCAAGATGTTTCAAACTAATTCGTTTGCTTCATCATCCTTCTTCTTGCAATATTGTTCCCAGCTATAAGCCTGAGGGCGGAGCTTCCGAATTGAGGATCACATCTTGAGATAACTCTGAATGAACGAACATGAAGGCAGCAGCAGCAGCTTCATAACAGTGGAATGAGGAGATTGAGGAATCCGCCAGAATGCCAGATACAAAATAAAATAACCCCATTTGGCTTAGGATGCATTAATGCAATATCTGCATGCAAACCAGAATCGTCGATCGGTCCGGACAGTAAAACAGAAACTTGCGATGCTGGGGCAGCCTCACTCTCTGTAGCAGCAGACAAGATGAAATGATGAGCCTCAGAGATGAGTAATATCATGGGAAAAAGACATGCCTTGAACACGTTTTATTTTGCATGTTGTACTACTTTGGAGTTTTGTACCCAGAATATATATATAGGTATGTACATATAAGTGTATACACACCTACATTGGAATACATACTATGGATGTGGATGGCAAATGTCTGGATGCTCCTCTTCTGCTAAATCTGATCCGATGTCTGAACGTGTCGGCTCCGTCGATTGCCTTCGCTTACCAATTGGCTCGATGTGCAAACTGATGGGATCTCTATGGACGGTTATTTATTAAGAGGCATGGATTGAATGGACGCCCCAAATGGTCATCTCTCCAGAACGCGGATGGATCAATTTGGAACATCGCGAGGTGCATATTATCATCGAGGATTTATGACACCCGGTTTCAGGCTATATCTATAGGTGAGCCGACGACGACGACGTCGCGGTGGAGTGCACTTTTAATTTGCATGTTGGCCTTATGATCGGCACGGTAGAGTTTTTTTTTTATCTTAAATGACTTCACCATGCACTCCCCCTGCGCTGTAAATATTTGCACGTTGATTTTATTATTTAGGTGGGAAGTATATTTTTGAAATTATTTCTTTCCATCTTTGGGTCGCTTTAATTATTTTTAATAACTGGAGTAGGCTAATAAATAATAAAAATTGCTTTAATTATGATATGAATCTCTGTGCGATGCGCAGCGGTGATTGGAATCTAATAGATTACACTGTAAATTTAGATTATAATTTTTATTTTTTGCCTATAACATAAATGCATATATAGAGTAACTAACTTGTTTTCTAAATGTTACAAGTTTTCATGACATCTACAACTTAACTAAGATCTTAGCCATTTTTACTGCATCGCGCCTGTTCTAAGGAACATCTGTGACAAAGGACATATTTAAATATATAAAAATGCACAAAGAGCTTAAGGCACCCCGGACAATACAACTAAATAAAATAAGTAAAAAACGAGTTTTCAAACAAAACTGAGGCCAAGCCGCATGAAAAAGTAGAAAATAAACTTTTTTTCACACACAGAGGTGGACTCAGATTTTATTCGCTGACAATCACCGATAATTTTCAGTATGATCAATCAGAGTAATATAAGTGATTTGATTCATGAAGAGAGAGAACATTCAAGAGAAATGACCCAATCAAAAAATCTGAGTCCACCTCTGTGTGTGAAGAAAAGTTTATTTTCTACTTTTTCATGCGGCTTGGCTTCAGTTTTGTTTGAAAACTCGATTTTTACTTATTTTATTTTCTGCCTTTTTCACGTTAACTAAATTGTTATTACGTGCTGCATGGAGATATTTTAACACAATTTTATGACGGCTGAGAAGACACCGATTTATTGAATTTTCCCGATTTTCCATGTTTTCCACAGACTTTTCCTATTACTATGAATTTTTTTTTAAAAATTTACATGAATTTTCCTCGATTTTTCATGCAAGTTTTCATGATTGTTGAAGAGAAAGTATTGATGCCAGTAGGACGGAAAAAAAATAATTCCGCATAGCTTATAAGACTTTTTTGTCGGGAAATTTTCCAGAAAAATCCGAAAATTCCGGAAATTCCAGAAAAATTGGAAAATTCTGCACTTTTCCTGAAACAGATTTATCACTAATCATATCGATGAAAATTTTTCCGATGATTTTTCCGCTTTTCCGGGTTTTCCAAAGAGTTTTCCACAAAAGCAACTTCGCAGCAAACATTATGATTGGCCTACGAATCGCTTTCTTATAATTTCTTATTGCCACAACGAGCATTTTTATTGCCGGCAATAATGCATTTTTATCGCCTACGTTTAACATGACGGGGGTAAATGTTGCATCGCATATGAATTGTGTAAGTAATTCATTTGATGATCGCCATGGCGATAAATATCCTTTTCTTCTTTCGTTTGGTTTTTCTAGACGACCACATTTGACGAAAGAACAATACTGCAAATGAGGGAATTTCCACAGGTAGAGTACTGAAATATTGTCGATAATGGATGTCTCGCTCTCATCACATCTAGTGCAAGCGATAAAAGTGCAATAATATGGCAATAAGAAAGAGATTCGTAGGCCAATCGTAATGTTTCCGGGAATATAATTAACTTTAGCTCTCGAGCTATTGCCAAAACATCGCCATGGTAATAAAAGGGCAACACAGTTTTTATTGCCATTTTTATCGCCACAGCAATTTATCGCCACAATGTTTGCTGGGTTTATGCAACTCATTTCGGTCTACAACTTTGTCTTAGGTTGCAAAACGCTCAAACGCTTCCTTGGTCTGAAAAACTCCGGAAAAGCGTTTTACATGAATTTTCATCGATTTTTTCTGCAAGTTTTCACTCACCATTGTCGGAGAGAAAGTAATGATGCCAGGTAATAGGGAACTTGATTCTGCATAATTTAGAAAACTTTTTTACCGGAAAAATTTTCGGAAAAATAGGAAAACTCTGCATTTTTCCTGAAAAGGATTTCTCACTAATCAAATTTGTACCAAATTTTCAAATGATTTTTCCCGATTTTCCGGGTTTTCCATGGAAATTTCCGGTTCAAATTTTGATTGTCACGCCACATGAACCTGTGTGCCAAATTTCAGCTCGCTGTGATGACGAAAAGTGGGTCTACGAGAGTGTCGAAAATAGTAAAGAAATATATAAATAGACAAATTCGTGTACGAGCTAAAGGGAATGGCCTCAAAAATAAATAAGAATGGACCAACGAATCTAGTTTAATAAGGTACCCCAGAGCAGAGCTCCTACTTCTTCTACTAAATGTACAACATTATCTTTCTTTATTGGGGTGGGAGGGTGTACAAACCAAGCGACAGGATGATCGGGATCAGTTGAAATTGATAACATTCATGCAACTTTTAAAGGCAGACCCAAACCTATCGGCAGAAATCTTCAAACCAAGGATAGAAAATTTTTAAACCACGGTACCTACATTCAGAGAGAGAACTGTACGTATAATTACTGTTAAAAACTTTAAAAAGGTCGAGTTAAATAAATTTGTGAATAACCAGAGAGAAATATGTTTGATGTCTATTATTTGCAAAGACCTGACCCACATGATAGTGTTGTTGAAAATGTATTTAAGATAAAAACAAGACGGGTTTAGAAACAGTCAGTTACATCAACACACATGCAAAATATTTATGAAATTTAATTCCAGATTCCTTACAAGTATCTAATGAAGAGCCATTAGGACTTTTAGGCTAGAGTAAAATTAACAAGAATATTCAGATTATTGTCCCAAGTTTTAAGGCTGGTAAAAGCGAGCTTGATGTATACCAACTATCGTCCTATTGTTAAATTGTGTTGTATTCCCAAACAGTTTGAAGCTTCTTTATATGAATTCTTCTATTTTCATTTTATCGTGGAGCTCTTAATACCCTAGACACACGGGACATATCAATGATCATTGGTTCAATTAAGTAATTGGTTCAATGATCATTCCTGTTTTGGGGTGGCACACGGTCTTCACGTAATTAGATGTTTCCGCATATATGTGGATATTTCTTCGTGCCTTTCTCAGATCTTTTATATATAAATGCGCCACAGCTCGCACAACTTATAATTTTCAACAGTTTTCCACAATCTTGCTTTTTTTTGTCTCTTTTTCTCGTTCGTCTCTTTTTCCATTTATAATGTATGAAATTTTTTAAAGAATTCAATAATTTGCGAAACATGCAAAATTTACCTTGAAAAATGTATCAGCCAATTTCACAAATGACATCTAACAGTGATGGCTGGAAAATCAGCTGATTTTTCCATTAATTTGCAGTTCCTCGCCGCTGAAAGCGCGCTTATCGCTAAAAGAAATGACAAGCAATGCATAATTGCAAACGAATGAGCTTGGGGGGGGGGGAGGGGGCGTAATTGGTGCAATGACGAAACGAATGACCAGTGCGCTAATGATGCAATGACACACGAGCTATGCAATGATCATTGCTCCGCTAATGATCATTGATATGTTTCGTGTGTCTACGGTATAATCCTCATCAGCATAGTTTTATGAAGAAGTGAAGGTCAACAACAACAAATTTGCTCCAGTTTACATCTACCCGTATCGAATCGTTTGAGTGTGGTCGCGAAACTCACCACTGTATTTATACAGACTTCAGTAAGGCTTTTGACAAGCTTCCTCACTCTTTTTTGTTATTTAAATTGTGTAAATTGTTGTAAATTGTTGTATTGGTTATTATCCTACCTTAAAGATCGCAACTTAGGATTCAGTTCTGCTCTGTCTGAAGAAATAACATCTTACTCCGGTGTTCCACAGGGTAGTGACTTAGGGCCCCTTCTCTTCATATTATTCATAAATGATGTTTCCTATTTATAGTTACCAAATCTGATTTGCTAATATACACAGTTGATTTAGAACTGTATAAATCTATCGACTCGCATTGTGATTGTCTAAAATTACAGTATGGCCTGGACAGACTTGTTGAATGGTGTGAAAAGAGTTCTCTCTTTTTAACAGTGTTGATAAATATAGGGTAACCATTTTCTCTCATAAGCGAGTCCCTTCGAATGTTGTTTATGCAATGAATGGGTTGTTACTTTGGAAAGTTGATAAAATATATGACTTGGGAAGATTATTTGACTCGAAACTCACATTTAACTTTCACATAGATCGCATCGTTAATAGGACAAACTCAATTTTAGGATTTGTAAAGTGCTGGGCAAAAGAATTAGATGATAGTTATATTACTAAAGCTCTTTTTTTTTTTTTTAGACCCATTTTGGAATATGCCAGTCCTATCTGGTCTCACTCTTACAAAAATCATTCCAATCGTATTGAGAGCGTATAAAGGAGATTCTTACTTTTTGTCCTAAGTGGTCTCGAATTAAGGGATAGACTTCATCTTCTTCCTTATAACGAAAGATTAAATTTAATACACCTTCCTACTCTTGAGACTCGTAGAAAAATTTGTGATATAAGCTTTGTATTTCAACTTGTGAATGGTGACATCGACATACCTTTGATGCTTGAGAAAATTAATCAAAATTCACGATCTCGATACTTACGATCTAATGAATTTATTTATTTGTGTTCCCATCTATGGCCACTTTGAGCCTATGACTAGAATGTGCTGTACTTTTTCCACTAGATAGATTTTAACATTAAAAAGACTCAATATTTTTGTGTTGTATTGTATTGTATTGTAATTAAGAAAAATCCTCAATAATTGTTCTGTACTTTAGCTTTAATTTAAGTATTGTGTCCAGGGATCATTGTAGCCTATAGCATTTAGTACTTTATGATGACTTATATAGGCATGAAAAATCCGTTTTTCAACTCCCACTCCACAAAGTAAGCAAACATGATTATTTTGATAATATCAGCTCGTATCAACCGAAATAGCGTTCTTCCCTTTTTTTTTTTGCTTTTTTGTCTCGTGTTTATTTAGCCTTAAGGTTCTTGGGATTTAAAAGAAAACTGTAAAAGTAATAATGTCATAATATAGTTAATAGAAAGTATACTCCGTAAAGACGAATTTCACTAAACAAAAAAAAAAATTTTTTTTTCTTCAACCAGCCCAAATTAAGGTAAAAACCATTATAGAAAAAAAAAATACAAAAAAAAAGTAGAACAAAGCCATTACAGAGATTTCTGGAAAATGAAATAAAAAAAAAATCGCGCAATTTCTGATTTATAAAAAGACTTCACGGAAATTGCGCCTACATTTCCGTTCGAAATTCGAAAAAATTAATCACAAACTAATTTCGATCAAATAACTGAACTCTTGCAGCCAACTTCAGATTATTATTAGAAGAAAAACTGCACACAAACACACACACAACACAGGCGCGCATGCGCAGAAAAACTGTAGAAGATTTCTTGGCCGGAAAGAAATTTTTGTTGATTTCTTCTTCAACTTGACCCGTGCTGCTGGAATACTCCTAATTGCGATCGCGAGCCAATTTACTTTCAACATTCATGTGTGTGTGTGTTTTTTTTCTTCAAGTTTTTGCTTACATACGAGTATAATCTTGATGTTCGTTAATATCATCAAGTAAAAAAAAAGGTGCTACTAAAAAAAAAAAAAAAACTGTCATGAAAATTTCTTAAGAGATTGATTTCGTTTCGCGTGATCACGCTGAAGGCGTTGAGGCACGCAAGATCACCCAAAATTCATCAATTCAGTGTTTTGAGAAAATAATTTTTCCGTTCGCCTTTGTCAAGACTAACAACAACAACGATAACGACACCGCACTGTAACGGTGTAACTTCCTTCTTGGTCACCCTCAGCAGCGAATTTTTATGAATGAAATCTTCACCTCAATTTCGTCGTCATCATCGTTGTTGTCGTCGTCGTCGTCATCATCATCATCATCATCATCATGATCATGATCATCATCAATGCGTTCCCCCCTTCCATCATCAGTTTACCTTTCTGCGTGGTGCACAGGTATCAATGAGTAGACAAATACCCCCAAGGTGGAGTTATACCTTTTTAAAGGCACGCAACAAATAACAACGCGCTCTGGCAACAAGTACCAGCACGACGACCGACGGTGTGGCGCGTCGATCGTCACTACTCTGGCTGGTATACAATGTTATGACAGGTGAAGCCATTGAATGCGGGCTTCTTAAAAAGAGCACAAAACTTGCAACGGTGCGGCGGTGGCGGCGCACTGATCATCATCAACATCATTCCAGGTGACTTGTTTTCAGTGTGGCGTGTGATTTTTGTTTTCTTATTTTCGAACTACCTATATAAAATATCGCGAAAGGTGTTAGATCACCTGCGCGCATGATTAATAGACTTTCTCACGTTAGAAGAACACGAAAGAAACAACTATGAAAAGTCAAATAAAATTACTAAGAAAAATATATGCACATCAAAAACAGGTTTAGGACCCAGACGGGCGGCAGCATGCAAAAGGAGAGCACCATCCAATAAAAATGTCACGGACAGGATGTGGAAGGCTAATTTGGGTGGGAATTGCTATAATTACATGTCTAAGCCAAGATACATACCTACAACAATTCCAAGACTGGGCCATCAGTTCGATGTCTGGGGAGATTAAAAGTTTCGATCAATGGATTTTTGAAAAAAATCTGTTTTGATTTTGTGATCTTTTTATTTATAAGTGGCGGTCTAAATGGGATTAGTTTCTATAGAGGTTATGAATTTTATTTTTAAATATTCATCTTTATACATAAGTGTGAGTCTCCTGTGATCGCATTTACAGTAAGTATTCTAATTCAAAAAAAGTTGCTGTTGAATGATTTGTTGGACACCCTCTGTACAAATAGCCATTCTCTTTAAAATACTCAAATTCGAAAATAAGACCTCTTCTCTCTATATTCCAGATTCGAAAAAGTAATTTTAGTAGGTATTCAGCGTAAATACTTATTTACAAATGTTTGCAGTTGGCATGTTATCTACTTTCCCGCCCCTTGCAACAATCCAGCAAAATGGATTAGAAATTAGACGGAATATTCCGAATTGATGGATTTCAACAACACGACTGAATTTTTAAAAGCAAACACAAATCTGGCAGTGTTCCCCATGTGTACTCGTATCTTTAATTTAAAATTGTTGGTCGTGTTTGCATTTACTTTTGAATACAGCGATCTCTATATCCCTGCCGCCGCCAAGTTATCGACAATCACGTCGATTAACAAAATGGAACATTTTAGCATCTGTTTTGTTAGTCGTAGTTTTTTAATTGGTCATCTGTTGAGTATAGTGAGGTTCTTATGTAAGATGAATATTCTTGTCGACAAATCTATCTAGGTCTTAATCATCCCTGAAAGTTAGACATAATGAACAGGATGAATTTGCATTTTCAGATAGAAAGCATTGACCAACACATGAAAAAAGGCATACATAATCTGGTTCTTTAAAAATACTGAGATGCAGACTAAAAATAGCTATGAACTCTCAGATCTTATCTTAAACATTAGCTGTGTTCTTTTGTGTCCGCAGAACAGGACAGAGCAAAAGATAATGCAGCTGTGAGGATCGTCGCTCAATGCAGGAGAACCTTTGGCTGCACATGGGGCATGAGACCCAGGGTTGTGCATTGGATGTACACCTCGATCGTCAGACCCATGCTCACATATGCCTCCTGTGTATGGTGGCCGAGGACGCTTGTGGGGACTGCGATCCGGAAGCTGGCGGGCCTGTAAAGGCTTGCCTGCTTGGGAATTACTGGCTCCATGCGATCTACGGCTACTGCGGCTCTTGAGGTCCTACTCAATCTTCCACCCCTGAATCTTTTCATTCAGGCAGAAGCCAAAAGGGCTGTGCGCAGATTGCGTTCATGGGGAAGTTGGGAGGACGGCTGGACTGGCTCTCCTCATTGCTCTATGGCTTATCGGCTGGACTTGGAAAACCCTCTGGCCAGTATGCCACGGGATGCGATGGTACCTGAGCTTCGTTTTGGGCGTCGCTTCTCTGTGAGCTTTCCTGCAAGGGAATCGTGGACTGAGAAAGGTGCCTTATCGAGCCTTCCCCGGTCTACTCTAAAAATCTTCACCGACGGCTCTCTCACTAATGAGAGAGCTGGGATAGGTGTCTACTTTACTGAGCCTGATTTTGGAATGGAGTACTCACTTGAAACACACACCACTGTCTTCCAGGCTGAAGTCTTCGCCATCTCAATAGCAGCGAAGTTAGCCCTTGATATGCAAATCAAGGGGAAAGACAACACTATCCTTTCAGATAGTCAGGCAGCCCTGATGGCTGTGAGTTGCCCTCGGATAACGTCTAAATTAATTGGGGACTGCAGGTCGTCAGTGGATAAGTTGTGTTTTCACAACAAAGTGTCCCTGCTGTTTGGTTCCTGGTCACATGGGGATCATGGGGAATGAAAGGGCTGACCTTTTAGGTAGGGCTGGTTCCGATTCTCCGTTCCTCGGATCGGAGCCCGCCGTAGCCGTTGCCACCTCCAGTGTCGGGTCTTTCATCAAAGCGGATATTCATAGGAAACATCAGCAGAGATTGGAGAACCTGAGTTCTTGTAGTTGTACAAAACTGTTTCTTGATGGACCCAATGGGAATATCTCCGATTTTCATGGGGCTCGGAAGGAAACAATGTAGAACTGTGGTGATGATGCCACCGGCCACAGCTCACTTCACGCTCATCTAACAAGGATGGGAGCTGTTGATAGCCCTGAGTGTCTGTCCTGCCTGGAGGGAGAGCCTGAGACAACCGAACACTTTTTATGTGAGTGTCCGACCTTCGCCCGGAGCAGACTGGATACTGTAGGGTCTGCCCTTCTATCTGTGGATGAGCTGGAAAACCTTTCTCACCAAGACCCGATGCGCTTCATTAAGAGGACAGGAAGGTTTTGGTGAATGGGATTCAGGAAAGTACAATGGGCCGCTATGGCCTCCGTGCTTGGGATGGTTTTCTCCTGTTCCCCCCTTTTTTTTATTTAAAAAAAAAAAGATACACAAAAAAAACGCCTCATATATTTTCATAGATGATGATACAAATAGTTCACTTCAATCGACAGAACAATTTGTTCTCTCCAGTATATGAGAGTTCTAGAACAGTATGAGATCTTCGGAGCTTCAAACATGGTAAAATATATCAAATCCGGGAGAGATCGATGATTTGAACAACTTTTCAGGATGAACAGTTGCGAGGTCTCCAAAATAGTCTCCAATTCAAGTGTAGTAGAAAACACGGTAGTCCCGAATAAGTTGGCTGATTTGGTTGTTATGTAAAGAGGGCCCGCATTCGATTGTTCTAATACACCAGTTTCATTTTATGTTGACTCCCTTAACTGAATAATTATAACGAAACCGGGTAAATCAATATAAGAAAAATCCTTAAAGAAATCAAAATAATCTCAAAATGCCACCTGATTACAATCTGGACTTTTCATCGCCGCAGGAAATGAAAGAGTTGATTCAAAAGAACGAAAACATCATCCAAATTCAAAATGATCTCATGTGGAGTTTACAAATTGGTGATGATCGCATTAGATCGAGGCTAATTTGTAGTAAGACTTTTTTTCACCTGTAATTGCCATTAGAGACCTATTATACAAGAGTTTAAGGCGAAATGTCATTTGTTATAATTTTCCACGAAAAATAAATCTCCTGGCAGCCGACTAAAAAACGAATACCTACATATGCACTCTGCACGGGTCAAATATTTAAATACGAAATAATTGCCACAATCGCCTCGCCATCGAAGATTTTCTAGAAACGAGAAGTCTTTAACTGAGTCACAAACGGATTTCATCCATCGGACAGAATGGGCAGGAGGTGGGGGGGGGGGCCTTGATGATGTTTTGGTGAGCGTCTGTTGTTTTTTTTTTGCCCTTCATCTAATCTCCGAAATCTTCCTTCTACCTAACCATTTGGGTTGGCTGTGTGAAAGACTGACGGTATTCAAATTTAAATCATAGTTCGATGAAAAAAAAAATCAAATTAGGTTTTTGCTTCAGCACCACCGGCTACAACCGATAATTACATGTCAATTAAGAGGTTTTTTTTTTTGTATTGTAGTGGGGTGGCCGCCGAAAATCTCATGTTCATAGAGGTGTTTTAAGGTGATTTACATAATACCCATAAAGAGCGATTAGCGTTCTTCTCGACGCAGCAGTAGAAATTATTTAAGAAGTTTAAAATTGATGACTTCGAGTATGTGAGCAGTTGGTTTTGGCTTAATGTTTCTATATGGAAGAATCACCATTACGACGACTAACTACTTCATTACGAAAACATGTAATTTCATTTTACCGGATTGAAAATGGTTTTTTATTTATTTTTAGTTTATAAATACATTGTTGAACTGGATTTACTTGGCTTTAGACAAACGTAATTGTAATTTTTACAACAAATTAGGGTTTGTGGTGAAAGCGTTATCAACGTTTTAAGATAATAAGAAGAGTGGGCTTAAAGATAAATAACTATGGAAAGACAGCTATGGAATTGTTTGTACTAAAGATTTTCAGATAATATTAGAACTGTATTATTTGATTTGTAGGTTGCTGTGGGAATATAAACGAGCTCTGGTTAGAATTATAAATTGAATAAAAAATTAAAAAAAAAAGAATTCGTGAAGCCTCCAGTAGACTCAGAACTAATTTGTGGATTAATTTTGTGCACGGTTAAGCAAGTCATGTTCAATCATGTTTCTCAGGGGCAGAATACTGAGCTTCTATAGAGGTGAGCAGGCTCAGGTCAAATGTTTGATAGCGATTTCATCCCTCAGGTAGCCTCAGGTAGCCCTCTGATAACATCTAAATTACTGGGGGATTGCAGGTCGTCTGTGGATAAGTTGTGAATCCAGAACATGTCGTCACTTCAGTGGGTTCCTGGTCACATGGGGATCATGGGGAATGAAAGGGCTGATAGGGTTGCCTCTGATTCTCCGTTCTACGGCGCGGCACCTCGAGTATCGGGTCTCCCATCAAAGCGGATGTTCATAGGAAGCATCAGCAGAGATATAGGAGACCTTGAGTGCGAACAACTATTTCTTGATGGGTCTAATAGGAATATCTCTGATTTTCTCATTGGGCTTGGAAGGAAATAAATGTAGAACTGTGGTTGAATCATCACCGGCCACAGCTCGCTTCACACTCATCTAACAAGGATGGGAGCTGTTGACAGCCCTGAGTGTCTAGCCTGCCTGGAAGGAGAGCCTGAGACAACCGACAATTTCTGTGTGCTTGTCCGGCCCTGCCTAAAGCAGGCTGGATGCTCTAGGGTCTGCCTTCCTATCTGTAGATGAAGTGAAAAATCTTCCTCTCAAAGACCTGATGCGCTTCATTAAGAAGATTGGAAGGTTTTGGTGATGGGGTTTCTATAGCAGAATAGCACAATGGGCAGCTTTGGCATTCACGCTGGAGATCTGTCGTCCCTCTGACTTTAAAAAAACTCCCTCAGAGGGACAAGTTACAAGAACAATATAAAATGCTGGTTTTATTTTAGGTACCAGAAATTCACAATCAACTGAGAAAGCACCATTTAAATATTGCGCATTGCATTGGGCTAGTAACCCCACCTCCAACACCCGTTACACCCAGTGAGTTTCTATCTAAACGTCGAATTAAATTTAAGAGACGATCTTTATCTGCATTTTGTGTTTTATACTCAATGAAGCCCCCTCATAATCCGAAACAAAAAAAATAATTCTAATATGAGCGTAATGTCTGAATCTCCCCATATTTATCATAATAAACGTCAAAAAATGACACCTTAAGTTCAACCACTTACCTTCATCCCTCCCAGGTGGCTGAGATGTTACTACATCCCTGTTTTGGTCATTCAAATTCCCGTAAAATTCTGTGTACATCTGTTGTAGCTTTTGATTCTGGAGCTGGTGCTGATGCTGTTGTTGTTGATGATGATGATGATGATGTTGGTGCTGCTGATGCTGCTGCTGATGCTGATAATGATTTTGGCTATAACTGACATGTTGTGAACTTGAATGAAATTGTTGCATATGATGAAATTGATGACGATCAATAGATCCCGATGGACTACTCGTTTTGTACTTAGACATAGTAAAATCAATCGGTTGCTGCTCCAAATTGAAACTACTTCTACTTCTGCAGGTGTTGTGGTCAAGTAACATTCCGTACGACACGATGTTCTGATTGGATAATAGCAATGGCATAATCGGATGTAGGAAGACTTAATTTGTCTTGTTTTTTTTTTGTTTTTTGTCTTTTTTTTTTTTTTTGTTTTTTTTTATTTTTTTTTTTTTAATGAAGAATTTATTGCACGTATTCCTTTTGAGACTGATTGCTTGCTTGCTTGCTTGCCTTTTAAGAGTTCAATGAAACGAAATCATCTGATTCCATTTTCATTTTGTAGAAAACAATTTTGAAAATTTTTCTGCAAAGAAAAGATATTTTAGAAATTACATGAATTCGTGTTTTTTGAAATTAAAATTTTTGATTTTTGTCTAACTTGAAATATTTTCTATACCCAAAGATAAATTTCGAAAGCACTGTTCTAACACCACATATCTATAGGTGCTGATTATAAAGGTAATTTTGAAAAGTGCCTAACATAAATCGACGACTGGTCTGGGGGTTTTTTTTTATAGAAGTTACGAAATAATCTACGTGTGATAACGAAAAGCTCTATTTGAAAATTATAAATAAAATGTTATAATTATAATCGAATAACGCCTCCTGGGATTTCCACAAGAAATTAACTGCAATTTCTTGGCGCGAAAAATTAAATTGATAGCCATTAATTTCGTATCCAGATACACTGTAAAAAGTAATAGGACTATTCCCTAAACGTGTCCTAAAACATGATTTTCCCTAAAAATAAATTTAATTTTCTCTGATATAAAGCGAAAATCAGTGTAATTTCCCCAAATCAATGGAATTTCAATGAATTTAGGTATTTGGCACCAGAAAACCTATAAAGTACGTCAAATTCCCGAAATGTTAAGCTCTCTTGGATGTAAGGAAGAGAGCATTGTGTGTGAGCAGAGTGTGGTGCTATTACCTATTCTCTACATTTTAGGAAATAGTCCCTACATTTTAAGGGAAAAAACAAAACAAAAATTTTAAAATTCCCAACGTTTTAGGGAATGTTCCCTATATTTTAGGGATATTCCCTTTAGGGGGAAAATTAAAAAAAAATTGAAAATTCCCTACATTTTAGGGGGGGAAATAAAAATTCCCTACATTTGGTGGAGAAAAACCTGCCTACATTTTAGGGGTAAAAACCTAATCTACATTTTTCGAGGTGGAGCTTTCCCTAATCTTATCGACAAATATCTAACCTTTGTGGCATAAATTGTTGCCACTCACTGTAGGGAATTATTTTTTATTGTGTATACTGGAAAGCCTCCCAGCGAGATATAGAAGCGCTCACTATATTTTTATGCTGATTGCGTTCCGTTTAATTTTCAATCTGTACGAATTACAAGCACACTTCAACTTACTCCTAAAGAATGTATTATTCTTCTGCGCTTCCAGATGTATATCAGTCATCTTTTCACAACATAAAACGAATTAGTCTAAACCAGAGCTGCAGGGCAATACTTAAGTAAAAAAAGACTTAAGTACTACTTAAAGTACATTCTCGTTACTTAGGACTTATTAGTCAATACTTTTGAAATGCCCCTACTTAGTACTTGAACGTAAGTACTATTTACTTGCACTTAAGACTTAGTTTTGTACTTAAGTACCAAGATTTTTACTTAAGAATTTCTGAGTCTATTAAATACCTACAAATATCTATCTTTTCGTAGAAAAGTAAACACAATCTCTAGCGCAACTGCTTTTTTGTTGAGTTTTAAAGTACGCAAAGAATTCTCAAATCGCAATCACGCATCAAGGCAGAACCTTAGAGAAACCAATAACATGACTGGGCATGTAGAACGAAAACCAGTAACGTCTCGCTCGAATATAAAATCGACGATGACTCGAAATGATGACATAACCACTGACATGTATAATATGGACTGACTACGTTCATAGAAATACACCGTAGAAAGTGGACTCATTTCTTTATTGCTAACTCTCCAAGTACCAACTGAGGGAGAACTGAAAACATCAAATAAATTAGTGGATTCGTCGAAATACATGATTTTAAATTAATCATTTAGGGTTATTACTGCGATAAAAACTGTGTTACCAAAGACAATATATTCATTAGATACGCAAAAGAAATTCTAAATGTTTTATTAAAATCACCTTCCGAGCTGCGTGCTCACTTTTTCAATTTCCCGCCAACGATTTTTTTTTTCAATGTTGGCACCGACGTAAGAACTCTTTTTGACACAAACAATTGTGCCCAATTGTGAAATAGAAAAGTATGCAGTCTATATTATATACGTTAGTGGACATAACAAGGGTAACCAAGCAATGCCTCGCTCCAATATAAAATCAACGATGCCTCGACCAAATGTAGGAAGGCCTGAAATTTTTCTTAGAAATTTACTGGAAAGTTTTTCCTTACAATTGTTATGCATTATTGGAGACGATAATGGGGCCTTGGGCGGACCTCTAATAGTTTTTATGAGTGTAGCAATGAGAGGTGAAAGTTTAACTCTACTTGCAGCGCCAAAAACTATAAAAAACTATATATAATAGCCACTGGTTTTCAAAAAGTATCTATTAACTAAATTCGATAAACTTCATTACTGCCAACGTACAAAAATTCAAAAAAAGTACTTTAAAAAGTACTTCAAAAAATACTCAGTACTTTTTATAGGATTCGTACTTAGTTACAAGTACTTTTCATACATGGAGTACTTGTACTGATGCTGAAGTACTTTGGCCTTCGGTACTTGTACTTGTACTTAAGTACTTTTTCTTTGGTACTTGCCCAGCTCTGGTCTAAGCTCAGGGAAGAGATCTGGTTCCGCAAAGATTCCTTTGGTTATGGTAAAAGAGCGCTTCGGAAAAGATATTTTCTGACTATGTTTGTGGAAGCCCTTCCCCTAATAATACAAAATAATACAAAAATAAATACAAAAACTGTCAAGACTGTCAAGACTGCTTCAAGCGTAGAACAAATGCTCGAATCGTTCAGTTCACACTTCCAAAGTTATATTAATTTGGAGGAGACAGCAGTAATTAGGGCATAGAATAAGTCTCTTTTTTTCATAACTATATCCTAAGAATTTTTGGATGACATCTTGTATTCTAAAGAAATAGTCATACCTCCTCCGATTTTGATCTATAGGTAATTAGATATTTAAATAAATTATTTCGATTCTAGACCTCGTAAGTTTTGTAATTGAAAGTCCAAGTTCGAGAATGGAAAAAATCTATATTTTAAGGGGGCTACCTTCCAGTCTCTTTAAAAACAAGTTTCAAAAATACTTTTTAATTCTAAGAGAACGAAAACTGCAAATTTATATGAGCCATTCAATCTATTGCAATTCTCTTATGGATATATGGCATTTCTAGCCTTCTATCCCGTGTCCCTTCAATACATATAATAATAGTATTTGTATTCCTCACAAATACTATCATCATATTTGAAACACCCTGTATATATAATGATGTTTCAATTTCAAGAGATTTAATATTTTATATTCAACAATACCTGAACCACGAGAAAACGGTGATTGAGACCGGAAATTTAATATTTTAAAAATTTCAATTTCGAGGTAATAGACAAAGAGAAAAAATCACCTGTAGGCTTTAAAAAAATCGCATATTCGTAATAATTAATGTTCCAAGCCATCCATGTTAAGCTAACAGTGTGGAAACATTTAATTAGGTAGCTTAAACCTCTCTCTGTCTCTATATATATATAAATATTATATACATTATATCAATTTATGATTTAAATTCCTCATATATGATCGAATCAGATAGGAAAGTTAATTTATTTCTGTGTTAAAGAAATAAATCATAATCGCCGTCAGCCACTGTTTTAGGGAGCATTTAAAAAAAAAAAAAAAAAAAAAAGATCTTCCAACAAATTAAGATGAAAGTTATCACCATATTATTAACGGTATAAGGTAAGATAGTTTAATCCACCTACAATCTCATCATTGACTCACTCATTCCATAGCCTATACTAAGATATTTTCTGAATGCCTAGACATATACCATTGATCCAACAGGTCCTCAATTCGTTCCCATTAAATCAATTATTTTTAACCGAAAATCTACCTGGTCAAAAATTGTTGTAGACTAGAAAGAGTGTTAACGGTTCCATAAATCGATCACTTCATGTGTGTACATTAAAAAAAAAAAAACAACAACAAATTATCGGCAGCCATCGAAATATTTTCCATAATAATTCCCGGGCCAGATCAATTGATCAACAAAAGCGCGACTGAAATAAGAAACGGAGGTGCGGACCTTACAAATTGACTACTGGACATCATTAGTTAGTATAGTATGGTGCGGTTGCGCGCGGCCCCAGGGTTCCGATGTATTCACAATATTGTTTGCGCGTATGTGTGTTTCTCTTTCGGCGGCAGCGGCGCAACACCTTTCGGAAATTCCCTAATTGTTAAGGAGATTAAAAGAAGTGCGTAACAAATTTTTAAGAAGCAGACAAACATGCCAACCGATGACAATAACAAAATCATGATTCGTAGCGCAATATTTTGCCGCAGCCACATACTATGAAAATTGAGATTTAAAATTCGCGTTGACCGCTCATATGTATGTATGTATATGTGAAATCGTTATTCATTTATTCTATGGAGATATTGAGTGATATTGAGATTTTACTTTTACTCGGTTTTGGTATTTGTTGTTGTTGTTGTTGTTGTTGTGTGGTTGCTGTTGTTATCGTTATTATTCAACCTCAATCCCAGGGTCTCTTAACAGAAATCAATTTCTTTTACAAGCGCAAGTACTAAAAAGAAGTCTTTTTATTCATTATTATGAGAACACGATTACTGCGGTACCCCGCTTTTATTTGCATATACATCCGTAGCCTATCATTATTATAAGCCTAGCTAGCAGCAGCAGAGAGGCCCTCTATCGATTTCGATGAAAATTTCTTTCAATTCTAACCGAAATTGAATATTTTTTGCTTGTCATTTTAATTAGAAAAAATTTGGCCTTTTTTTTTTCTTTCGATTCAATCGCCATGTGAATTGAACAACTACTCCTCATAACATGTAGATGAGATACTGGGGGACTTCGGGACTTGAAGTAATGTGGTATAGTAAATGACTACAACTAAAAGGTATGAAGTGAATTATATTTGGCGTGTATTTGGTGTGTGTACACTGACCTTAAATTCAAGATGATCAAAAATGTATTCAATTATGAAAGTCATCCCTATGTTTCGGATTATGGTATAGAGAAGTATAAATAAAATGGGTGGCCCTGTAGTTTGAGATGATTTTGAACATTTTCGGGCTTTCTTGTAAGTATTCGTTACAACAATTTATACCAAACTTTAGAGTAGTGTATAAAAATAGTTTGAAATTAATTGAAAAATTCCAGGGGTTTATACAAAATATTTATATCAATTAAAAAATGTTTTTGTACTCATAACCTTGTTTTTTTGTTTTTTTTTTTGTGTTCTCACTATCTTTAGTATAAGTGAGTGTTATGTGGGTATACATGACTTTTCGCTATTTTTTACAGCTAGACAATACATTCCATTCTATTCTTGCTATGACTCCTATACTCAAATAATAAGATAAACAAATACAATGCACAAAGGACATACTTAAAAACAACTCCTCCCGTATATTTATTGAACCGAACCTACAATTTATCAAATTAATCTTTCACAGAGTGATAGTTGAGGTCGGTATATGTCAACAACACTTTAAAATTAGAGGAATTAAATTGAGCCGTCAGAAAAGGAATATAAATTTTTCCTTTTATATTTTATAAACCACCCTGCAAGTTTTGAATGATGTACACTATGATGATGATTTTAGATTTATTCGATTGGAAATTGGTTCTATATTCATCCTGTCCGTTTTGAAATTATAACTAAAGAAAAATCTAAGCTTCGAAAGTTTTAATCAGCACCACGAAATTCAAACTTATTTGAGATATCAGAACGAGTCAATCTAATAAAAAATGTGGCTGCCAATTGCAAAGTTTACAGGAACGGAAAATTTTGTAAAAGCAGATTTTGATACTCAGTATGGATACTACGAGCTCTTAAAGAGTCGACAATTTTTTTATATTTGCATTCAGTCAATGCTTCCCTAAATATTGTGTCACTTTTGTATATATAGTTGGATGAGAACACATACCTACCTGTAACTGACATTTTAAGTTTTCGAGTAATTTTGATGATTAAACCTCGAGAAATACTGTAACAATGGTAATATTGTGCATTATACCACAAAGTAACATTCCATAGAAGTTTGCAGTAAGAAAAATCTCGAAAATTGAGTTTGTCAATAGATTTAGGTTAGCTTAGGCTAAGCGTAGGGGTGACTAGGCCTCTCGGATCATGCGGACCATACTTAATCTCTTGTGCCTTCGCTTAAGGTAATTGACAAAATCGAGTTTTTTAACGAGACCAAATATTGGTCTTGGGGTTGGATTGCAAAATTTATTATTTGGAGAGATAAGTGCTCCTCCAGTGATTTGCAGCCTTAGATCTGAAAGCGCTGGACAATCGCATATAACATGCAGGCAGGTTTCATTTTCCTCTTCGCAGAGTCCACACAGTTCACTGTCTGATTACAAAAGGAGCCATATGTCCAGTGACTGCGTTAGCAAAAAGCTTGAGTGACTCTGTCTGATAAGACCAATTAGTAGGCGCATCCGGATATGAGAGGGAGTGAAAACTTCCTTCGCCTGCTTTATACCGGGGCGCACTACGCTAGAGGTTATCCAGTAGCCTGTTTTTCCATTCATGGCGTTCCCTCTAGAGTGCCTTTTTGGTAGGCAAAATGTCGGGTAGGAGCCAAGTGTATGAACTGTCGGCTTCGGTTTTAGCCAGTTCGTCCTCTTTTTCATTATCGTCCATTCCTTCGTGTCCAGGAACGCAAAGTAACGTTCAAATTTGTTATTCCTAGACAGTAGCTGAAATTTCGAGTAGTAGTTCTAGACTAGTTTCGACTCAAAGTCTTGAGAGGAGAGAGCTAGGAGTGCAGCTTGGCCGTCTGCATAGATGTAGATGTTGAAGTTCTTCCAGGTCTTTTTTAGGTTTTCTTAAGCCCCAACTTCTATAGCGGAGACTTCCACCTAAAAAATGTAAGGTGAGGTAACAAGCAGAATGGAGGGTCCCACTTCTGGACCGACCATCTCTGCGGACCATACTTCCTGGATCAGACATGGGCCTGTTGCTAAAACTGGAACCCTCTGTCTAGTATCTGGCGGGGGGGGGGGATAAATTTCACACTCAACATTAACTATTTTGTTTTTCTCCTTCTCTTCTTCTCGGGCTGTAGTCTATAGCATGAAGAGTTGGAGAGTTTTGAAATACGAAAAATTCATATTTCCCAGTAGCTCTCCGTTTGCAGTTTACTAATGTCTTTAAAAAAAATTAGGGAAAACAGTTAGGTAAGAGTGTTTCAATGGGAGTGATGAGCTGGATAAATAAATAACGTAATTTAATTATAATATCTCCTGCAATTTTCAAACTCTAATACATTTGTGCTATAAAATTCAGCACCGATATATAACCAAGAACACACTTTTCAAAATTTGTTCAAAATAGTTTGAAGTCCAGAGAGGAAAATTAAGATAATGGACGAGTTGATGGTCAACACAAATACAAAAGAAATTTCATTTGGGTTGCATGGACATAAAAACTGTATATGAGCAGCGCAAAAAACATTACTTTTTTTCAGATTTGTTAAGTTTTTTTTTTGAAGTAAGACAGTTTGTTTACTTCTATCCTATATTCAGTAGCCAAGCTAAATAGGTGCTCCATCACCAAGACTGACATTTTTAACTTATAGGATACGAGCTCTGAATTGTTATAATACCTATGCCTATAATTTTTGCTAAAAGTCAAACTTCAAACAATTATTAGATAAATTAGGAAGAGTCATGGAAAAACAAGTTATAATGGCTACAGTTTGAACGGTTTTTTCTTTTATTAAATGCAAGGAATTTCTTCTTTCGATGTAAAAATTATACTTTCACATAAAAGCGTATTCCTCTGAGTTATAACATATTTAGTACAACTGTAAAGCTATTGAAAGAGGGAAAAGAAAATCGTATCAGACAATATACCAATAAAGTTCCGCAAATATTAGCCTTTAAGCTACTTTGCATGTACTGCAATATATATATAATGCTTGATGGTGCCTATGTGCGAACAACTTATCATAGCACCTTATGCAATAACAAATTGAACCTCATATTTAGTTTTCACTATGAAAAAAGTTCCTGATAAACATTCTCTTTAAAACCACACTATTTTTAATTACAATATCAAAACAATACGTGATCCCTTCACACCGGAAATAAAATCTATGATTATTATTATTATGCTAATTTCAATACTGACTAATAGGCAGATTTACATGGCTACTAGGAATATAACATTATTTCTCACAGAAATAATAATATATAGACGCATGCGCGAATAGAATCAACATTTTTTCATTATCCCATAAAAATAAAATATTATAAAAATTCGATTTACAAACATATTTCGGTTACAGCCTCCAAACTTTCTTTCGGTGGCATTAAATAATCAGTTCGGAGCACAAAAGCAACTATACATATACATTTCACCACATAACTTCTAATTATATAAAAAAATAATAATAATAATAAAATTATATTATTAATGAAAGAAAGAAAGACTAGGTATAAACTGATTTTTTGTTTTTTTCAAATTGACCCGCATTTGTGCTTTAGTAGGTACACAAATATATCTATATGTTGGTACATTGTATACCTAACCCGATTGTATAAAATAAAAAGTAAATAAAGTAATAAAAATACCTGCAGTGATCGTTCGTTATTCAATTGAACTTATCAAAATTATTGTAGTATAAATTGGAACAGTTCTGCGTATTTACATTTAATAAATAAAGCAAACCTTATCAAAACACACAAAAATTTCTCGTAAATGTTTAAAGAGAAAAAAAAATTAAATTAAATATGAGCTTAAGTTTCTTATCGACACATATATCTATTTTCAAAGAAAAGCTTATCTAATTAGGCAAAATGTGACAAGAAAAATAAATTTTACACCTTACAGCTCGCTCCACTTGTATGGATGTGATATCTTATCACATCGGAATCAATCAATAAACGTAAAATTGAATGTAAACAAAACAAAACAGAAAAAAAATCAAAGAAGAATTTATATCACAAGTGAAGAAATTGCCTTACTTTTTTTTTATATCTATATATATAATATATGTAGGTAACTACCTACTAGGTATATAGGTAGATACATATGTAAATATTTACCTTTAGGATTTTTTGAACGTTTTTCTGTTGTACGAATTTTTCATAAAACGAAAGTTGACGTGAATATTAAATTTTATTATCATGTTACATGTAATTGCGATTTTTGTAAAAACATAATCAACCAAAAAGTAGTCTTAAAAATTTTCAGGAACACTTTAATGTCGGGGATCTTATGAAGTTTTATAAGGCGACATACACGACACTCTTTTTATCCAAATACCTAGGTATACTATGTAAACATTATAGGCACCTTGGATACCTATATGTTAAGACTATACTAATAAAAACAAAATTCACAAAATTTTAATTTTTATGATACACTGTCACATCCGGAAACGGAAGAAGCAAAAAAAAGAAGAAAAAAAACAAAAAAAAATACGCGCGCGAAAAAAAGGAGCTTTTCAAAGCTTCCTATATATGTATACCACCCACAATAATCGCCATTATAATCTAAGCTTTTCTTCACAAAGGACAAATCAACAACACCCGTCGGCGAATTCACTTATCACAAAGTCTTTCTTTCTTCTCAACTCCACGACATGAGAGTCTTTACTATGTATATACCCACAGAACAATGGGAAAAGAAAAATATCTATAACAGCGCTCTGTGCTGAACGAACGCTTTATTACAGCACTGCTCCTACAACACCGGCTTACAAAACGCAACTGAACTAAAAGCCCGAGAAAGTGCGGCGTTCGGGAGAATCCACTGAACCGAAGAAAGCAAGCAAGCAATAATAAAACCGTTCCGCACAAATTATAAAATGGGTCCGTCCGCCCGCTCAGACGCTCTCAATGTGACACTATAGCCGCGCCGCGTACCGCACACAGATTCAACATTCAAAGGAAACTGTGATCCAAGCTTGAAGAACATCGACAAGCCAAGCTAAATTCTATCTAAACCTGATCTGGTTAACTTAGAAGATGCAACCAAAAACCACTGCTCCTTAGTTAGTATAGATACTCCGCGATGATTTTTCATCCAACAGAAGCTTCCCTGTGGTCACTTCACTATACACAGAGCAGCAACTATAGCTAGATGCCTTATGGGGGCTAGCCAAGCCATGGAACTCATTTCTCTCTGTTTGACATATAAAATTTCAAATTCTATATATATATATATATATGTATGATTGTATGTGAAGGGGCTCCACACGTCCAACTCCAACTCCAATCCATCCATACCACAAGCCCAGATTTCAATGGTATGATTATGACTAAAAAAAAAAAAAAAACCGTGTCTATCTATACCCCAACAAGCAACCAGTAGTAACAGTTCTCCCATCTGGAGGGGGGCACGTAGAGTTCCGGTGGCAGGCAATAGATTGCAGGTTTTTTTTTTTTTAACCAGTAAAACAATAAAAATACCGCACCAGTGGGAGGTAAGCAATCATATGCCCCCCATTCCACACTTCCAATCTGAGCTTAGTTGCCTTAATGAGGTGGGGTCTTGAACAAAGTCATCCAATTGGATTGCTGTAAGTTCCTAATGCTCTTTCTTTGGGGCAGCAACTGTCTGGATGTTTTTTTAGTAGTCCATATGTACATCTCGCACATTGATTTGCATATCATCCATCTGTTACGAGATTGGGGTTGGGGAGTTCGAGTCAGTCGAGAGAATATGAGAGAATCTGAATTTTTGTTAATGCATTGGTATATGTATTTCGCTCACCAGAGAGAAATTGAGCCGATCTTGTTGTTTATGATGATGTTGAGTTTTTCCAACATCGCGCAGCAGCATGCGGCGAAAATGTAAATTCGCTGTTGAAGAGCATTGATAAAATTTTATTAAAATGGCGGCAACAGTTGTGTTCTTCTAGATGTACGAATCAAGATGAAGATGGTCCTAGGTACTTTTTGAATAATTTTTAATAGTTTTATTGTAACTGTTTATAATTAGTACCAACATTTTATACTGAGGAACTTTTAGAAAAAGATACGAAATTATAGATCTTGTATAAAATAATTGGGTTTTTTATTCGGTTACCCACAAAAAAGTGAAACAAAAATAAAATGAAAAAAAATATAGGACTTTTGGCCGGTTTTACAGCCAAGGCTTAAGGCACAGCGATGGCTTAGGCCAAGGCTTAGTAAATATTTCGATTTCACACTCAAGGCTTAAGTGATATCACTGGCTTAAGGCAAGCTTAACTTAAGCCCGTCATCTCGAAGGCTTAAGCCTCAGATTTTGCTGTGAAAAACATAAGAAATTATTGGTAAATATATATTTTGCCTAAATATTATAATTTCTGTTATTAAAATTATACTTTAAAACTAAATTGAAAAAATAGTTATATAGTTAGCAGTTTTGAGTACTCTCTGGCAGCTAGTGTCAGCATTCCATTTGACGTTTTAGGAAGAAATCAAAAAGTTTAAGACAAAAATGGGTTATTTATCTGCTGCAGAGAATATAAGCAACGCGAAGGCACCCGTAACATTGCGAGAAATAGGATGACATTGATTTTTATGCCTAATCTACAATGCATGGTAAAACCACGTCGTCGAAACGATATCGTTTGCTGAAGAATGCATATATATACATGAAATACGTTTATTGATGGAAAAGTACACAAAATTTTGAAATCTTTTAAGAGTACTAGTTACTATAATTGGCACTAAATAGAACGTACTAAGCAAGTATATATCTAATCACTTAAATTTATACTAATGTATGAATTTTCATTAAAACTGAAGAGTTGAATGTAACTAAATTACAGAAATTACAAAAATACAAAATTGCAAAGTTACGAAGTTGTAAAGTTTTTAAAGTTTTTAAAGTTTTTAAAGTTTTGAAGTTTGTGGTTTCAAAAGGGGATAAGAAGGTATTAAGAGAGAATGGAAGATACAAAAGCAATGATGGAGACAACTAGGCTAGATGAGATTTAATAAGTGTCCTGAATGCACCGACAGTACTCGCAGATCTAATATTGGACGGTAAGGCGTTCCATAAACGAATGGTATAGACCAGATAAGAATTTTCTATAATAGATTTCCGAAAATGAGGTATCACAAGGTGTTGATTTCTTACAGACGTTGTAAATTCGAAAAAATACTCTCAGATAATCAAGTTTCCCTGACTTTAGGAGATTATATAAAAGTATTAGCGCATTTTGGTTGATATAATCATTCAAAGAGCAACCCAGTACTCGGGGTCGTACATAGATGTGAGACATGGTCGAATCTACGAAGCCCAAAAATGAAACGAACACAATCGTTAAATGCCACATCTACCTACCTTGCGGTGACAGACACTATCTAGTTTGGGAAAAATGATCCTACCATAGGTAAAATAAGGGAAGATCAGTGTCTTGACAAGTTTTAGCTTAAGCTCAGTTGATAGATTATTGGCTAAAAGCCAGAGTCTTCGCAAGCCACTATAAACTTTTCCCAGCATAGAGCTGATATAGTCGCAGCAATTCATTTTCGCATTCATCACAATTCCCAGGTTAAGTACTTTCTTTGAAACGGGTATCGTAAATTCGTTTAACTCTACTGTGGGAAAATCAATTAAATCTCGATTATTACAGCTGCAATAAAAAAAATATACATTGCGACTTAACTGTATTTTAGACTAGTTTATTATGTTCGGCCCACGTACTTATTCGGGATAGGTCTTCGTTTAGTCGGGCCACGCAATTCTCAAGAAGACCGATTGGTCTGCTAATCTACAGTTGCACGTCGTCAGCGTACATATGAATCATTACATCTTTTAGTACGCTTGGAAGATCATTTATATAGGCACTGAAGAGCAATGGGCCAAGGATTGATCCTTGGGGTACTCCACATGTTATTGGTAAAGAGGATGAGAATCATTTATTTTTACACGCTGGCTGCGCCCCAACAAGAAATTGCGTATCATAGAGATGGCTGACGTACTAAAGCAAAAACTGGTCGACAGCTTCTAAAGCAGAATAATGTGGTCGACACTATCAAATGCCTTAGAGAAGTCGAGAAGAACGAGGGCAGTGTAGTCTTCACGTTCCATAGCACGTCTAATATCAGTAGAAACTTTTAAGACTGCGGTCTCACAGCTATGTGAGGAGCGAAATCCAGACTGTCAGCATGACAAAAGATTATTACTACCGATGTATTTATTCAAGCATCTGACCGTACATAAGCTTTTCCAATACTTTTGATAAAAAGCACAGCAGACTAATTGGACGAAAGTCGGATGGTTGTGTTGGAGAATGGTTTTTTGGAATTGCAAGTACTGTGGCGATTTTCCAGCTGCTGGGGAAACACGACGATGTTATGGATGAATTAATGACATGTAGGGCATATTTGCTGATTACTGGTAATAATAGTTTAAAGAAACTGGGTGATTGATTGTCTGGTCCTGTGGCGTCGGATTTTATGGAGCATATCGCTTGAATAAGCTCATCGAAGCAGACCCCGCAGAAAGAAAAGGGATCAGATATATTTGGATGTAAAGCACTGTTGTTTCGTCCTAATGATAAAATTTCCTCGCTATGAGCATAAGAATTGTATTACAGCTGATGGAGGTGAAGTACGCATTTAATTCATCCGGGTTAGAGCTGCAGCTAATTTGGTCCTTGCCACATACTTCTGCCACTTTCAGGTTTTGCCAAAGAACCTTTGGTCGAAGATTGGTGTTAAGTTTCGTCTTATAGTATCGTATAGTAGTAGTATAGTAAGTAGTAGTAAGCTGCCAAATTAAACAGCTATTGACCTGTCAGTTATCACATAAATGTAATTGCTTTCTCGATTTCATTGCAGAATTACATCGAAGGAAGTATTTTGTCTCAATAATTTATACTATAAGATTGTAGCAAACTAGAAAAGTTATGTAGAGTGCAATCTGATAAGCAAATTACTATAAAACTTTGTTTTTAATACTGAAAGTGCAAGCTACAGTTTACAGCTGTTTTGCTCTAAATTCCCCTACATGGTTCCAAATTATGCTGAATACACCTGAGGTATTACTACATCGTTTTTGCTGATTAACTACTGCACATAAGCTCGTGCTCATGTCGTCAAATGAATGAAAGAGAAGAAATATTTTTGCAAGTAGGCAAACTAAGCCCAACCTTCTAGATGTGTAAATTTGTAACTCATCTGCATAGAGATGAAAATTACAATGATTAATAACACTGACTAAATCATTAATGAATAAGGAAAAAAGTAAGGGACCAAGAATGGACCCCTGCGGTACACCAGCTTTTATTGGAAGAAATCTAGAGAAAGAGTTACCACACCGAACTTGTTGATAGCGGTCATATAAATAGGATGCAATTAAGTTACCTGCCGATACAGAAAAATAATAATAGGAAAGCAGTTTTATCAGTAAGAGCTGATGATTGACTAAATCGAATGCTTTAGTAAAATCAAGAAGAACTAAATACGTAACCTCATCCTCATTAATAGCAGCACGAATATCATCACTTATCTTGAGCAAAGCAGTTGTACAACTATGTTTAGGTCTAAACCCTGACTGATAACAACAAAACAAGTTATTATGAAGTAAATATTCTCGTATTTGAAAATCAAGTAAGTTCTCAAATATTTTTGATAAGTATGGCAATATGGAAATATGCCTATAATCATTGATATTGGGACGTGTGCATTTGGATATTGGAGTTACTGTGGCATATTTCCAACACATGGGAAAAACAGATTGCATTATTGCACTATTAAAAATTTGCGTAAGATGTGGCAAGACTGCTGGTCGAAGAAGTTTAATAAATTTTGGGTGAACATCACCAAAACCAGGAGCATTTGATTTAACCCTATAGATCATCTCATCCACCTCACCAACTGTAACCGGTCTAAAAGTAAAGGTTCTCCCATTGTTGGAAGATAAAAAGGTACCCATATGCACATCAGTGGAAGTATGATCAGAAATTACAGATGCAGACAAAAATATGCGATTAAGTTCATTTGGATCTTCGTTCACATCAAGATTTGAAGCGCGACTGACGCCAAGAGATCGAAAATTTCGCCATAATATTCCTGGGGGCAATTCACTATTAAATTTGGATCGATAGTAACATGTCGTGGAGTTTCTGATTTTAGTAGTTACATTGTTCCGCAACCTTCTATAATCCTCCCATGTATCACGAGTTCTGAAACGCTTCCAACGTCGATAAGATTCATTTCTTTGGCTAATCAAATCATTAATGCGTACAGTAAACCAGGGACAACTAGTGTTAAATATTTTAGCTTCTTTAATAGGAACAAATCTTCGAAAAAGATCCAAAATAAAATACTGAAACATTTCAACCTTGTTATCAATAGAACTCTCATTATGAATTTGATCCCAATTTAAATTATCGGCTGCATTCAAGAGAGACTCAAGTTGTATATTATCAAAATCTCGATAAAAAAAAATAAGTTCTGGGCTTAAGCCACACCCGTGGCTTAGCTAAGATCTGGCTTAAGCCTGGACTGTGAAACCGGCCATTAATGGCTCATATCCCGTTTTATTCTACAATATTTATTATACCTACTATATGTATATTAATCGATTGACCATTTTAAGTCATTGAAATGTGAGATGAATATTTTGGTAACTTCTATCAAATATATTTTACAAAAGTTCTAAAAATCCGGAAAAACGTAATTTTACAATTAATTATTGGGCATTGTAAACGGATAAAAAAAATGGACTAATCACTCTTGCCTACTCCCTACACGCATCTTTCTTACATTCCAAATTTGATGAGTGTTTCAGAGCCTTTTTCGTAAGGGTTGATGATGACAATTCGCTCATTTTGGTCAGAAATGAAAATTTTTCATTGAAATTGTCGTACGCCTTCTTCCTTTTTTTCTAATTCGGATACGAGTCTATCAATGATGACGAGAAATGTATTGACCCTGAAAGTATCACTCGCGGTCATACTCATCTTTTCATCGGGTGTTTCATCAGCAATTTTTTTTCTTTTCGGTTGTCTTTTTCCCAGGTCTTTTGTGTACTGCTTCGACGCATTTAATTCCATTGCCATTTCTTCGAAATACTTGAAGTTTTCTCATTGATCTACAAAAAACTTTCGAAGAGATTCATAAAGATCGGCTAAAGTGATCAAATCTACTGTAGAAGCCTGGATTTGAACATTCACTATGTTTATTCTTTCCAAAAAAACATTCCACACAACAACCATTAACGCCGTTTCTAGTTTTTTTTTTAATTTTGGAAGAATTCCCGTTGCTTCGTTTCGTGTGACAGGCTTTTCGGTGCAATCATTCCTGATTGTTTCCAAAGCTTTAAGGACTTCGTGCCACGAATCTCTCAAACTTCTGCAAGCATCCCCTCTAGCTGACCAACGTGTGAGGTTTACTCTCTTGATTGTTTTGCCATCTCCGACTTCAGTCATCAATATCTTCCAGCGTTTGGTCGAACTTGAAAAAAAACTTTTATTTCTTGGAGCAACATCAAGAATCGACAAGCTTCTGTGCAAGATTCAGCAGTCGCAGTTGCCACTAAAATTAAAGACTGGGCAGAGCAAGGAACGAAAAAAGCAAACGGTGCTTGACTTTGAATTTTAGCCTGTAAGCCATTATATATGCCAGACATATTTGCGGCATTGTCATACGATTGTCCACAGCAGTCTTCAATATTCAAACCCAAGGTTTTTAGTTCCGAAGTAATAGCAGCAAACATTTCTACAGCTTTATGTCCGACTGAGAGCAAGAACTTGAGGAATCTTTCACAGGGTTCTCGTGTTTCTAAAACATATCGAATCACGAAGGTGAGCTGGTCTACATGTGCTATATCCGGTGTTGAATCGATGATTAAAGAAAACTATTTCGCCCTTCTTATCTCGTCTCCAATTTGCCGCCCCAAAAATCTGCCGCCCTTATAGGCTCCAGCCTACTTAGCCTGCTGGTATATCCGCCACTGTACCTACCTACATATCTTTTGACCCGCGCACATCTTTTTTTCTTAATTATCCATACGAAGAAGCTCTCTATAGTGTAAGTCCCTGACTGAAAAATTCTAAATGAGGCCACCAAATGATTTTGCGATTTAATAGCTAAGAAAGCACCTCCTTTCAGAAGTCAAAAGAGACACAGGGTAATATAGTCTGCTTTGGTCGGGATTCTTCTTAGATAGTGATTTCTTTCAGGGAAAGGAAAATATCTACCAAGCAAATATAAGACTTCTTGTGACATAAGTATGAGTGGGAAAAGTAGGAAGTAAACATAAGCATCTTTGAGTAGAAGGTCTTAGGCCCAATCTACATTGAGACCTACACGTTACAAGCTTCAACATACAAATTACAGTTTGCGCATAAATGGCATACCGTACAAACTGCTTCATAGAGAGCTTCAAGCTACATGGTGTAGCCTGGATACATGGACTGTCTACGTTAATAAGAATACGCTGAAATAGAGCTTTGTTTAGCTTGCAGTTTGTAGCATGTAGCTCTCGATGTAGATTTGGGTCTTACACTGAATATAGGATGATTACAGGCAAATATTAAACTAACGCTAACTTTATAAAATCTAACAGACCGATAAATATGATTTTGGCACTTTTTTTTTATAGATGAAATCATAGGTCAGTTTGTCATTCCGTTTGTAACGCATACAAATAATGCTGCTAGAGCTAAATGGATTCAACACCAACGCATAATATTAAAAGTTATATTGATTTTTGTATGTTCGTGCTAACTCGAAAACGCGTACACTTAGAGAGCTGAAATTTTGTACACGGACTCAAAAAAAAAAAGTAAAATTAAGTTTGAAAATGAAACAAATCGGGCAACTCTTTCTTCAGAATATGAAATCCTATGACATTGGCTATAATCCTTTTCACTGTCCGACGAATCATTTCAGAAATATATGCGAAAAACCACTCCAACATTCAAACTTGCACAGCGAGGTGACCATACGAAATTACGTATTTCGCTGGGGTATCATAAGGATTGGCTTTAGAGCAATGCTAGCTTTTTTTCTTGTTGTATTTCCATATTGTTCATAATCATTTGGCATTGGTCTCTATTATCTCCCTTTTTTATATTCTCGTCAATAATAAATTCTTCTGCGGCTCCGAAAATATTTACCTTTAAGCATAGATGGCACAAGAGCTAGATGTCGCATTCAATATCAAAAAAAGTATACAAAATTTATATGGCTGGGTGGTCCATTCCGGAATGGACCACAACATTTGAACTGATGCGTACGTCGAGTGATTCATATTTTTTCGTATCTGAAGTGTTGAGGAGGTCGATCAAACGAATACAAAACTGCTGTTAAAAAAACATTTGCTCTCGGCATACTCTAAACCGTGTTGTGGCCCATTCCAGAATGCACTACCCATTTCACAATTTGTATACTCTGCTCTAGTATGCCATGCGACATCTAGTTCTTGTGCCATCTATGCTTTAAGTTAGAACGCCATTTATGAATTTAAATATATACATAGGCACTATTGTTGCATAATAACTGTAAAATAGCTTTTAAATTTATTTTAGTACTTTAAGAAGAACTAGAATATAAACGGCTTAAATTTTACTTGCAGGGGATATAATAATTAAAAGCTTATTTTTAAAAATTAAAAATTGTTTAATTATTTGCATAAAGTATTGCAGCTACATCGAAAATATATTAAGATGTCTTTAAAAAATTATTCAATCCTTGGGGCCGGACACTGTGTAACATGGAGAATTGGGGGATTTGAGAAATAAGTTGCTTTTATAGTTCTCCACTTGGAATTTGTTTTGAGAATTCCCGAATTCTCTATTCCACTTGTTAATTGTTCGATGTTTTACAAGTATGGAAAAGTAAGAGAAAAAATGTTCAACTGACAGAGTATTGTTTGTTTTTGTTGTGTTTTTAAATTAAATGAAGGATTCACCGCATATCCTGGCTATATTTTTTTATTGTTTTTTTATACAAGAGGACAGGAGATTCCATTCCAAGCACGGATGCCATGGTATCCCATTGTGCTGTCTTGCTATATATGTCTGTTCGATTGTCTCAGGCTCTCCTTTTAGGCAGGCCAAACACTCAGGGCTATCAACAACTTCCATCCTTGTTAGATGAGCGTGAAGTGAGCTGTGGCCGGTGATGATGTCAACCGCAGTTCTACATTGTTTCCTTTCGAGCCCCATGAGAAAATCAGAGATATTCCTAATGGGCCATCAAGAAGTAGTTTTGTGCAAGTACTCCGGTTCTTCCATATCTGCTGATGCTTCCTATGAACATCCGCTTTAATGATAGATTCGATACTCGAGGTGACAACACCTATTGCCGGTCCCGGTCCGAGGAATGGAGAATCAGAGCCAGCCCTAGCTAAAAGGTCAACTCATTCGCCATGATCCCTAGGTGACCAGGAACCCACAGAAGAGACGCCTTGTTGTGGATACACAACTTATCCACAGACGACCTGCAATCCGCCAGTAACTTAGATGTTATCCGAGGGCAACTCCGAGCCATCAAGGCCGCCTGACTATTCGAAAGGATAGCAATGTCGTTACCCTTGATTTGCATATCAAGGGCTACTTCGCTGTCATTGAGATGGTGAAGACTTCAGCCTGGAAAACAGTGGTGTGCTTTCAAACGAGTACTCCATCCTAATGTCAGGTTCAGGAAAGAAGACACCCGCCCCAGCTCCCTGATTATTAAGAGAGTTTTCAGTGAAAATTTGTATAGCGAACTGGGGAAGGTTCGATAAGGCATTTCCATCAGTCCACGATTCCCTTACAGGAAAGCTCACAGAGAAGCGATGCCCAAAACGAAGCTCAACTGCCAACAGATCACATGGCATACTGGCCAGAGGGTTTTCCAAGTCCAGCCCATACGCCAGAAAGCAATGAGAAGGGCTATATATACAAAAACAAATTATGAAAATCCTTTCAATAGTTATATGGATTTTGGTGACTCAAGATACCGGGCTAAAAATTTTAAATCACCCGAAAATGGTCAATTTGGTCTCTCTTCCAGTACAAAAGAAATGCTATAAAAATTTTAAATATCCACGTTAAATCTTGTATGTAGTATGAAATCGCATCTACATTTTGTTTCCTAATTAGATATGTAATTAGTTTCTGAGTCCGTTAAATAGGTTTCGGAGATAACTACAAAAGAAGTGAATCAGTTCCTTTTAAGGTTAAAAAATGGCCGTTTTTTAGTACAAAAACTGGCATATTTTCAAGTTAATAAAAACTCCCTCAAAAACTATCCTACTAAGAAAAAAATTTCAATTTGTCTCGAGCTAATAGAGGGAGCGTAATACATTCAATCTTATTCCAAACTATTCGATACAAAATGATTCTGAATTATATCTTAATCCAGAAATATTTGATCCAGAAATATTATCACGAGAATAATGTATAAAAATCAGCATCCGGAAGTGAATTGGTTTGAGGATTGGAAAAATACAAGCTCGCGTAGGATTAGTGACTTTACTTAAGAATTTTAAAAATGGCGTTTGTGTTGGTACCAATGAAATTTTACAATAAATATTTTCTGCATGTATCAGAATCTGGAATTGATTTGAAAGTTGAGAAAATATATAGTACAACTTAACGAACTTAACGAATTATTAAAAGAAAAAAAAAATTAATTATAATAAATTGCGAAATATTCGCATAAAAATTCAACAATTTTGTTGAATTTCCTTCCCATTCAATTAAATCGTGTTACATCGGTAAAGCAGTTTGATTCTGTGCAGAAAAAATTTCCTTATTAATTTCCCAAAACCTCAATTTCAAAATGGTTTCAAAAATGTCTTTCCCCTGCAGACCATGCATGTTCACGTATTATAATTGCCGCTATTTGAATATAACGGCACAATATGGCACCAGATTAGAAGTGGCAAGCAAGGCAATAATAAAAAAAAAAAAAAGCGAAGAGCGAAGTTTGGTGTCTCTTCCTCCTGTAGTGTGTATCCTGTGCTTATTTCATCAGTTCAGGTCAGGTCAGTACGACGAAAGTAGACGATTTTTTCTCCCGGGGGAGAGCATGGCTTAAATTATTGTTTTAATTTGGTGTTTTTCATCTTTTTAATTAATTTAATTTTGAATAAGTGGTGAAGTGTTGTTTTTTATTTTGTTTGATAAGTGCAGCCATGAACTGAAAAGTGTGAAAAACTATCTTGAAGTGAGTGAAAAAATGATCGCGGAAAATAGAACAAAGAAAATTTCAAGGTTAGTGTAATTCTTTATTTTTTCGGCTTGTGTTTCATACATACATACATGTATATGTATGGGGAAGTAGAGTAGATGTAGATATCACTTGTTGCGGTGACAAATTGGTGATAAATTGATGCCGCGAAAATCGGCATTCAAAATTTATTTCGCTTCCATTTCGTATTTTGTATGCCTTTTTGGTTAATTATTCTAATGAAGTGTATATTTATGTAGGTAAAAGAATTATTATTTATTACGTGATTTGGTCACCATATTTTATAGCGCAATAATTCTGATTACGTTAATTAAAGTCAATAATTCCTTACTAGAACAAAGGAAAAGATAAAAAAACTAGAATTTGGGGAAATTACTTACACGGGAAAAATTATTTTATTTCATGAGGAGGAAAATACAGTTATGGGAAATATTTCCGGTGTTGTCAGCATAGTTATTATCGGAATAGAAAACGATGTCATAAGACTTATTTTTGCTAGCTTTTCCTGTGCTCGATTTATTAGTAGATATATACATACCTACATGAGATCACTTAAGAAAGCCAAATACCTACATAAGAAACGGGAAAAGAAAGTACTAAAAGTGCATCTAGGCATTATTAACCGTACATTTATTTCCGGAGTACTTTTTGTGTAATTTTTAAATTGCAATTAAGAATTTCTTGAAACCAAACTTCCAAGTTTATTTCAAATCAAACAAATTTGAGCATTTGAGTTCATTAAGAAGGAAAAAGATAAAAATAGGCGCATATTATGTACATACATACGTAACCTTGTCATTCCATTTGTAACACTAGAAATAATTATGATAGAGCAAAATGGCGCCCATGCTTAAAATTAAAAGTAATTTTGATTTTTGCATATCCGTCCGCCCTTTCGTCTGCCCATTCGTCTGGACCGTCCGTAGATACTCGTCTGTCAGTCCTCACGATAACTCGAGTACTTAGAGAGCTGAAATTTTTCTCACGACCTTTAAAGAAAATAATAAATTTAAATTCGAAAATGAGACAAATCGGGTAACTCCTTCGTGGAGTTGCCATACAAAAATTTCGTTTTTCACTATATATTTGAATACTGTGTGAGAATGCGTTTAATGTAGAGAGCTAAAAGTCTGTACACGGTGTTTTCATAGAAGTAGTAAAAATTAGTTAAATCGGGCAATACCTTCTTGGTGTTGTCATATAAAAATTTAGGTTTTTTTTTCTATACTGTTAAAACTATCAGTTCTAGATGTTTTTATTGTACTGAAAAATTCTCCTATGAAATTAGTTAAAATCAGTTTTACTCTCCGACAAACCGTTCTATATAGAAATATACACGAAAAACCATTTCAAAAATTAAACTTCTACAGATGGCTGACCATACGAAATTATATTCGGGCATTCATCTAGGCTAGGGTATCATAAGAATTGATCTTAGACCAATGCTAATTTTATTATTATTTTTGATTAAACGTGTAAATGCCAATTAACACAATTTTCCACGCTCCACCTATTATTATGTTTTAAAGTACATACACATTATCTTAAAATTTCAGGAAGGAAGAAGGACTCTCATTAGTATAATAAGAGAGTCATTATTAATTTGCCCAATTTCTCTGCATTAAAAAAAAAATTTTATTAACTCTCTCGTTAAATTAAAAACAATTCACCCTCACATTAGTGCAAATAATTTTCATCTTAAGCCGATTAAAAAAACTCTCTGTACCGCAAAGACCACCTACCTTTATATGCTATGGCAGCTTAAGCTCATGTACATATGTTATAGGCTATAATCAGATATTTTGATTAGAATTATTCATTTAAAAAAAAAAAAAAAAAAAAACATTTCTATTCGATACACCTTCAACTAAGCTTAATTAGAATAATTTAGTTCGGCACGCATGGTTGCAATTCAAAAACCGTCGTGTCGTTAACATAATTTCATAATTTCTGAATCAACACGTAACCGCACATCAGATATATGTAGAAGCGCTTGCGGTAGCGTAAGGTATTAATTGGCCCAAAATTGTTAGCCATTTTCTAAAGCGCCATGATTTCTCGTGTACACTAATTAAGTACTTCGCGCTCATATCCATATGTACATACATTAGAGCCGGGTCAAAAATTTTTTAGTTGCTTAATTGAAAATAAAAACAACAAAAGGAGGCGAGAAATTTGTGGCCCGACTTTGGTTGAACTGAAAATGGATTCAGTATAAAGCACCAACCACATATACAAGGTACATTCAATTTCCGTGGTGCACCTATAGTGGCTACATAGATCCGGAGGTGATTATTGCCTCTCTCTCTCTCTCTCTCTCTCTCTGAATAGAATAATAATTTCAGACTGGTTAATATAAGAGGTGAGAAAATTGATGCTATCTACAGTAATTGCTTAGCCATTGCTATACCTCCTGTCCCTGGTACATCCTCTGTCTCTCGCCTGGTCAAGTTAGTTACACCAATTATGTAAATTTACTTTAAACATTTCACTGACCATTAAGTGACGTAATTGGTTAAGAGCTGATTTCCATTATTCGATTGTTTAATAATCATTTAATTTTCAAAATAATTTTCTACGGACCAAAGTGGATTGATGATGATGGTGCCACATCTTTAGGTATACATTCAAATATGCGTGCGCACGCAGCTTGTTATTAACACAATGTCGATGGAATATCGATGATGAGAGAATGTTTAGAGAAAAACGATGGTAGATGATGGGCTCTTTATTATTTGGTTTTGTAGCAAGTTATATGTATGTACTTAGATGCTGGTTGCTGTTGCTGCAGTGCTTCTGCCGAGTCTATGTTGAGTTTAATACTAACTGACCAAAGCACTAACTCAATGGCCTGATGATGGCAAAAGATATTTTAACGTGCCTTACTACTTTATACCAAACATAACACAGACGGGCTCCAATTGCACTTTTCTTGGCTTGCTAAGTATAATATGTTGGAACTTCGTTCATGTTCGTCTTGTCGCATTTTAACACGTTCTGGTATTTCAAAAATGTATCTTCGAGCATCAGATAAATTGGACAAGATGAAGGAACGATGATTACGGTACGAAGAGTTTTATTGATTGAATATTTGAAAATGTTGAGGTAATAAAGGTAAAAAGGAACTAAAGAATAGTATTTTTCATTGGAGATCCAGAGATCTTCTCTCTGCACTTACACTTCAAAAACGGCAACATCAATTAAAGAAATGGTTGGAAAAAATTCACAGGAATCTTCACAATTAATAAAAAATCATGGCAAGAAGAATGAAGATTTAGGGGGTATTCTAGTCTAGAAATTCGAAAAAATCGATTTTTTTTTGTTTTCATATTTTCAAAGTTTAACTATTCTCTTGAATATAATATGCCTACAAGAGGATTTTTCAAATTTCTATCTTTATATATAGTGTTCACTTGCATCCAGCTGCTAACAGTTGAATTCTAACTTCCAAACCACGTGGACGTATGGACTTTAAGGGGTAACGCCTCTGTAACGGCTAAAAAAAAAGGTTTTTTCACGAATTTTTTTATCGTCAAATTAAAGGTGTTTGAAAAAAACCTTTTAAGGGTATTATCGGGCATACATTGAATTTTATTGATAAATTTTTGACAGCGAAAAAAAAACAAAATGGTGGGTCTACAGCCATCTTCCCGGGACATGTTTCGGAGCAAGTTTGACGCGCTTGGTGGCGACCTCCATTTTCAAAGGAAAAAAAAAACAATTTCTCGCACGGGACCTTCTTTTTTCTTATTCTAGAGGGTTTAAACTATTTTTTAAGCCAATAAAAAAAACGATTTTTCAAAAAATTTACGAATCGAAACTGCCTTTTTCAAGACGATGCCCACGATTTCTCAAGTTCTACTGGACCGATTAACTTCAAATATTTTTGAGAGTCTTCTTTATAGACTTTTCTATGTCCGGAACTAGCCGCATACCAAAATTTCAATTTTTACTATTTTTAAAAAATTCGAAAAAGTCAAAAAAGTGGTACAAAAATTGTTTTTTTTTAGACAGCGGCCATTTTGTGAAAAAAATTTTTTTCAACTTTTCCCTAGTTCCGGACATAGCGACATTACTCTAGACTAATAATCTTTTTTTTCGGGTTGCTAGGCTGGTTGGAATCGTGGGCATGATCACGCGCCAATTTTTTGAAGCCCCCCACTTCATCAGCTGCTAATTTTTTGAATTTTTAACTTTTTTTAATTTTTTCTATATTCTTGCAATGTTAATAAATAACTCATAAAAAAATGGATAGAAAAATATTGATTGCCTTTTTTTTACGGCACTTCAAAAATCACCTAAAATTCGGGCCTCTAGACTAAAATACCCCTTTAAAAAAAATGACAAACAGGTCCTAAGCTTCGGATTTACCTACGCAAAATAAACACTCTCTAAAGATTGAAAAGTCCTCTAAGATATTTCCCCATTTGCAACTATCAACTACGTGTAAGCTTTGTTCAAGATCTATGATCCGCAGTGATATTCAAATTTGATTTTGTTTTGTTTAAGCTGTTAGCCAATAACGGTTTCAATGCCATAAATGAAATCGAACCTTTTAAAGATTACTTTGACAATATTCTTCAAGAAAACACACTTCTTCTCCACATCTACATCTAACAACATCATTTAGAGTAAGTCCTGCAAAACTGCTTCCCAATTAATGATTTTTTTTTGCTTTAAACTTCTTCTACTCCCCTTTCCGCCCCCCCCCCCCCCATTTAAAATTGTCTCTTAAATGCGGCACCTTTTAATACAACGCCAAATTTAAGGTTCACATTAATTCAAATTTTATTCCATCCTACATTGGCGCCTTCATCATCTTAAAAGAAATTCCTTAAAGGGCAGCAGAAACAATTGAAACAATTGAGAATTACATTGGACAAAAGAGGTCAAAATTAGCCCGCTCCATGTATTGACCGCAAGAATGTGGCGACGCGCGAGCCACCGTAAAAAAAACTCTAAAACCGCCGTTGAATGTATGTATATAGCCTTAGTAGCCTGCCTACAATCGGCGGCGACGACGACGCCTGGAACGCTCAACCGCAATTTATTTAAATTTCCATTTGAAAGTTTGACATACGAGCGGTATTCGACAGATTACAAAACATTTTAAAAGTCAGTCTCCCTCTGATTCTGGACAGTAGTAAGAAGACCAGAAGTATAGTGACCACCAACTGGTCATTTGAATGGATCGCACAACTGGGGGCTCCTTGGACAGTCAACTGGCTGCTATGGTTCATTAAGTCAGCAATTATCATTCGTCCGCTACTATTAACTACATAGGATGAGACCAGAGGTTTTTTTGATAATTTTTTGTTAATTCGTCCAAATTTCTATACAAACAATCATTGCCGAATGTTCATATGTATACACATACCTGGGTTCCAGGGTAAATGCGGCGTAATGATTTTGCAGTGCATTTTGATAAACTGTTGCTAGTATAGGAATCGGTACAAACCCGTTCTGATAGTGATATGCCCTTAGTGCATCTGTAAGGGAACAGAATGCGGCTTAAGATCAAACAAATTTTGCTTAATTGGACAGTTTAACAATAAAACATAAGGTCCAGGCTCCCCAGATACCCTGCTACCCGATCCCCGCTTCCATATTGTCGATTGAGGTACTGTTGCTGCACTCACTTAGCAATCTGCTTGCGAGCATGCTAATTCTTTTGGAAATTCCTTCTTGGAAGGGAAGAAGACGTGGACTTATGGTCGTCTTTTTATTATTTTTTTGTCTACATCAATTTGCTCCTTCCTTTGTTGTCCACTGTTGCAGATAAAGCGGCGATGATGTGCGAAGATGGAAGTGTCATCATTACAAGTACTTTGAGATGGGAAATTTTAAGGAAGTAATTAAAGGCACAATTGAAGGTATTTGAATAGTTAACGCTTACTGCTCAGTTGCACGGGCTCATTGCGTTACGGTAGATTAGACGACCACAAAAGACGATGATGCTCAGTGATGATTACCGATTGTGGGAAGCTGATTTTGCTTCTGTTCCTGCTGGTGTTGGCTCTGATGCTGTTGTTGTTGTTGTTGTTATTGTTGTTGTTACTATTGTTACTTTTGCTACTATGCATTACTGCTGCTGCTGCTGCCCAGTATGGTATGTGCTATGATATGACGGGTTTTTGCTCTGTGATTCATTGGTTAATTTATTTTAGCTAAGAAGCAAGAAGCCGATCATGGGAAATCTTCGGGCGGAGGATGAAGCGCCGAAGTGATGCAGTTGAAATTAAAATCTTGTTCTGGTGTGAAACGGTCTCTTAAGATTACAATTGTGTACTGGCTACCGTGAATATGGAAACATTTCTCAGTTCGATGGAATTAGCAATCATTCATATTAGATACTAATTGTCTTTGCGGCTCAGAACCGCAGGTGATAAAGTGCTTTTCGTTTTGTTTACCGAATAATAGTAAAACGCTAATTCCATTTCTTCCGTTCACAAAGTGTTCCGCACAGCGCACAATTAGGCGCTACAAACTATACCCATTAACTTTGAGCTGCTGCTTACCAATGATTTCTTCTTTTGGTTTTCATGTTTTTTTTCGTATTCTATTTTACTAGGTACTTGCTCCTCCAGAAACAATTCATTTTGTTGATGAAAAGCTGGATGAAAGGTTTCAAGTTGTTCTTTGATGTCCACGAGAAATATTTAACCTTAATTTTAGGATTTTTTTTCTTTTTCTGTTGTTGGGGCAGGATTGCAGAATTTGATCTACTTTTGAATAAGAGTGCTATGGTGAAAGGCTCCAAATATAAATATCTCTTGATGCTTAGTTGTATATTTTGGAAGGAAATCTTGTTAGGTTTTTTTATTCATCTACATACTTGCTGATGTTGTTGGATGTTATACTCTATAAAAGTTTATAGCATACCGAATGTAACTTCTTGAGGTGAGGTATAACATTTCACAATAGCACGTTTATGAGCTGGCGAAGATCAAAATTATAAGATTTTACCACCTACTACCCCTGTATATGAAGTGGACTCATCTAAGAATACGATTCCTAAATGAATATATCTTTCCAATCTATTGCACCAGCATAAACAGAGAAAGTGACTACCCCTTATAGAAAAAATATTGGTTGACGACTAAGATGGCAACACCAAGTAATGGGAAAGGCATTCTGTCAGTACTTCCACCTTTATTCATTTTGATTTTTACACAAACCATTCGCCAGGCTGATTTTACCATTTATATGCTCCTAAATAGCTAATTCGGTGATTCATGATTAGTGCTATAAGCAAAGAGATTCACCACAACCTCAAGAGAAAAAACATAAATATTTCTCCTTAGAAAATAGGAGCTCAGGGTAATCAAAGGCTTTTTCTCTAAAGTATTAATCTTAACAAACTTGACAAACCCGCGATAGCGCTTAATGTCGTTTCTATTTCTCTGTACCTTAGATCATGGAATATCTGCGTGGTAATCGTGAAGAAGATGCTAGTTCAGCTGGAGCTAGCTTTCACATCGCCTATCGAAATATCGAATCCCAGGAGTCTGAACCTGGGAGCAATTTATAATAAATAGGGATCAATAATATAAAACTGAGCTAAACAAATTCCAAAGAATGGGCACCGAGGTCATATGATACTGGGACACTATATCTACAATTCTTATGAATTTGGAGACACTCACTAACCAATAGTAGCCAATCGCATACTTCTGATGTAGATCAGGAAGAAGAGCTGAAGAATATAAAACATAACAGCAAGTTGGTATATTTGAATATAAATCGAAATAGAATTCTGGCGCACTTCCGTTCATTAGACTCGAATCCTCAATCTTCTCTACGTGCACAGTATGAATGTATAGATGAGATGGGATAAAAAGTAACATAGCAACTCATTGATGAATAAAGAGAGAGAGAGAAAATCAATAAAGAGAAAACAAGAACCCAAAGGCACTCCAAGCAATACAGGATGTTTCAAGAAGAAGAATATCAGTTGTCAATATTAACCTGGATTACAGTCCCAATCTTTTTCAATAATTATATTCGTCATTTGTTGTTTTGTGACCTAGACTATCTCAGTGTTGTAGTTTCGATTGTTGCTTTTTGTGAAATTGGAGACTTTACTCTGGACTTTTTCCCTGAGAAATTGTGATAATTTGATTGCATGACGGTCGCGACTGCTGACTGGTGACTTCTTTAAAACTGCCTTCTGTGATAACCACTGTGATATTAGTTATAACGATTTTATCCATTTGACGAAGCTTCCGACGACTTCTCTTCAACCTAAGGACCTGTTGTTCGATGAAGCGTCTGTCTTCAAGTACATTTCAAGCATAGCTGATAGTTTTTCTATTGGTCCGGATGGCGTTCCTTCCACGCTCATAAAACATTGTGCTACGTCCATCGTTTCTGTTTTGTGTTATTTATTTAATTTATCTTTAACCTGTGGTGTTTTTCCTAAACAGTGGAAGCTTTCTTTGATTATTCCTTTTCACAAGAAGGGTAATAAGTGCGACATTTCTAACTACAGACCCGTCGCTTGCTGTATTGGTAAGATATTTGAAGCCATGGTTTGCGATGTTTTGTCGTTCCACTGCTTTACGAAGGGTAAATCTACTACGATTAATTTGTTAGAGTTTACCCATTTCTGCATTTCTGCAATTGAAAGCGGAAAGCAAGTTGATTGCATATTCACGGATTTTAGTAAAGCTTTTGACCGAATCAATCATAAAATCTTTATTCATAAGCTGACTCTTCTTGGTTTTCCTTCTGTTTTTGTCAATTGGCTTCATTCTTATTTATCGGATCGTACGCAGCGAGTTATATTTCGCGAAGCTCTTTCTGACGTAATAGATAATACTTCTGGTGTTCCTCAAGGCAGCCATCTCGGACCACTCCTTTTTATTATTTTCATTAATGACGTATCTCTGATTTTGACTAATTCAAGAATACTTTGCTATGCTGACAATGCCAAAATCTTCCGTATTGTTTCTAATGAAAACGGGTGTGGAATTCTAAATTTGGACTTAGACACCTTTCATAAATGGTGTGCTATTAACTGTCTTCCTCTCAGCATCAACAAATGTACTGCTATGTCCTTTTCTCGTAAAAGGAGGCCATTGAACTTCAGTTATACCTCCGATGGATGCTTATTATCTAGACTTGACAAAACCAAGGACTTGGGTGTCTTCCTTAATACACGTCTTTCGTTTGAGGATCATATTAATACAATCGTTGCCAGGGCTAATGCTACTCTGGGGTTTGTAAAGAGATGGTCAAAGGAGTTTAAAGATCCATTCATAACGAAAGTCCTTTACTGCTCATTCGTTAGACCTATTTTGGAGTATGCCAGTCCGGTCTGGTCTCCTTTTTATGCTGTATACATAAATCGTATTGAGGCTGTGCAGCGGAGATTCGTTCGTTTTGCTCTGCGTGGACTTTATTGGCATAATCCTATATTTTACCTCCATATGTTGATAGGCTTAAACTCTTTCCATTGGATTCTCTTGAAAATAGGCGAAAAGCTTCCAGAATTGTTCTTGCGTTTCAGTGCATACAGGGAGCGACAAATTCTCCTGAGCACTTAAATACTTTCAATATATCTCTTCCTGCGCGCTCCTTGAGGAACCACGACTTCCTCGTCGTTCCTCATCATAGTACGAACTATGGTTTTCACGAGCCGATTTCATCAATGTCTCGTCTCTTTAACAACCAGTTTGATTGCATTGACTTTCATCTTTCAAAAAGTCAATTAAGAGATCAGCTTAGTTAAAGTTACTTTTCATTTTATTATTATTGTTTGTTCACCCTTGGTCATTATCATTGTTTACATATGTATAAGTTTTTTTTTTGTAAACTTAGTAGTCAGATCTTTGATGATGTTCTAAATAAATAAATAAAATAAATAAATGGTGGTCCATAGAGCGGGAGGTGATAGTACTCACCTAGACCAACAAAAAAAATGGTATGGTCGCACCCATATCAACAGTTTCGGAGTTACAGGGTGATTAAGAAATTATGCTAGGTTTTCACAAAGGTTTCCTCAAGAAATAAACCTGTCCGAGTTAGGTTCTTAAGGAAAGGATAATTGGAATCGGCAACCCCTTCTTGGTGTTGCCATACATAGCTTTTTGGTTTTTCATTGTAAATGGCGTTTTTAAAAAAAAATGTAAATTTAAGTTGAAAAATAGGACCAATCGGGCAACTTCTTCGTAAGGTTGATATACAAAATTTTTTAAAAAAAAATTGACAAATTTTATCTTGTAACAAATATATGACAACAAAAATAGAAAACGTCCATTGATAAATTTTATTTCCTGAGGAAAATATAAAACTCATTTTTAATTCAATAGGCGAATTATGTAAAACTCTGGCAAAGAGTTTTGTATAGCTATAAAATAATATAAGTATTTTTTTTTAACAGTTAAAATTGAAATATAAAAAATATGTCTTACAATAACAGTTAGGATTGGATTTATATATTAAAATCGAAACTTTCTTGATTTCAACGTAGTGCTGTACATAGACCCCTTTTGTACCACGCTACTTCCTAGAAAACTTTATGAAAGAGTTTTTTGTTTATTTATTATTATTAAATTTATTGACATAATAAATTCAATACAAATTTCCGTGACTACTTTCTTAACATTCTATTTCCAAAATTAATATATCTTTTTTCTCTTGTTTTTTTTCTTGACATCCCTTCGCCCTGGTTCCTAAGTTTTTCTTTTTTGACCGGATTGAGTTATATCAATGCCATCACTGTACCGACCTGTACTTTAAGGTTATTAATTAAATATATTATTTCTAGGTTACATGTTGATAGGCAAGGGAGACTGTAATTCATATTAATTTATATTTAGGTTTATCAGATAATTTAGGTTAAATGTTTTTAAGTCTTAAACAACAGTTATTTTCGGTTTCTGCTTTCAAGCTACTGCTCAACTAACTCCGTACTCCCCCTTAGGAGTTATTGTGATCTAAACTAAAAATTTCGGATTTTCTTACAATTTTTTTTGTTTTTAATTTGATCTCTATTTGTTTTTGCAAAAAGGTCGTTAACATAACTTATTTTATAAAAGCTATAAACTGTAGACTCTTCTCTTTAATTGGACCTATTTCACCCTATGTGCTATCTGCTGCCGATAGTGGGTTATTAGCTCACAACCCATTCAGGTCATACCGGAATTAGCTGATATTTTTTTAAAATGACGTGTAAGGGGAAAAAAGGTGATCTAAGTAAAAAGAAAGGTAAGAAAATCAGAAATTTTTAATTTAGACAACCATAACTCCGTTGGAGAGAGGGATACGGGCTGGTTGAGCAGCCATTGGAAAGGTGGACCGTATGTCCTGTAATTTTTAAGATACGCGGTGTTTTGTGAAAACCTAGCATAATTTCTTAATCACCCTGTAACTCCGAAACGGTTGATAACCCCCCACCCCCTTCTGTCAAACAATTTTTTGTTTGTCTAGATAAGTACTATCATCTCCCGCACTCTGTATTGTCGCGGATGTTCATAATTCGGATATTCATAATTCTCGTTATCTAACACAACCCAAATAAGGTAATCTTATAAAAAGGTATCAATCTCGTCTATACTGGTTGCCGTGATTAGTGGCGCCTACGAATTCATCTTAAAATCAAGATGTAAATTGTACGTAAATGGGTATCTATTGCACTACCACAACCTATATATCTCTGCGAAATATTACCTATTTAATCATTTCAGTATAAATATATTAAGTACAACCTTGCACTTTGTTCACTAAAAAAAATAAATTCCTAAAAAAAACCTATAATTTCCGTGTTTATGCAAAAATAGCTCATAATGCAAATTGATAATTGCGCATTGATGATTTACATGAAGGACCACCGAATCATTGTGTGTGAAATAAATTGATGACCAAACCGCAGTTATTCGTTTATTTAAAATTCTTAACATTGTCTAGCCTCGTGCACTTGACAGGAAAAAATTAAGAAAAATTAAAACCGTTACATGAAAATATTGGCAAAAACCTTTTACAGAATAAAAAATAATAAAAATAAATTTACTTTAAGACTTAAAGTTACTTTAAAGCTACAGATACCCGATTTGATCATTTTAAACACTTTTCATCAATGAACGTGTAATCCTTCCTATTCATAGCCATCCACACCTGAAAAAGAATAAATAATAAAATTCATAAAAATGTCATTTGCCAAAATGCTCAAAAGTTTACTATAGTTCTGCGCAGGCAGCTTCCAAGTCAGTTCGACTAAATCAAATATATTTTTTTGGTTTCTTTCATATTTCACTCATTTTACATTCGATGGCAATGGGCAAATTATTCATGGACCGTGTCATTCCTGCCAATCAGTTTTGTTCAGGTCTTCAACAGCAGCGGCTAAAGTTGTTTCGTCATGCGCGCGCCTATATATATCGCGGGACCAAGAATTTTCATCCAATCCAAACCATTGAAGCATTTCAATTTTATTTTGCCGACATTCAGTCGGCTTCATCTTTGCAGTTGAATTCAAGAGAGAAGACATGCTTGGATCTTGGCATGTCGTTGTCGTTGTTGTCGTCGTCGTCGTAGTCGTCGTACGATTGAATATGCAAAATGCTTGTAAGATCACAGATTTATCTTGTTTCATGCACCAAGGGATTGGTACAAAACAAGTTCGAGGCGGAGTTTTCTTCATATCAAGAAGCTTGAATACACTAACTTTGCTTGCAATCTTTTGATCGTTTTGCGTTGTGGTGCTTTTGTTTTAATTTCACATTTTTTTTTCATTTTTATGTTTTTTTTTTATGCCAAACTGTCTTGCTCTTTGTGATTTCTGTCATTTTGTCGAATCTAAAAAATAAAGGAAGTTAATTTAGAATTTACTTACATTTTACGTTATAAATGCTTGTTAGAGTTATAAAATTATCTGTGTAGTTCTTAAATAGATAAAAAAAAAGAAAAAAGATTTAAGTAGAAAATTTTATTACTATTGTACTAGAGAAAGATGACGCCACTGAAATATGGTCGACTTGGACAGGATATGCAGGGCTAAGAGGACTTTTAGATTTTACGTTTATCCAATGAACATCTGCAGATCGGTCGAAATTGGAAAGAAAATTTGAATATGCAAGCGAATTTCTCGATAACTTGATCGAGCGCCTACCATCCATACTTCGACATACATTTATTGCTTAAAAAAAAGTACAAAAAACGCAGAAAGAGCTACGTTTTAGGTATACACAGTGTGATAGGTCGTTTTGAAGGGAAACTTTTGGGCTTCTTAAATCCCATATGAAAAATTCAGTGTTAATGACGTGTTTTTTGATAAATATAGTCGTTAAAAATCTGAAATTTTAAATTTGTTGAACCACAACTTCAAAACGGAGAAGAGGAAGGGTAAAATTTGTGCACACCATTAGAGAGGTCCAACGATTTATCAATCTACGAAATTTTAAATCATCATAAACTGCAACGTTAAGAAATTACAGGGTGATGGGTATATAAAAATGTATCCAAATATTTTTAAATCCCGTTATCATGAAAACCGTAAGGATTTTTTGCCCACATTCCATACAATTTTTTACTTTTCTAAACATGGCCTATCCATAACATTCAGATGCAAGATCACACATGGGACACCCTATATAGAAACATTTTTATTTGTAGGTAGTTATAAATTTATTTTTGTCAAACTTTCTTGATTTGTTACTCCTTGTTCCCATTAAGGTCCCAAACTGAAATTTTAATATGTTTTAGGGGATAATATAAAGTATAAAATATAAAAAAAATAAATAAATAATAATAATAATAAATAATAATAATAAATAATAAATAATGTTAGGTTAAAGCCTGGTCCAACATTTAACATAACTTAACACGCGATTAAATTTAACCGTGTGTTTTTTTATAAATTATGAATATCAATTTTTCCTAAGAACCGCATCTTATATTAGGACTATTAACCCTTCATTGTACCTTCATGCATCCATCCTCCTCGCCCTCCCATAAAAGCTGCTGCAACATTAAATGCATTCTTTGTTTACTGACCTGAACTGGTTAAATTTAACTTGTCAAAAAGAACAATCCACAATCACTATGAGAGCGTCCAAAAAATTTTAAAACCAAAATTTCCAACATAAATGGAATTTATTTACCTACTTCTTCTGAGTTAAATTCCTCACCTTTATAATTAAAGAAAATTCCGTTGTTTAAGAAAAAGAGACATCTATATGTGACACATGGAATTAAAATCAAGAAATTGATGAATTTCTCTATCAGCTCCATATCCCTCGACGGATTAAAAGGAGAAAAAAAGAAGCCTTACGGGGTTAGTCGTGTATACTTTTGTTGTCAGAATTCTTTGCAGACATACTTTTCAATGGTACAGGTAAAAATCTCTTCCGTGGGGGCATGGGTTCGCTAAACAATAGAAATGGTCATCCTATCCTCGAACGAAATCGAACGGTAAACGTGTTGTATTTTGATCTTATACCCTCGTGTTTGAAAGGATTGATGCAGTCAACCTCAAAATTATAAAAGGATATGAACGCTTTCATATAAATTTTTGTAATGTTTGATCTCCTCATTCTGCTTTAAGGGAAAGAAATAGGTTAGAATAATTATGCCATTATATTCTATAGGAAGATGAATATAAATTCTAAAAAACGATATCCAACCAAATGTATAGAATGTGAACACATCATTAAAAAATCTCTACAGATGTTACTAACTATGAAAAAATTATTCGGAATACTTGACTTTAACCATAGATTTAGATGGCGCACGAGTTAGGGGTTGCAAAACGGCCTATCATCAATGAATTCATCCAATCAAAACGATGAGATCAAAGAACACCGAAACGTCCATCTCCGTAAAACTTTTAAGAAAAAACACTTGACTGCAAAAACCTTCTTAAAATAATTTTTGCACAAAAATCAAAAGAATTGATGTGTGCTGTTTTTGCTCGTCAAAACAACATAGTGCATCGCTGTGTCCATTACATCTTCAAAGCGACTCTTTCTGTTTTAGCCTTCTTCATGGAAGCAACCACCGTAATATCATCACCTCACCAGTACAGCAGTAGCAGAATCAAGGTAAAGACAACAGTCTTGCTCATCGGTTGATTTTAAATGTCGCGGAATCTCTAAAATTCCACATGAAAATTCGTTCTGGTGAATCTCTTGGCACGAGGACTGTGCTGGTATATCGGAATTTGATGGATTATTGAAACAAGCCGGGCGCGACGGGATCGTTAAGGGAATTTATCTCGGCTCACTTGTGCCTAAGCGCGTTATCTGTAAAAAAAAAGTTACCAGAGCGCATACTTCTCCAGTAAGGAAATATGTGAGTTTATACGACGGGCATAAAATCAATATCACATTAGGTAAGCAGATTCCCATCTTTCGTTTCGCTATTGGTAGTGGACTAATTAATAAGATCCCTGTAGCCGTTTAGCTCAGGAAATCTATTATTGTAATTAAGGTGCTATTATCGATTGCTAACAATATACTTCCTCGGTACAGCATAATTGATTATTAAACGAGAGAGAGAGAGAGAGAGATAGAGACTAATGGAAAGAAAGAGATAAAGAGTTTTATTAGAATCGGATCAAGATCGTGTACAATCCGAAAGGTAAAGTAGAATGGGAGTTGTCTCTTCCCCATTGTCGTCGGCAGTTTACAAATAAGACTCCACGTCTTAAGATATTCAAACAATTCCTTATTCGCGGGTAGAATACGATGTAAGATTGAGGTCGGCTTTTCTTCGCTCTTTGATCAATACCGGGGCCGGCACAGTCACCACAATCAGAAGACTCTTAATAATTTGCCTTGTGTATACGAGAAGCTTTTATTGGTTGTGTTGCTTTCGCTTGTCCTTTTCTTGCATCTTATAATATGTGAGGTTGGTTTATATATGTTGCCGTGACTCCTAAGAGATGTGGCTGATATAAGGAAGGACAAGTTTTTTTTTTTTTTTTTTTTTGCTAGTATATATAAACACAGGATAGGAAGTATTTTTGCACATCCAGTCTTTTTCCTGACTGATGTAGGTACTCCAACTATGATTGGCACACCTGATTAATGTCACGGCGTTAACTATTTAAAGTGTATATGGAATAAAAATATTGTGATGGGAATCAACAATTAACCATCGTTTATGATTCCCAAGTGAAAAGTCACTATTGACAGCAAGTAGAAAATTCTATAAATGTTTGTTGTTGCTGATGTAAGAACATCTATGTAACTAGCTATTCTTACATTGTCTGGACATTAAAAATAAATAAAAATCCCTTAGGGATATCAAGCCAATTATCTATAAGTAATGATAACTATAGTGTGTTCAGCAATCGTTCTATACTTTATAAAACAAAGTATACAAGTTGGTGTAGAATAACGAATAGCTCCTAGAGGAATCCAGCGGAATCCTGCAATTCTGGAAGATAGTTAACGTACAAGGCCTGCAGGACAATACCAGTTATTGGCATTGATAGAAAAAATTTGTTCAAAATATGTGCATGTCATTATATTCAATTGTTGAAGCAACAATTCGCAATTTTAAACCATTTTCCATGCTAGGCATGTATGCACATATATGAACAACAACTTAAATACATACATATACTTATAACTCATAGGATGTTTAAATAATATAAAAAATAGTGCATGTGTCTGCTCCCGAAATTGCAACTATAAAGGATGAATTGGGTACCTACAAGAAAAGGTATATATGTTGGTACCTACAAATCATCAATCAATAACCAAATGATCTGAGGACAGTCAGAATATAAAATCCGACGAAACGTGGCCAAAATAGAAAACACACGATCCATGAAAAATATCATCAAAAATAACTCTACTAGCGATTCACTGCTATGTCGTATTACTTTAAAATTAACATATTAATATAGCATACTTCGAGGGTAAGAAAATTCAAGTTTTGGCGGACACTTCTCCTCGACTTACACCCTGAAAAATGGTTTGCTGCAAGGCTCTCCGCTTTCCGTGCATCTCTTTAACACCTATATGCACTCCCTGTCTACACAACCCAGTGCAATTCCTGACCATATCTACGCAGAAAACCTAGTCTGCTATGTATCCGGAAACCCACCATTAGTGAATTCAAGCCTCTACCAGACTCTGAGGAAAATCTCAGTATGGTCTAAACTTAATGGTGCTAAGGTTGCTTTAGATAAACTAGAAGCTCTGCACGTCTTCAGAAGACGGAGTTGCCGAGAAACAGAACTGCGCTATGATACGGTTTCCATCCCATTACAGAATGTTCTCAAGATCCTAGGTTTGCACATCTCCAAGACTCTTGATTGGAGCAAGTACACCAACATGGTAGTAGAGGATGTCAACCGAAGACACAATCTTCTCAGGGTCATCTGCAAGAAAAATGCGGGGCCCCCGCTACAAACTGCGTCATTTATTGTCAGACAACTGATTATGTGATCACAATCTATGGATTCTCTACAAAACTCAACGCAAATAAGATTCAGAAGGCTATCAACGTTTCAGCCAGAACGGCCATTGGTGCTCTACGAACAACCCCAATCGATAGCCTTCTCATAGAGGCTGGCCTTCCCAACTTCGCGGCGAGAAGAGACCACCTTACGCAGCCAGTGTTCTATTCAAAAGCCTCCATAACCCTCAAGCCCTGCTACATAAACTGCTTGTGGACATCATGTCCACTCACCGCACAAGATCGGGCCTACACAGGTCATTAGAAGACATCCCAACACCCCTCAAAATCATACCTTTCAATCCCAACCTCTCCAACTCTACTCCTCTCCTCCCACCTTGGAGGATTAAGACCAGCAGAATCATCACTAACGAACAACAGTACCAGAGCTTCAATAACGACTGCAAGACATTACTACACAAGGAGCTCAGTGATGGACTCAAAGCAGATACGATGATATACACAGATGCTTCGAAGATTGAAGCAGCTGTAGCCATGGCAGTAATTGCCGAGAGCGCTAGAGGACAGACTAAAATCTGTCGCAAACTCCCCTTCTGGTGCAGAGTGTACACGGCCGAACTTACAGCTATCTGGAAGGCAGCGAAGTGGGCAGCCACCCAAAAGGGTACCACTGCGATCTTCTCGGACAGGCTATCGGCTATTATCGGCTATTATCGGCTATCGATCCAGAATCTAGGAAATAAAAACACCTTTGTTTCCAATATCCGAAACACCATACAAAACCAGAGGATCTGGATCGCATGGTGTCCTGGCCATGTAAGAATTGCTGTCCATGTAAGAATTGCTGGCAATGAAAGAGCGGACTGTCTGGCTAAACAAACAGCCGCAAATGAGGAGCCGACGATCTCTCCTCCAGCCTAACGAGCAGCAGTTACCTATACTAAACACCTTCGCGACGTCCGTCAGGCAGCTAGCTTGGGGGAGCTCGAACGAATTCCTGGCGAGTCATCATACAAGCATCCTACAACCAGATATGTGCGAGCTCCCAAGGAGAGGCTTGGTTGAAATGTCTAGAGTCAGACCTAGCCATAAAGCAACACCTTTTCAATAGTCAACCGTGCCCTACCTGCTTCTTCTGTGATGGCGTTTCCATTACAGCGAAGCACATTTTCTTAGAGTGCTGGGAGCTAACCAGACTACTTGACGAACGAGGTGTAAGGACAAGACGGACGGACCTCCTGAAATATACCAGAGAGGATATGATCTGGACGCTCATCTGGAGACTTGCTGACTTTTGTCACGGAACGTTAGAACCGCAATCTTCACAATTTGGATGAATCCAAAATCGTTGCCCTAAATATTTCAAAGGCCTTTGATGGAGTCTGGCATCCAGCCCTTTTAACCAAACTTAAAGCATTTGGTCTCTGCCCTCCTCTTCTATTATGGATTGAAAGTTTCTTATCCGGTCACCTAACACGAGGAGCTGTACTAGATGGCGTTACATCTGAACCTCATCCCATAAATGCCGGTGTGCCTCAAGGCTCTGTTATCTCTCCAACTCTCTTTTTAATTTTCATTAATGATCTGCTTTCCCTTACTTTCAATCCCATCTATAGTTTCCCAGATAACAGTACTCTTGATTTCGCTTACTCCTTTGACATTCTTGCGGACTCCAGGGGGAATGCCGCATAAGTTAAACGAGATTGCATGATTAGCTCATTGAATAACGATCTTAACAATATTCCTCGCTTGGGGAAAAGCGAATCGTGTCGAATTCAATGCATCTAAGAACCAAAGCTGTCTCATCGCATTAAAACAAGACACGATAACTTAACCACTCCCGTTTCTGTTGATGGAGTATTATTAACACTGAACATTAATATTTCCACTAAGTTAAGCTGGACACATCACAGCTTCTCTGTTTCCAAAGAAGCATCGAAATGTCTTGGATTTCTGAAAAGGTTTAAGAAATATTTCAGCCCGTCAAATCTAGCGTTCCTCTACAAGTCCTACATTAGAGCTAGAATGGAATACAATTCCCATATATGGCCTGGGGCTGGTTGCACAGCCTTAGCGTCAATGGATATTGTCCAAAAGAGAGCCTTCAAGCTCATTGGCGATTTGGCAATAACTTATCATATTGACTCACTCGAGCAATGCCGCAATATTGAATGCCTTTCACTCCTTTATTGCTACATGCATGGTCAATTCTAGTCTAATCCCTTGTAGAATGATTCCTGTACGCAATACTCGTGCTGCAAACCGCGCACATTCTTTTACCCTTAAAATTATCTTCGGCCGTACAATAAAATTCCGTGATGCTTTTTTATCCCGAACTGTGCGAATGTGGAACAGTCTACAATCTTCTGTATTTCCTCCAGCATACAATATACGAAAGTTTAAGAGTGACATACATACATCAGCACCTCCGCCGCTCTCCTCACATTCCCTATCTCCTTCCTGCTGTGCTTTGCATCATAGGGTATCCCCTAAGCTAGGCTTAATAATATATATAAAAAAAAAAACCAACAAAGTACATAAATCAATTAATCGTGCAGAGAAAACATACCTTAAAATTATATAAAAAGTGTAACGGAATATACAACTTAAATAAAAATTAATAATTTCTCTTACCTGTAGTGCAAGCACTGTTTAAAACAATCCAATTATATTTTTCCAAGAGGATCAGTAAAGTATGTATAATCCCATCTAAATGGGCTACTGTTTATCATAGTAAACGATCCTATAGCGTGATCTCAATCCTCATTTTCTTATAAAAGAAGCTATGCGTTTTCTGCATTCTTTTCATTTTAAATCAGAAAATTAATTTTTCCTCCAGGCAAATTTATCTCTCACGGTCGAAGAAAGAAAGAGGGAAAAACTCTTTTTCTGAAATAGAAAAGAATTTATGTTCGATTTACATAAAAATATTAATTCTATAAAACTGGCGCACTAACATATTTGCAACAATTACACTCAACAATTCCTTAGAAGCAGAAAGTGTCCCTTTCAAGAATAGCACAGGCAATTCTAGTCGCTTTCTTACCTAAAACAGAGGTAAAAAAAATTATTAATATTACAAAATTGCTTGTTGAATTAAATTACATATTAAGAAATAATAAGAAAGTTGTCATTCTTACAAGTTGGCAATTTCATACTAGAGTAGGTATTCTGTATATACGCAGTAGGTACACAGGATAGACAAGAAAAATTTTATAGTAAGAAGTCCATACGACACATTCCCCACCCCATATAAGACAATCGGAGATGTAATTAATAGACAAAAAAAAAAATCGCAAGCAAAACAAGCTAACTAGAAGACCAGACCCTTGGTGGAACAGTTTTTTTAATTGATTCAGACTAGAGTTATGTGCATATTAGACGCTCTCAGGTATGTGTTTAAAAAAAAAACCATTCAAACCTAGAAGATAAATTATTATCTGCAAGCAGAAAAATGATCGCCAGTTAAATATTTTTTTTTTCTTATCTGTTTTTATATACATATAAAAAAATTTATTGCACGCAGTGTGCATACTCATTTTAATCACACAACGAATGCGAATAATTTATTTTACAAAAATTAATAAGAAAATTTTACGTAAATAGTATATAACTCTCATGTTAGTGTTGTTGCACATTTGTGGCAAATAAAAACTCATAAATATTTAAAAATCGAGCAGTTCATGTATAAAAAAAAACATTAATCTATGAAAAATGTTGTTTAGCCATGAACAGCTTTGTGGTATCAATTACAAGGAATTTCGACATAACAAACCTTGCCTTGTACTACTATAATTATATTTAAGATTTTCTGATTATTAATTACATACATCTTAAAACTAGAAGGGCATCCTATTTAACACTTTGTTTTCTTGATAAATAGATATCACTGCAACACGATTTATAGTTTATGTAATGTGCTTAGATGTCTTTAATTATAGCACGTACATACATGTGGAATTGTAGGAATTTTTTCTGCTAATAATTTATTGGGAGTATAGAAAACAATTTTGAAATTAATATGGAGCAAATATTAGAAATAAACATGATGAATATCTAAAATCAGGCTTTGTTTATGTTTAAATATCTTCTTCCACTATCTCCTATGTCCCGCAAGGTTCAGTCCACACCACTCTTTTATTTTCTCTCTACAATCTTTTTACTATGATGACCAACTACAAAATGATGAAGAGCTTTTAGTGATAGTTGTAGTGAGGAGAATGCCTATCACAGTTATTTGTCTAGATAATCACCTCTTGAAGGTTAGGATGTCATGAAGTGTTGAGACTTCAAAGTTCGTGAGTAGCGTGGATGAGATGCCTTTCTTTTGCTACAATATGTCGTAACATGAGCTTCGTGTTGCAAGACGATGTTGAAGGGAAGATAAAACGTCTAGTGTCCAAGCCACTAAAGGCGGTTCAGCGTAGGTGGTGCTTGATACCTTGACTTGACTTCTGGCAACTCAATGTTATCATTGGCTTGAGAACGTCTCGACACTGCTTAGCGCCGGACACCACCCACCTAGCAGTGATGTAGAGAGAAGACGAGGGTTTCTTTAGCTATGAGAAAAGTTAATTGAATGGGCTATAAGTATACGGCCTTGTGTTAGAAATCCAATTAAGAACACTGAGGAGTGTTCTCTGCTTTCGGTTATCCCTATGACCGTTGTTTTTTCCAATTCAAAATAAAATTTTTAGCCTACCTAGCTAAACTCCCTTGGGTCGTCAGCAAGGTATCTCAAGGTATTCAAATACAGTGGTACTTGTGATTTATTGAATGTACAGCTCGGAACGAAAGCGTCGCCACAAGCTCACAACTTTGATACGACGCAAACCTCGCCATGCGGAAGAGCCACCGAAATTTAAGGGCCCCAAACTGGTAACTAAAATTTCAAAATTTCTGATTTAAAATTCTCCTATTCTCCATAGAAGAGGTAGTGGAAAACTTATGCTAGTGAAGGAAAACGCTTTTGTGTTTCATTTTCTAATTAAGTCGAGGAATGCGGGATAATGCGTTCCATGCCGAAAAAATATTAAAAAAAAAACATTATGTGTAACTCATTTAAAGAAAATATGACCGTTATTCAACTTCATTTTCCATCTACCGCGAAATGAACCAACCTAAAATGAAAATTAGATTTGAAGAAAACAAAAAAATCGAAATAATTGCTAACATACCTAATTCTTTTTTACTAGAAAACTATCTAGAGACTTTTGTTTTTGCCGACGACGTTTCAAAATTTGGTAAAAATGAGACACCGCATTATCATTTGAATAGATTGCAGATTTGTATTGGGGTGATGCTTCTCAATGTACGATGCGCAACAGTTTCCCATGCTTTCACCATTTCTCTTATTTCGCCTGAAGATTGTTGCTTTGCTGCTACCTCCTCCTCATCCATTGAGAAACTCTCCTCAACATCCTCTTGCTGTGAAACGCATCGCAAATCCATAAGCTCTTCAGTGTTCAGCTCTTGGCTGCGTGATGTTCCACAAGCTCATCGATATCGTATTTTTCCACCTCCAGCCCCACTATGTTGACCAAGGACACAATCTCATTGACTACAGGGTGGGTTCTCAGATACTGTCTGAAAACTCCGCAACGTCACATTCGACAGCGCTATCTGGCCAAAAAGCTTCTTCCAAGCAGAAGTGAGAGTTCTCTTGGTAACTCCTTCCCACGCCTTTTCGATCATCTTAAGGCAGGCAACAATGTGAAAGTGATCTTTCCAAAATGCTGTGAGAGTGAGATTGGTCCCTTCAGTCACCTCAAAGCAACGCTCAAAAAGTGCTTTCGTGTAGAATTTTTTTAAAATTAGAAATAACCTGCTGATCCATAGGCTGCTGCAGTAACGAAGTGGTATTGGGTGGCAGAAACTGGATCATTTTGTAAGGCTTGGAGGATGGGCAGGTGCGTTGTGCACAACAAGTAAGACTTGGAGTGGCAGATTTATCTCAAGTAAATATTTTTTCACAGAAGGACCAAATACTTCATTGATCCAATCAGTAAAAATTGCGCGTGTAACCCAAGTCTTGTTGTTGGATCTCCACATCACATTTAGCTTACTCTTTTCAACTTTGCACTTCCTTAATGCTCGTTTCAGAATGGTAAACAAGCAGCGGTTTAATTTTCAAATCACCGCTTGCATTGGCACAGAATAGTAGCGTTAGACGACCTTTCTTTGGTTTGTGTCCATGCAATGCATTCGCTTCTGCTGTTATATAGGTTCGCTTCGGCATTTTTTTTCAAGAAGAGACCCGTCTCATCACAATTAAAAACTTGTTGCGGCAGGTAACCCTCAGAATCTATGAGTTTCTTGAAGTCGGCGATGAAATACTTTGCTGCCTTTGTATCAGAGCTTGCTGCTTCACCATATCCAGCAATCATGACTACCAGCAATGATCGCTACTCTACAAATCAATTTTTTCCATTTGAATGTCTGGGGCAAGGGTTTCTATATTGACGTTAAAAGGATTTTGAAAAATCTTGATATCGTTTGCACAATTGCATCAAAATCTGAAAAACGGGACTCAAAATTTATTTTCAAAGCAACCAAAGGTTCTCTTGCGAAATCTACCAGAAACGGAGTCTCAGTTTGCAGAGTAAATGTTTATAGGTATCAAAATACGTGAAACATTTTATTTTGAATTGAGATTGAAATTCTTTGTCGAAAAGATTTAGTATGAGTGAGGTTTTCATCTTGTAATTTTAAATTAAGGTCATTTATATATTTAGTTAAATCTGTATAAAATAATAACTTCCATAACCACTCATTGTTTTGGAGCTAGCCCCCTATGGCAATTCTGAGAGTTTATTGAAGAGATTGGAGAAAATACTCAGCCACATATTATACTGAAGTACGCTGGATTAGCTGCAAAAAGCAGTGATGCGATTTTTTGAGCTCCGAACAATAATCGCAATTTTCCTGAATGAAGAGAATCGTCCCAACTTTGGAACTGTCCAACACTCGCTTTTCTTCCTGGATGCTCAAGAATACTCGAGTCTTCCTGACAAGCAATCAAGCAGCACAGGACTTTTCCATAACATGCTGGTAGCTCTATTACTCGCTAAAAGATGGCCAGTCGCCAGCAGGTCCCAAAAGAAAAATTTGCGTATAATTCAAACTACAGTATGTTGGTATGATGAGTTAGCTAGCTAGGTCTTGGCCCCTGGAACTTAGTGGAGGAATCAGTATGGCCCTTAGGCTAGAAAATTTGGAGACTCCTGGCCTAGATTATTTTACTATATATTTGAATACTACCTTAGAACGCGTCGACGTGAAGTCCTTAAATTTTGTTCACGGCGTTTTCATAAAAATTGTAAATAAAAGTTCAAAAATGTACTAAATCGGGGCAGCTCTTTCTTGGTGCTTCCATAAGAACATTGAGGTTTTGTACGTATAATACTCCAAAAATCCTAGACGTTTTTATTCTACTGAAAAGTTCTTCAAAACATAAAATCCTATGTAATTGGTTATAACATTTTTACTGCCCGCGGAACGTTTCATAAATAGTAGATGCGAAAATTCAATTTTAACAATCAAACTTACACGGAGCAGTGACTATATGAAATTACATACGAACGTTTACATATGGATATCGTACGAATTGTTCTTGTACCAATTCTAGCTTTTTTCCTTGTCTTTAGGGTTCCGTACAACAAAATGAAAAAAACGGAATCATTATAAGATCGCTTGTCCATCCGTCCGTCTGTCTATCAGATCATCATTTTTCTCGAAAATATACTCAAATTCGGTCGATTGTTCGATTGTTCGATTCTGATGTGGAACCCTCTGATTGAACGAGTCCGACCCGCTCTTAACTGATTATTTTTTTAATCAATTTAATTTCATATCATGAAAAATTTTATTCTAAGTAAACACGTGTTCAAATGTGCATGAAAAGGTATTTAAAAATAAGGAAAGTTGCCTCTATAAGGATTTTTTTCAAGAAAACAAGTGTAGATGAGAATGCTTTTTTTAAAGAAATAGATTAAAATATTAATAAAAAAAGCTATTCCCAACGATTTCCTAACTTCTGCGTTCTACTTTACTAATCTAAGTATGTGCTCTCGCTTTAATTTTATTAATTTTCAATCTAATCTGATAAAAAGCATTGTTTTTAAATTCAATATTTTGATTTTTGAAGACAAGACCCTAACTCAACAGACATAGTTTCAAGTACATGTATTTGCCATATTTCCAGGTTATTTCACAATAGATTCGGTTGCCATTCTGAGTTTCCCATATTTTTTAAATTATTTTCTGATATCTACTCATTAAAGGTTAGTTAGCTGTAACAAATGCTAAACCTAAAAATTCTCTCGAAGGCTGGAAGACATGCATAACACTATGTAAGTTTTATTCAGTTCCTGAATGGGAGCTACTTAAAAGGATATATGAAAGGAGATTCTCTTTATTTAGTATGCCTAAATTGAAAATGCTCGTGCTTTGCTTATACTGTTGATACTACTTATATCCAGAGCTGCGCAAGTACATACCAAAGAAAAAGTACTTAAGTATAGGTACAAGTACCGAAGTCCTGAGTACTTCAGCTTAAGTACAATTACGAAAACTATGAAAAGTACTTGTAAGTAAATACTAAGTGTATAAAAAGTACTGAATACTTTTTGAAGTACTTTTTAAAGTACTTTTTTAGAATCTCTGTACGTTGGCAGTAATATAATGAAATTTATCGAGTTCAGTTAATAGATATTAATAAATAAATACCTTTTGAAAACTATGATAATATGTATAGTAACCAGTGGCTATTATTTATAGTTTTCAGCACTGCATTGCTACACTCATAAAAACTAATAGAGGTCCGCCCATTAACTCATTATCGCCTCCAATAATGCATAACAATTGTAAGGAAAAAATTTCCAGTAAATTTCTAAGAAAAACTTTAGGCCTTCCTACATTTGGTCGAGGCATCGTTGATTTTATATTGGAGCGAGGTATTGCTTGCTTACCCTTGGTTATGTCCACTGACATATATAACATGGACTGCTTACTTTTCTATTACGCGTGGACACAATTGCTTGTGTCAAAAAGAGTTCTTACGTCCGGTGCCAAGATTTGAAATCATTGGCGGGAAGTTGAAAAAGTGAGCACGCAGCTTGAAAAGTGATTTTAATAAAACATTTAGAATTTCTTCTGCGTATCTAATGAATATATTGTCTTTGGTAAAACAGTTTTTATCGCAGTAATAACCCTAAATGATTAATTTAAAATCATGTATTTCGACGTATCCACTAATTTATTTGTTGTTTTCAGTTCTCTCTCAGTTGGTACTTGATGCTTAGACCGAAAGAGTCAGCAATATAGACGGGAGCCCACTTTCTGCAGTGTATTTCTATGAACGCAATCAGTCAATATTATACATGGCAGTTATGTCATCAAGTCGAGGCATCGTTGATTTTATATTAGAGCGAGACGTTACTGGTTTTTGTTCTACTTTCCCAGTCTTATTTGTATGTTATTCGTTTGTCTAAGGTTCTGCCTTGACGCATGCTTTAACAGTTCTTTCCGTGCTTTAAAACTCAACAAAAAATGAGTTACGCTAGAGATTGTGTTTGCTTTTCTACGAAGAGTTAAATATTTGTAGGTACTTAATAGGCTCAGAAATACTTAAAAATATTGGTACTTAAGTACAAATCTAAGTCGTAAGTACAAGTAAATAGAAGCAAGTACTTATGTTCAAGTACTAAGTAGGGGCATTTGAAAAGTATTGAGTAATAAGACTTAAGTAACGAAAATGTACTTCAAGTAGTACTTAAGTCTTTTTTTACTTAAGTATTGCCCAGCTCTGCTTATATCCTTTATAGTTACATATTTAAACGATCATTATGATCTTCTAACAAGCAATGCATATATATAGTTACACTGAAGTCGCCTACATAAAATAGTTTTATTTCTTAATCATTTTGAAAACATAATAAATTTGCATGAAACATTAGAAGATTCCATACTTTATCCGCATTTAGTCATCATGAACATGAAATGTTACTACATCTCATCCCATAAGTAATTTAAGTATCTATCGAAGGAAACAACACCAAATACAGACAGTTATTCACCATGTAAACAACAAATTCAGCGTTACATAAATAAATTTGCAATTTAATTTTAGATAGAAATGATATTATTTCAGCATCCATAGAGGTTAGAATATTTTTGAAAAAAAAAAAAAGGAATTTTCTCTTCTCAGTTTTTAATCCTTTTCTGCATTTATCGCGAGATCGGTTACAAAAATAAATCTATATAGATCTACATTTATATATTACGCTACTTACAGCCTGGTTATTCATGTCTATTATATCACCGCGTCCACCTATTTCAAAATGTCTCCAGTAATATCGCACTAACTAAACAACATTCGCACGCACAACATTTGAATGAATTTCTCAATGAAAAAAATTTCCCACGATTCACCAGACCATGCTGACGTATCTTAAAAAGGCAATTAACAATCGAAACCACATTGATATCATGCTTCACCTGATGTAAATGCTTACTGTAGGCTACTTATAAGGGCAGTAATTATTTGATGGCTTGAATAAAAATTTCAACAAAGCAGCTACTCTCAGCTCACCTGATCTAACTTAAAACTCGGATCACTAATGTAAATGTTAAAATAATCTCCAGTCTTATGGGCCTATGTATAACTACATGACCTATATCGATGCGAATTTGAGGCTTAATCACATGAGGATTATAATTATCACTTGAGGTGTATCTATAGACGGCATAACGAATTATATGCATGATGTTAGGTATGGAATTCACTGGAGGAATGATACATGTTAGTCGTAATTGAGAATCTTGTAATTGAGCAGGTGAACGGGCTAGAGGGCGGCGCGGCGTAAATATTCCATATCTATTAGAAATAATATCCCCCCCCCCTCCGCCATCCAGTCATTCGACTCTGATCAAATCAGATCAGAAATATTTTCTGATTTTTATTATTCATTGCATCAGTTGTGTGTCCAGATATGATGAGTCATTTGTACTTGCAAGTGAAATTCAAAAATGATTAATGACTCTGCACACACAATTGAATAAAACATGACTTCCGAATAGTCAAAATTTGCAATTTAATCAATTTACAAATCATTTTCTCTGTATATGATATGCAGCTATTAAAAAATTCAGAGATAAAACTATAAATAACAACATTTTTGGTACCATCTTATTTATGATGATTTCAAATTAGTAAAACAAATTTAAAAGTTTGATGTTAGCAGCTAATTTAGGTAACTAAATGGCTAGTTAGTGGCTTAGAAAATTCCGTTTTAATATACCTATATGCATATGTATATGTAACAACAGCCATGAATGATGAATAAAAATCATTTGCTTTGTAAATTTGATTTGTTTTTAATAGCAAATTCATTAATTTGAAATCTTATATACTTGTAAAAAAGTGCTTTATTCAGGAGTATAGCAGATATGAATCTAAAAATTCGTTATTTAGAATATTTTTATTTACTATTCTGTTTATACGGTAATATATTGTAGAAATTTAAAATTTCATTCAAATGGTATAAAAATACCATGGCTTAATGTGATGGCATTAAAAAATTCGACTATATTAGTTCCGATGAATTAACTGAACTATATAGAATTAATTAAAGAAAAAAAAAAGATCTTTTTTTCTTGCTAAACTGAATATCTAGGTAAGATAATTAAGTCTCTATTTAGTTGTCCAACTAGATAATTTATCTTAATTTCCAAAAACATATTTATCTTTGGATTTTTATGTCATTTATTGTCATGTCACTTTTCAAGATAAAGTTGCACGTAAATTTATGTTTTTATTTTTGTATCTCCTTAAAACATTTTCTCTCTTAATTTCTAAACGTAAAATTTGGCAAAGAGCTAAATTTACATGTATAAAATTTAAATTTAATCTTAAATAAATTCCATTGTTTATGTTGAAAGAAAAGTTTTGGTGACAAAAATTAAAGAAATTTGCAAAGAAAAGTAACGCTTTTCATGCCATCTACCGGTCAATAGCTACCTCAAATTCTTTCTTGAAATTTAGTGGGATGAATGACATTTAAAAAATGATTTAAAACTTGGTAGTACAATTGAGAAACCGATGAAAATTCTAAATTTCGTCCACAATATGTTAAGGTTAGACACACTGACAGGAGAATTAGTGCTTCAATTAAAAGAGAACCGTTTATGATGTAATGCACATTACCAGTTATACTCGCCTTGGGGAACAAAGTAAAAATTTATAGACTAGACAAGAGACTAAGGTCCGTATTCATCAATTTAATTTCTGCTTTAGTACCCCTTTAATAGAGATGGTTAGGTGCATTTAATTAATAATTAATAAATAATTAATAATTAATAACGCATATATAAATTTAATTTTTATGCAAGTTGACCCCAACCCTCTCTAGCAGGAGTACTAAAACACAAATTAAATTAAATTTCAATTAAATGGCTTGGAATAAAATGAATTTCTTTCTGTGATGTTCTGTGTTAAAAATTCAACAGGAACAAATTAAATCGGTTTTGCTTTTCAATCGTGTTATTATTATATTATGTAATAATTCTGCTAAACAAGAATATCCCAAATATATCATATAATTTTTCTTTTCACATGTAAAATTTAAACACTGTTAAATCACGGTAATTTATTTTGTGCTGTTTTTTTCCGAGTATTTTATTTTAATGATAGTAAATTAAATGCTTTTACACACCATGAAATAGATTTACTTAAGAGGAAAATCAAATCACTAATGAACTGAATAATAGGTAATTTATCAGCTTGACGTTATTCTCTTTGTATGTAAGTACATACATATATCGGAAGTGACTGTAATAAAATGACAGAGATTTAATAGAGAAAATTGTTTATATACATTTTCTAAGTAATTTTTTGTAAGACAAATTTTTATATACATATCACTAATAATTCTTATTTAGGTTAGGTAGAATCTAAAGCACTGGATTAACTACATTCTAATTGTAATTTTGAATTTACATACCAAAATTACACGAAATTAATTTCCTCAGTTCCAATAACATTTCTAAATTTAATTCTCAAGACATGAGAATTATGTAGTGCTTCTAACTTCCATTTTTATTCAATTTCCATTTTGAATGGCATCCTTTTTTTTAGATCGATTTTAAATTTACAACAATAAAAAATATACATCTAAGCTGCAGTTATCTAATATAGGTACAAGACTTATGGTTACTTCAACTCTCACGAAAAGACTGCTTCGTTTTTTAGCTGTTGTACAACCAACCCCAGATTTGAAATCCCTATCATTTCCAATATATACCCACCATAAAAAAAATTCCTCCCTCCACTGAATTTCTAACCCTTTTTTATTATTTGCATACACATCTAGAACGCCTGTGCTGGAAGTTAAAAGGGAGAAATATTTTAAAAGGGGATATGTATTGTGTATGTTTTTTTTTATGCTGCAATACTGATGTGTTGAATTTTACATTTTTAGTACAAATAATACGTAGATTTTAGTATAACTAATTGAAACTTATCGTATGAGTAAATTATTATATTTAAGTGATGTATTAAAACTTATAAAGTACAGTGTACTATATAAAATGTGTACTAAAAATTTCCTTTCCCTAACTTTCAATTTTACTAACAGATGGAGTTATCTGTAGTCTTTTTAAAAGCAATTTTTGAAGAAATTCAAAAATACAAGGCTGATTATGTGTTATATTAGTTTTTAAATAAAAAAATAAATAAAAAATATTTAAATAAAATCAAATCAATTAAAAATTGTTCGGTTAAATTTAGGTAGGTACATAATTATTAGCTATCGTAAAGCGCAATTTAAAAACTTCAAGGATAGCTTTATACAAATTAAAATTTAACTAAAAGACAGAAAGAAGCGATATTTAAAATTATCCCTGGAATTATTTTATATAGAGCAGCCCTAGATTTTGACTTTGTGGCCAATTTAAAATCTTCGACTATTCAAGGTGTTTGGTCGAAACGAATACTGTGATAGACGACATTGAGTCAATTGTTACACGTTTGGGCCTTAGTAACTTATTCAGAATAAGATTTTCGGTTTATACTCATGCAGAATTTGAAGTTATGGTACAACATTTATGGTGATCCAAGACCCTTTATATTCTGTATAACCACATTTGAAAGCGGTCTAAACACCTTTCAAATGTTATGACAATTTATAACCTCAATTGGTTAAACGATTAGATTTTTCCTCTAAATGATTTAAATAAATTTTTGTAATTAAGAGAACATATAAACTTTTAAATGGGTAAGAAATATCATAAATATAATGTTTTCGGGAAATATGGCACCTGTTGGCTGACAAATATTCATTTTTATAAAATTACCACGAAAATGATGAACAGATGATATTAGGAAATCTTTTGATAGTGATAAATTTACGGCACTCGTCCTCCTTGACTTTTCCAAGGCCTTTGACACAGTTGACCACATATTATTATTACGTAAGCTGGCTTTTAATTTCAATTTTTCTAATTCTGCATGCACGTTAGTTTGGTGTTACCTTTGCGGGCGTCATCAGAGTGTGGTCTGTTCTAATTCTGCTTCTGGATTCCTACCTTTGAGGAGTGGAGTCCCTCAAGGCTCCATTCTGGGTCCCTTATTATTTGCTATCTTTATTAATGATCTTCCAATGATTCTGAGAAATTGTGAATACCACATGTACGCTGATGATATACAGCTTTACATTTCTAGCCCGTTAGGATTGCTGGAGGATACCACATGCCGTATGAACGAAGACATCACTGATGTGCTTGATTGGGATGCTAGTAATAATTTGAGCTTAAATGCCTCTAAATCCAAAGCTATCGTGATATATAAAAGTGAATTAGACACTTCCTGCTTTCCGAATGTTATCCTAAGCAATGTAATTATTCCTTACAGTAGTACCGTAAAGAATCTTGGAATAATTTTGGAACGTACGTTAAATTGGTCCAATCACATTAACGCGCTTGTCTGCAAAGTTTATGGAACGCTGCGTAAACTTTCTGTCACTGCGTCCTTTACTCCTGTTGACACGCGGATTATGTTAGTTAAATCGTTAATTGTTCCCCTCATGACTTATAGATGTGAAGTTTCTCGTGGTTCTGATTCAATTTCATTGCGTAAGCTCAATGTGGCTTTTAACTCTACCGGGCGGTATGTGTTTGGCTTGAGGCGATACGACCATGTCTCGTGATATTTTAATTCAATCTTGGGATGCATGTTGGAAACTTGCTTTAAATATCGTGCGATACTATTCCTTCGTAATTTGATGATTACCGAGCAACCTGACTACCTGTATACTAGACTGGATTTTTCTCAATCCGTAAGAACTTTTTGTCTAAACACTCCTCGGTCCACCTGTCTTTCAAGTGGTCGTCAATTTTTTATTCAATCCACACGACTCTGGAATTCTCTTCCTCTGCATCTTAGAAGGAGCAGGGACAATCATAGTTTTCGGAAGAATTTAATGGAATATTTAAGATCTGCATAACGGTACATTTGATCTGGTTTCGTAGCAATAAAGCAAACTGTCATTATTAATTTAGATATTAGATATCTTATTTTGTACGTTTAGTTTAGTTCAGTAATGTTTATGTTTAAATTTTTCTCATTATCCTACCTACACATAATTACAAGATTTGTCTTACTTGTGTAGCGTTGAAATAAACTTTTATTTGAATTTGAATTTGAAATGATGCTGTCAAATTTTGGTACGAGTGCAGCACAAGTTTGGTACTAAAAGCGTATTCTTGGTATAAACTCTATTCACATGGTAAGCCGAACTGATGTATGCAACTAAACTGAAACAACGGCCTAAACGTAGCTAATGAAAACAATCCTGCAATTGTGGGTTATGTTTTGCTGTCATTTTCGAGGAGATATACTTGCCATTTTGAAGTGTTGTGTTAGCTTAAGAATCATGATTAAATTAAAACACTGAGCTATAACTTAAAATAGACAACAAGGTAGAAAATACTACAGGTTTTTGTTTTTTGTCAGTATCAAAATATAAATACTACTTCTCCTGAAGTTCAAGCAAGAAAAACTGCAGCATTACAACTGAATCCTCTGGCTGAACTCTTCGTAGCAAACCATTTGCTTGCTATGGAAAAAAATTTTATGAAAAACACATATTATTTAGGTTAATAGTGCTGGAACTCAGAACAGCTTGGTTATCGATGCATATTCTGATGTTCTGATCACATGATACAGTAACCGTTATTTTTAGCTCGCTTAAAAGATACTGATCTACTCTTATTATTATTATTTATTATTAATTACGGGGGATGCAGACAGGATTCTTGCCTCTCATCTTGTCACCGCGACCTATAAGATCTATTGTGACATTACCAGTGTTGGGCAAAATGTAATCTGATTAATGATTAACAATTACAATTAACCATGTAATCTGTAATCGGATTACTTTGTAACAGATTACTAATGTAATCCATTTCCATAATTACATAATGTAATCGATTAACGTGTAATGTGATTACAAGTTAATCTGATTACACATTAATCGATTACAGTTAATCCCACTACATGTTAATCTAATTAATGTGATTACATTTAAGAGTTTTAAGATATTTAAGATATTTTTATTCTAATTCTTCATAAAACTCCCTAAAACTAATTTCGTACGAGAACAATACTATTTTCTTTCAATTCATTTCATTATATTATTAATTACTTTTAAGTAATCTACAAAATAATCTGTTACAATGTAATTAGATTACAAAATAATCTAATTATATTGTAACAGATTACACATTTGATAGATTACATATTCTCTCATAAGTAATCTGATTGATATGTAATCGAATACAATTTAATTTGATTACTTTGTAATATGACTAAACTGTAATGGAATTATTAATTAAATTACACTGCAATTAGATTACGCCCAACACTGGACATTACCCCTGAATGCACTAGGGCGCCCATTCGAACTTAAGGCCTTTGATGAATATATATATAATATTCTTGAGCGCCATTTTTTTGACATCCTCTGGCAGTGGAAATGCCTATCCTAAATGTCATAGCCTTATGCGACACAGAGCTTCACAGTCACACAGGACATGTTCAGCAGATTCATCGTCTTCCATACAGAATCGACAGGCCTCATCATCGACCTTACCCATATCCTTAAGATGTTATCTAAGTGCGCAATGCCCAGTAAGTAGGCCCGTTATGAGCCTTAGTTCTTTTCTGCTGAGTGTGAGAAATTCTTTTGTCCTCTGTTGCGAATACTTTATAAACTTCTTCGCTTGTCTCAGCCCCGGGGTATTTTCGCAGTATTCCTTCTTAGTTCTGTCCTCCCAAAGCCTGATCTGAGCTGAGAGGTGACTTTTTGGGTGTCCAAAGACAGGCTCAGGGCCAATAAACGGAGATTTGGCTCCCTCCTTTGCAAGGTGGTCCGCAATCTCGTTTCCCATAATGCCTTCATGTCCTGGTACCTCGGCTAGTTGTACTGTCCCAGCTTAGACTCAAAGGTTAACGAGCAGAACGCTTTGAGTGCTGCTTGACTGTCTGATATTATGTATATTTTTTCTCCACGCATATTCTTCTGGATTATTTCGCGAGCGCAGAGTTCTATGGCGTGTATTTCTGCCTAAAAAATGGTTGGTGAGGCCCCCAGTGCCTTTGTGAGATGGAACCTTGGCCCATATATGCCCACGCCTGCTTTACCTTCCATTTTGGATCAATCCGTGTACCATTTAAGAGATCCTTTTTCAAAGGGTAGGTCCTCAGTGTGCCCTAAGATCACCTTAAATGGTGTTTCAAAGTTTGGGGTTTCGACATATTGGGTAAGCCATCGGGTCCTCTATGAAATCCTGGAGGACTTTCAGGTGGCCAACCAAATTATTTGTACTTTGGGGGTTTGCCCTTTGTAGCCTAATTGCAGTAAGTATGGCCTGCTGCCTAACATGCAAATATCCACTCTGATAGATGGACGGTTATTATATCTTAAGGTGGGCTGAGTTAGTCCACTTTCTACATCTTCACAGTTTCACATAAATTTTTGATTCACCTGTGAAGACATACATACATACATTAGTGTAACTGATCCGGTCATCACACGATTAACCTTCCAATCCGCCTACTAGTGGAAAAGCTAATTCTTTTAATATTATAGCATAATATATAATATCCTGCGGTGATCATGACGTGTGGCTACCCAGCAGCCTAAGTGTTAAGATTTGGTAGTTTATACCATGTTCTGTACAAGGCTGAGCAGTCGTCAGATGACGTTGGTACTGAGGTAAGGATACCAGTTGAAGACGACTGTTTTATTTCAGGCACAAGTCTTGAGTTGGACAAGAGGTCCAATATATGATCTATCTGTTTGGCGATGTGGTAAATAAGATAACCACTAGGTACTTGTTCACAGATGGTTCAGTGACGTCGAACAGTCGCAGAGCAAAAGAGTAGTTCCAATAACTATCGATTGCTCGTCGCTGTACTGGACCTGGCTAGGAGTCCTGGCACGGTTGACAGACGTGTGCCAGTTAGACGGGATGCCGGTGAACGTTGCTCCGCAAGCCTCTATGTTTGCTTGTAGGTAAATACCTGGTCAGCACAATTTGACACGTTCGTTCTCCTAGACTGGTGGAGGTTAGAAAATTGACCTGAATGAACTTTATTTTAAACAAGTTGGATTGTCACTAATGACAGTGCGGTGGAGAGCTATCAGCGTGCCGTTGCACAATTGGGTTGTTTGGTGAAGCGCTATCAGCGTGCTGTTGCACCACTACTCCAATCTGATTAGCAGTTCAGTTAGGATGATGTTGCGCCTCTTTCGGAATTTCCCTGTGGTCTCCCGGTGCTGTTCTTGCCTGCTGTAGCACCCTAAATGTGGTGCTCTAAAATATAACCTAAGAAAGGCTGCAAGAAAGGAGTATTCACTCGAAAGAGGTGTTCATGAACATGATCATCGAATATGGTCATTAACCGTCTTGAAGTTCTTCTTAATAAAAGTTAATCCTTTTGAAGAAAAGAATTATTTTTTTATATCGAAAATATTATTTTATATTTATTTTAAATCTTTTTTCGTGTCCTCACGTTGACGTTACAAAAACAAAACTAAACTTTTTACATTGTTTTTTTTTTTTTTTTAATACATTGATTCATAGCCTACCTAGCTACGGCTTCCTACGTATCAGTAAGGTGTGACTAGCATGATATTTTGGAGAACATTTGACCTGGTTTATACGTTGGTTCGATAAATTTTGGAGAACGATCCAGCCGACACTGACGCGTCGCCACAAAGACACTCTTTCTTGGAAGCTGCACATTACCGTAGTGGATGTCAAAGAATACGAGCCTGGGCATAGTGTTCATTGCTGCAGTTTTGCAATACTAAGTTTCTCATTTTTAGGATGAAGGAAATAATATCAAGCAACTATGCTGATTAATATTCATAATATTGCCTATGGTATCCCGTTTCACCAAATACAGCTATTGTATACATATTTTATTTGAATATTCAATTCTACAACGATTCTACATCTTGGAGACCCTCTGAAAGACATACATATATATATTTAGGTGCATACATCTTTTCAATCTCAAATGCATTACCATAATTAATGAAATTATAAATACAAATACAATAATTAGTCTCATTGCAGTAACCTTAATGCATTAAGCAAGGTAATTTGTTTCACAATCTCCAGATTTAAAAATTCATCAGAATTGTCACAGAATAAAATTTGCGCATAATAAAATACACAGCACGTGGCATAGCAATGCAAAAAAAACAGCACACACACATACCCACCTTTTACAGCATTTAATTAGGTCAAACATATTGAAAGGTTTCTGTTATAAAATATAATTTTAAGTAATTAACATTCCTTCATTGAAATATGGAAATTAATTGAATTGCCATACGAAAACAGAGATTACACTTTAGTTGAAAGAAACTGTTCCAATCCGCGAATTTAATGTGAACTTTATATAAACTGGACACAAATTCTGCTACGAAAATCCAAAGCTACACTATTGCTAAATGCTAATGCCGCTCTATTACTATACGGTTAGCCACTGTTGTTGCGTTTAAATTACAACTTTGACGGCATAATTAAAGGTAGCAATGAATTCACATGATCATAAATGAACAGAAGACGTACGACGAGTCCCACAAAGAATGCGTTCAAGAACGGCGCTTGACAGGTCCGACCGCTACCGTTCGGTTCGTTCAAGATGATGAGGTCTCTTCTGCGCAAGCAACGCAGCAGCGACTTTGTCAAATCATCTAACGAGGGGAACTTAAGAGCAGCGCTTAAGAAGACAGCTGAGTTATTTGTTTGCAGAATTAATTACATGTGAATTTTAATTAGTTTAGATGAGATCTACCTATAACCATAGAGTCAGAGAATTTATGGGCTGTTAAGTAGATTCAGTGTGCAAAAGAAATGATTAGATACTCAAATACATCCCTCTCTATATCATTAGACATTATAGGTATGAAATTTTTACAATTGCAATTCACAGAACCTAAAAAATAATGATATGCAAATAGCCAGGAAGCATGATAATTTATTGTATATAATCTCGAAAGTGTTACATAATACCACAGGGATTTCATGAAATCTACAATCTGCAATCGAAATATATTCAAATCTGATAAAAGCAAATGACATGATATTATACATCAAAAGTACAGGGATGCTGCAT